>JADWPL010000010.1:600000-922201 GCA_016109495.1 Phialophora tarda | reverse complement strand
TACGTTCGGTGTTCTGTGTTCTGTGTTCTGTGTTCTGTGTTCTGTGTTCTGTGTTCTGTGTTCTGTGTTCTGTGTTCTGTGTTCTGTGTTCTATATCTTCTTCTAAATTTTCCACTATAAAAAATTCATCTTATTGGTTTAATGTCCGTTGGCGAAGCGTATAAGAAGCTACTGTAGGTATGTAGTTGAAAACGCTCATCCGTCCCTCGATTCCGATAATCATTCATTCTACCATGGATGGAATGGATGCTGGCGATGTAGATGTAGATGTAGATGTAGATGTAGATGTAGATGTAGATGTAGATGTAGATGTAGATGTAGATGTAGATGTAGGTAATTAAGACACAAACTCCTGTGCGTAGCAGGAGCTTTCACGACCGGCCTGTCCTTTCCCCGGCAATGCGATATGACTGACAGCCTCGTACGCCTCCTTAAATGTCCATCCATATAACATCCCATATCGATATCGATATCGATATCTCATCCAATATTTGGCTTGATTCATTGGCTCGTATCCAAACAGCACTTTTATCCCAATCCCTATATCCTACAGACATGTTCCTGATCAGATCTACATATTCGCCAACTCCCCGTCAATGGCCCTATCCAAAAATGTCCGCCTCTCACCTGCAGGCACCTCGCACTGCAGTCTCTGCTCCACCAAGGCTCTAACTTGCTTCTTGGTGACCTTGTCAAGATCGACTTCGACCAAGACGGAGCGAATCGCAATGATGATATCCTGATCGCTCGGTCCAGCGGAAGGTACGGTGCGGAAGTCCATGACTGTCGAGGCGGGGCGGCTTGCAACGTTCAAAAGCGACGGCCGAGAAGCCGAATGTGGCAGACCGCCTTGGTACGGGCTGCGGCTGCGGCTAGGGTGGTCCTGGTAGAGAGCGGGTTGAGGCGATGGGGATTTGGCGAGGCGAGCTTGACTGCCCAATGACAACATGGACATGTTCCGTCCGTGAAGGCTGACTGGTTGATCTTTGAAGTTGGTCAGGCCGGTCATGGTGCTGGCGCGATTGTTCATGCCCATACCCATGCCCATGGGTGTGGCTGATCGTGGCGGCGCCATATATGGGCCTTGCTGTTGAGGAAATCCAGCCAAAATAGTGCTCGCAGGTTTCACGGACGAATATGTGGAATGCATATCGTCCATCTCCATCATCGCTGGGTCATCAGTGTATCCATACTCGAATCCCTTCTCGGGGTAGGCACCCGGGTTTCCGCGACGACCGGGAAGGTTGTTTGCAGCGGCGTAGTCATCCCACCTTTGCAGGGGAATTGAACGAGGATCGAACCCTTCATCTTGAATAGCCACAACCTTCTTGTCTCCTTTCTCTCCGATGACAATTCTCGTGTTACCCCATGAGAAGTTGTCTTGGTTCCAGAACGAGTAGACCGGCAAAACGAAGCTGTAAATCGGATATGCGCAGATATAGATGATCATCCAGCCCACGTGCTGCCATTGTCGCTTGACGATGAATATAATGGCCTGTAGACCGTACACGGCCGCAATGATGACAAGGGAGATGAGGGGAAACTGGCCGGTGTGGGAGGCGACTCTATAAATGAGGTAGCCGAGATACGCGCACGTTGCCGGCAGGATCAGCGTGCCGAACAGATCGATGAAGACGACGAATCTCATTGAGAAACAGCAGAACCCGCAGAGATCTTTCAAGAAGACCAGTTCAGCCAGGTTGTGGACAGTCGAGTTGATCCATCGTCTTCTTTGCGAGAGCAGGACGGACCACGATTCAGGGGCGGCAGTGAGGGCGTAAGCGTCGGGAATGAATTTGTACGACATCTGCGGGAAATGCTTCGTCATCAACGTCGTCAGGTATCGATCTTCGCCTAGCGAGAGAAGGTTCTTTTTGTGCAGGGTGTCGACCTCGCAGTCGGCGTACTCGGTGATGACCTTGTCCGAGATAATCAAGGGTCGTCCCTTGTCGGCCGTTCTCAGTCGGTACATACAAAAACTGTGCAGTGGTTAGCAGGATGATTCAAACACGACAGGAGAGGCTACTTACCATCCGGGCAAACAGGTGACACTGCCAAACAAGGACTCGAAAGCTTTGGCGAGATGATGCGAGATGTAGTACTCGTAGACCTGAATCATGGTCCACAAACTCCGCTCTTCGTTCTCCAAGCTCGTCTCGCCACATATGCCGGCGATCTTCGCATCGTTGGCACAGGCGGCGACCAGCCGATTGAGAGAATCTTCTTTGACATTGGTATCTGCGTCAACCATGAGAAGGTACTCATACAACTCGGGATCCACGCCGATGATATTGTTAATCTGGTGGAAGATCTCGAGCTCGAGAGGCGACATAGGGGACCGGTGATGGACACGGTTCAAAAACTGCATGAGCAAGATCTGTGAGTCTCGCTTGCCACGGTTGCCAGGCTTAGATTTGGTTTGCTCCGATTCTTTCCCGACCTTGATGATCACTATGTAAGGGACCACGTTGCCCTCGTACTCGTACAGTCCGGAGTAAACTTTGCCGTAATTCAGTTGCTCGTTGCCGTTGCCGACCGACCGAAAGGGCAGAGCGGGAGGGTCTATCTTCGGATCAACGCCGAGGATGTCCAGCACGATCTTCGGGGTGGGCCTGTCGTTTCCGCCTCCAACAATCATGCCGTCGCAGATGACGCAAATAAGTTTCCTCTTGTTGTCGTATTGAAGAGCCGTGAGGGAATCGAGGGATTTCCTGAGATGATCTTCACCTTCAGTATAAGCAGGGACCTGGCAGATGACGAACTTGTCCTGCGGCGCCGGTCGACGTTTCGAGCCAAGCTGGAGCGCCGCCAAAAATTTGATCAGGATGACAGCACACAGAATCAGGGTGAAGGCCAGAAGGAGGTAGTTGTTGACCTGACACTTGGCCGAGTCTCGGAAGTCAACTTTGCCAACGTAGAATGCATTGTTCATGCAGTTCAGACTGTTCTGGAACGCGGCATTAGTGCCCCATTTACTCGTAATGTCAGAACCGGCGTTGTTTTGGATCAGTTCCGTCACCTCGTCGGGCAGAAATTTGTAGGTTACAAAGTTGTTCATGACGTCCAGGGTGTAGAAATAATCGGTCAGATCGTATATCTTTTTGTCGATGACCACCCACTGCCTTTGGTCGTTTTCGGCTTGACTTTTGATGCTCCCCTTGGTAACGACGAGATCTCCTTTGTAGTAATCCTTGATCTTTGGGAGGAAGTCATCGCTATACCAGTCCCAGGAATAAAGTTTGGATTGCTGATTGGGTTGATACCGAGGCCCGGAGGTGTGGAGGGCGGTAGGATAAAGAATAGCACTCGTGTCATTGTGTTGCAACTGCACACTTTCATCAACGTTCAGGCCCGGGCAAGCGCGGCTCAAGGGTGGTGGAAAATAGGCGTCAAGATTCATGCCGGCCAGAGGCAGCATGTTATCCGCGTTTGTGTGGATGGCCGTGTCACTGTGTTGGGTTTTGTAGAATTTCGTAAAGTCGTAGACGCCACCTCGAATACTCGCATAGTAGTCATTCGTGCCGGTGTGGAATCCAACCTCTTTGGCGTTCCAAGCCTTGTCGAAGTTCGGACACAACAACCTCCCAAACTCAATGATGTAGAAGACGATGATGCCGTTCAGCAAGAAAATGAGAAACACCAAGACCAACTTCTCTCGCCACGCCATGCGAACGTCGGGACGCTTCATCTGCCCAATATAGCGCAAGAGGATGGACGGAATCCAGAATGTCAGTGCCCACACGAGGGACACCCAGGCTTGTCTGCCGGCGGTTGTTTTCGTGGACTGGACGTTTCGAGGATCAGCCAGCTCAGGGTCCATTCCTCCAACATAATGACCAAGGTCTGCGTCCCAATATGAGTCGTTCTTCTGGTTGTCACCCTTGGGACCGAGGCCATAATCACCGCCGATGGTACGAGTGGTCCGAGCCATGGTTGGCGCGACCGACTTCGCGCGTTCTGTAGCCGCAGCACCCAGTAGGTTCTCCCGGCTGTCTTGGACACTCATGTTGTCGCCCATTGGTGGGAAGAAGCCGCTGCCGTTGTGAGGTGTATTTGCAGAGTAGCCCGATGCGAAAGGGTTGAGTGGTTCGGCAAAGGGATTGCTCTCGGGGTAGCCTTGCTCGACGGGTTTCATGTCAAGCATTGACTCAGCCTCCCACCAAGCCGATTCCCGCATCCATATGCGTTCCTTCCCGATAATAACTTCACCGTTTGTCCAACCCCGTTCGAGGAGGAAGGTTTCAACCCCATCCTTGCCGTCCTTGCAGCCGAGCCTGGAGTATCTTGTCACGAACTCCTCCACATCGAAATCCGCGGTGAAGTCGAGTCGCCGGTTGCGGTGATTCGCCCACTCTGGGAGCCTCCATGCTCGTAACTGTCTCGATACCGTCCCGGCAGACCATGCAGATGTTGCTGATGGCAAGGTGGCTAAAGTGCTCGGGGAATCGTCGGTGGGATGAATCGAGAGCTGGTACCATGCCCTGCTGCAAGCGAGAGTAGTGCTAAGGTCAAAGCGACCTTTCCGACCAAAATTGAGGCCTTCACCATCGACTGGATAAAGCAGGGTGCGAAGGAAACCCCCAGCCTCGGCTTCGGCGCCAATCTTCTGCAGGATTCCTTCCCTTCGATCTCGGTCGTGCTCTCTTTCCCGGCTAAGGGGCCCACCTCTGATGCCTAGATCAGCTTCCACCTCTGCTACAGCGGCGTTGGTCTCCTTCAAAACCGAATGACCAGCGGAGATGACTTCAACACCATCATCCTTCATCTCGGCGTTGATGCCCTGGGTATCATCAAAAACGCTTCGCAAAGCTACAGCCTTCCCAAGCTCCTGGCCAGGCAATTCAATGATAGTAAGGCTGACCTCGTCACCCGACTGGGTGCTGGAGTCAGGTGTGAGAGCACCGGAGCGAAGGTCTGCAGCAATGGCATCATTAGCTTTGGAGAGAACCCAGTCCACCAAAGCCTCGTACATGCTGGCGATCAGCACTTCGCGGTCGTCGGTGGAGCATTTTTTGGCAAGAACCTCGGGCTCCAGTCCAATTAAGCCGCCTACGTCCTGGCATATGTCTTCCAATACATCTGAATCGACCAAGAATCCAGTTGTCTCTCCCAGTTTCAGCAATCCGGCGAGGCATGACAATAGACCGCGGAAAGCTGACCCCTTAATACCGATAGTCTTCAAAGCTGTTCTAAAGTCCTCTGCCGCTGCGGCGTCATCGGCCGTCGGTAGGTAGCTGGGCGGATCGTAATATCCGGATCTGTTCAAGAGCGTATATTTGGACGGATGTTGCAGGCCCAAAAACTCGCGCTCGGCCGGGGTAGACGCTGACGTTAAAAGGTAATAGAAGACGTCAAAGGCGCGAAAGCCAGGCTCCGCGGGGATCCTGAGCAGACCTTTCTCTACGTCAATCCCGGAGCCTGATAACGCAAGTGTAAACCCGGTAACCGTCCCGCCAAGAGTAACAGTGTATTTGGCCGCTAGAGCAGAGTGTCTGAATGTTGCCGGGTTGGAGGGCGTTACGCAGGAGAGAAAGGGTCGAAGCGCTGTCAGAGCTGGGTATGCGATCTCTGGAGTGGGCAAGGGGACGACTTGCAAGAACGCCTGAAATAGCGAGGGCGTCGAAGGGTGGAGCGAGCCCAGAATTATACATCCATCCTCTGCTCTTCTTCTGGCATGCTCCCATGCTCTTGAGGCAATATCGGCATCCACCGCGCCACCTACTCGCCCTTGGGCATCAGGGTTGACTGCGGTCAGCCAGGTATTGACGGCGATGCTCGTGCATGAATCCAACTGGTATGTCTGACCCGATGCATAGATGGTGTGAAGGGAGTTGAGGAGGGTAGTCGTCGAGACTTGCGCCGGCTGCTGAGCCGCTGATCGGGCAGCACCTACGTGGGAGGAATTGTTCGAGTATGTGGAATAACGGTTGGCCATTTTGAGGCAAAGTCGGGCCCCTGTCGAGCAGAAGAGTCGACAGGGCCTTTATGGGACGTCGTAAAGTGATGGGACTGTATCTGAGATCCCGCAGCCCTTCGTTGCACCTGCACCTTTCTTTCTGCCCTCTTCTCGGAGTTCGAATGAAGGGGTTTGACAGGAGTCTCGTTGGGGAAGTTCGTCAATGCAGCATGCAGAACGTGGAACCAAAGGCCGGCAAAGAACGACAGGCTAATGAATATGAATATCTTCGGCAGTTCAATACAAAGTCGTAAGCGAATGTGAAACTGTGTCTGAACGAAGGTGTGTATAGAATGAAAGGGTGATGGTAGAAGCAGTACGGAGTCCTGGCGATTGCTCAAGCAGACGGAAGTTCCATCTCAAACGCCCGCGTGTTATGGCCGTGTATTGACCATTACTGATACAACAGTATGACAGGACAATAGGCATCCCTGCAACGCTCGCAGCGATCCGCAGCTACGGTCAAGCCGGGTCAAGAATAGCAGCCAATCTCCAACGCCACGTTGGCTCCGGCGCCCATTCTCGGGCAGTTGAGCCCCGGATCTCAAGGGACATTAACCTACTCTGGGCCTAAACTGCTCGGGTTGCTGCAGGGGAGTCCGTGAGGTTAAAGAGTCGCAAATCTGCTCCAGGCCAATCATCGCCACCCGCAAAAAGTGCTCCTGGGCAACCGGTCGTGGAAATCACTAGGCATGCACGTCAACAGCACTCTGGTACTCGTGCTGAAGCACGAGCAGTACGTAAAGGAAGACATGCACGACACCAAACGGGCGCCGCAACTTATTACTCCGGATGTACGAGTCCTTTCTCGGCCTTGAGACATGTGCTCAGTGCTCGATAAACACAGCATGAAAATACCATCGCGTCTTGTCTCAGTGGGTGCCCACCTCTGCCCACATTTTCGCGTTCGCCTCAAACAAGCCTGGGCCAGCCAAGTCACATGATCTGACCAGTCAGCTTTGAGCGGACATGCAAGCTCAGGCTTCCAGGCCTTTTTACTGTGAGCTCACCACTCGGCTGTTTGCTGCCCGCTACTGCTCACCTGCAGGTTGCATAATATGTGCTGCATCAAGAACACACTGTCTCACTTTGGGCTTATCGGAAGCCTGTCATCGTCGGCTCTTGCGAATTTGGCACACTCCGAATTCCGAAGATGTGGTCGACTCGTCGTCATCCAGTCGGCAACCGGAAGAGAAAACGTGACTTGTTCCAAAGCGACTTCCTCGGACTAGAGCAACAAATTTCGCATCAGAAATAGGAGAACGATGATGCAAAACGAAAACGACGGCGTCTTTTGCCACCTGAAAACTATCGAAGATCTCTTTTCGCAAATCTCTCCATTTCACCCTAATTGACGGGTGGGCATCCTCCATGTGAGGAGTCAGGAGATCTTGTATGTGGGGGATTTCGGCATGAGTAAGCGAGTCAGTTTGTTTTTTTTCCTTCGGAGACTATCAAGGAGGTGTGGCACGTCGCGGGCTCGATGTGGCCGCGCAACGAGTCCGAATGATGACTGGTACACTCGGTGTACATACGAGTTACGATGGTAGTGCAGCAAATGGTCCGTATGAAGCGCTCCTTTGAGTAAAGCTCGAGAGAAGATGCACTTCAATCTGCACCAGGCTGCAACCACCACCAGTGTAATCACCCTATACTTGGGTACGGCGTGCTCTTATACTCTCTTATCTGTCAGCATTGACCACGGCGACGTGCTCGCGGGGATAGTCAACGATCTCGTGTCTGAGCGGCAGTGGCGCAGCCGGCTAACTGGTCCAATGATCAACTGCCATGCTGGCGAGATCACAACAGAGATGGCCCAAATGGGTAGGAGGCCAGGCACTCAAAAGATCACCCTGACCTCAGGGCTGTGTTTGTTGTCCCAGTTGTAAAGACAATACGATTACCAACTGCGCCCCGAGCCTATGGTACGTCAAACGATTTCGCAGGCGGATCCTCTCCCCTACGCGGATATCGAAGCCACTGTTGCTCCTGTTGTTCAACTCACTTGACACTGAATTTTCTCAATTGCTCTTTGCGACGAGTTCACGACCTTTCGCTATAATCGTTCACTTTGCATTGTTGTTTCTATCAACTGTACTGACGCTCGTTGCTTCGACCTCGCTGCCACTTAACTTGCTCGGATTGACCATTGAAGCCTCCTTTGTTTTCAGATCGTTACCCTTTCCCAACCGCCAACATTCGATGAATTGACGACCTGACGACTGAAAACGGTGTGAGAGTCGAGACGGCCTGCCTTTGGATACCCTCTGACGCGTCCGAGATTTCTCTTCGGAATGGCTGCTCGTGGCAATGTCCCTGCCCACCTGCAGGCGTCACTTCCCGCCCTCCCACCACATTTACAGTCGGACACTCATTTGACGGCACATCTAGCGAGTCGGTTCCACGTATCATTGCCGACGGCGAAGCTATCGTCACAAGCTCTAATATGTCTCAACACATATACTTCGTCAACGCGGGGCCCTAATGGCGAAAAAGACGGAAGCGCAATGGGTGAGGCGGAGGAGATGGCTCGCAGGGCGTGGGCAAGACTGGGAAGCAGAGGTGAAGATCAAGCAGTGGTTTTCTTGTAAGCTTCCTTACCGCGTCGCGAGATTCTGTTGGAAGCGGATGCTAATTGTGCAACAGTGGCGAGTCCGGGTCTGGCAAGACGACTGTCAGGTCCCATCTCCTTTCGGCCTTCCTCTCCTTTTCCTCGACACCGCTCTCCTCTAAACTATCTCTTGCCGCCTTTGTCTTCGATACTTTGACGACGACCAAAACTACCACTACCCAGACAGCCTCCAAAGCCGGCCTGTATTATGAGTTACAATATGACGCTTCTTCATCGATACCCACCCTCATCGGAGGCAAAATATTGGACCATCGCCTGGAAAGGAGTCGCATATCACACGTGCCAACCGGCGAGCGGAGCTTCCATGTTCTGTACTATCTCCTGGCGGGCACAAGCGCGGCAGAGAAGTCGCATCTTGGCCTCAATGGGCAGACGAATATCACTACTTCTGGCGCTGGCGGGCTCACAAGGTCTGCGTCGGTGGCCCAGAAGCGATGGAGATACCTAGGCCATCCGACGCAGATGAAAGTGGGCATCAATGACGCCGAAGGCTTCCAGCACTTCAAGACAGCTTTGCGGAAACTCGAATTCTCCCGGGCAGAAATTGCCGAGATTTGTCAGGTGCTGGCCGCTATTTTGCATATTGGCCAGCTCGAATTTGGTACCGGCCAGGCTACAATGACTGCGGCGGAAGAAAGTGGAGGGTACTCGCACGAAGGCGGCGAGACCGTGACTGTGGTCAAAAACACTGACACACTCGCTCTGGTCGCTGCGTTTCTTGGTCTGAGCGTGAAGGACCTCGAGGAGAGCATGAGGTACAAGACAAAGACCATCCACCGTGAGCGGGTCACCGTCATGCTTGATCCCAAGGGCGCGAGAGAAAATGCGGACGAACTCGCAACGACCCTGTACTCGCTCCTCGTTGCATACATTATTGAGAGCATCAACCAAAGGATGTGTGCGGCAGAGGACGCCGTGGCCAACACCGTCTCCATCGTCGACTTCCCCGGGTTTGCAGACCACTCCTCCACCGGCTCGGTTCTGGACCAACTGTTGAACAACGCCGCCAATGAGTCGCTCTACAACACCTGCTTGCACGGGTTCTTTGAGAAGACGGCCGAAATGCTTGAAAGCGAAGAAGTCAGCGTGCCAGCCACAAGCTACTTTGACAATTCGGATGCCGTCCGCGGCCTTTTAAAGCATGGCAATGGCTTGCTTGCCATTCTTGATGATCAAACCCGTCGTGGCCGCACAGACACCCAATTTCTGGAGAGCTTGCGAAAGCGATTCCAAGATAAGAACAAGGCCATCACAGTCAGCAGCGCAACCACCACCTTGCCAGGGAGCAACTTTGCAACAACGAACCTTGCTGCTTCGTTCACCGTTCGCCACTACGCCGGTGAAGTCGATTACCCTGTCAATAGCCTGGTCGAGGAAAACGGCGATGTGGTCTCCGGAGATCTGATGAACATGATCAAAGCCACGAAGAGCGACTTTGTTGCTAGCTTGTTCGGTCAAGAAGCCCTTAACACGGTCAGTCACCCCGCCGAAAAGACGGCGATTGTTCAGGCCCAGGTCAGCTCGAAGCCTTTGCGTATGCCTAGCTTGTCCAGGAAGAAACATGAACAGTTGCGCCGAATGGGAAGTCGAAGGGCCGACCGTTCTCCAGCCCCGCAAGAGGAAGGCGAATCGGCCAGCGTCCAGGAAGAGGGCAGAACCCGACGAACCAAAGCTTCTGCTACTGGTTTGACGCAGGGTGCAGCGGCCCAGTTCCTCTCGTCTTTGGACAATATCACCAAGTCTTTGACTGCGCCCAACGTCAACAACTACTTTATATTCTGCTTGAAGCCCAATGACAGGAGGATCGCCAACCAATTTGACAGCAAATGTGTCCGGCAGCAAGTCCAAATGTTTGGTATAGCCGAAATCAGCCAGCGACTTCGGACGGCCGACTTCAACATATTCCTACCGTTTGGAGAGTTTCTGGGTCTGACGGAGGCCGACACAGGCATTGTTGGAAGTGATCGCGAGAAGTCCCAGCTCGTTTTGGACAGCAAGCAGTGGCCTGGGAATGAAGCAAGAATCGGCAACACTGGCATATTCCTCAGCGAACGCTGCTGGGCAAGCATTGCTCTCACTGGCTCCCAGAGCACGGCTTACTTCGGCGGCGATGTTCCCACGCTCTCTAGACCCGATACCCCGAGTCTCAACCCATTCAGTGATTCCAAAGCCCGTCTGGTCCATTCGAACGATGGAACGCCATACGGTGATGAGACGAAAGGAGGCGGTTACTTTGGTAACCGAGAACTTGACGCCAAGTCCGAGGCTGGCGCCTCTGCCTTCAACTCGGGAGACATGTTCCGCAACCTGGAAACCAAGGAAGAGCTTGCCGAGAAGGGCAACAGGAAAAAGATGGAAGAGGTCGACGTAGTGCCCGTGTCGTCCTCGCGGAAGAGATGGCTCGCAATCGTCTACTTCCTTACCTGGTACCTTCCGGACTTCGCTATCAAGTGGGGAGGTCGCATGAAGCGCAAGGATGTGCGCATCGCTTGGAGAGAAAAGTTTGCCATTAACCTCATGATCTGGACCAGCTGTCTCTTCGTGGCATTCTTCATCGTCATCTTCCCCCAACTCATCTGTCCGAAACAGAATGTCTATTCTGCAGCTGAATTATCATCACACGACGGCAAGGGTCATCACAGCGCGTATACTGCGATCCGGGGAGTAGTGTTTGACCTAGGAGCCTATGCGCCTGGTCACTATCCGAGTATCATCCCCCAGACGTCGATTGAGAAGTATGCCGGTCTTGATGCTACGGGCCTCTTTCCAGTTCAGGTGTCGGCGCTTTGCCAGGGGAAAGATGGACGAGTCGACCCTACAGTTCAGCTGGACTACACGACAACCAACATTACTGGGTCTGCTACCGTCATCAGTACCACGGACCCCAACCGTCGTTACCACGACTTCCGGTACTTTACCAACGACTCCCGCCCAGATTGGTTCTTCGAACAAATGATCTTCTTGAAAGGCAATTACAAGAAAGGCATGGTTGGATACACTCCTCAATATGTGCATACTTTGGCGAAAAAGTCGCATGCCATCGCAACCCTGAACAGCCGTGTATACGACTTCACGACATACAACCAAGGTGGACGCACCGTCAGAGCGCCCCCGGGTGAAAAGGCGCCTACAGGAGTCGACACCAATTTCATGGATGATAGCGTGGTTGACCTATTCACACAAAGGGCCGGCCAGGACGTCACCAAGTATTGGAACGCGCTCAACATTGATCCGGCGTTGAAAGAACGCATGCAGCTTTGTCTGGACAATCTGTTCTTCGTGGGAGTTACCGATACTCGAAACTCGGTACAATGTCTCTTCGCTCAGTACATTCTATTGGCGATTTCGATCCTGCTGTGTACGGTCATAGGCTTCAAGTTCTTCGCTGCTCTTCAATTCGGAGGGAAGAACGTGCCTGAAAACCTGGACAAATTCGTCATCTGCCAGGTTCCTGCGTATACCGAGGACGAAGAGTCTTTGCGTCGCGCTATAGACTCCGCGGCCCGAATGCGATACGACGATAAACGCAAATTGCTCATTGTGGTCTGCGATGGTATGATCATCGGGCAAGGAAACGACCGACCGACACCGCGGATTGTTCTTGACATTATGGGCGTGGCTGAAACAGTTGATCCGGAGCCATTGAGCTTCGAGTCGCTTGGTGAAGGCATGAAGCAACACAACATGGGCAAGGTGTACTCTGGTCTTTACGAAGTACAGGGCCACATCGTTCCCTTCATGGTGGTGGTCAAGGTTGGCAAACCGTCGGAAGTCTCGAAACCCGGAAACAGAGGTAAACGTGACTCTCAAATGGTCATCATGCGCTTCCTGAACCGCGTCCACTACAACTTGCCTATGAGCCCTCTGGAACTCGAAATGCATCACCAGATCAGGAACATTATTGGAGTCAACCCGACGTTCTACGAATTCATGCTGCAGATCGACGCCGACACCGTTGTTGCTCCCGACTCGGCTACTCGCATGGTCTCGTCGTTCCTGCGCGACACTCGGCTGATTGCTGTATGCGGAGAGACTTCGCTGTCTAACGCCAAGTCGTCCTTCATCACCATGATGCAGGTGTACGAGTACTACATTTCTCACAATCTGACAAAGGCGTTCGAGTCTCTCTTTGGCTCGGTCACTTGTCTGCCGGGTTGTTTCACCATGTATCGAATCCGAGCCGCCGAGACCGGCAAGCCGCTCTTCGTGAGCAAAGAGATTATCGAAGACTATTCCGAGATCCGCGTCGACACGCTGCACATGAAGAACCTGTTGCACCTGGGTGAAGACCGATATCTCACCACGCTGCTTCTCAAGTATCACTCGAAATACAAGACCAAGTATATCTTCCATGCGCATGCCTGGACCATTGCACCTGACAGCTGGGCTGTGTTCATGTCTCAGCGACGTCGGTGGATCAACAGTACGGTACACAACTTGGTCGAGCTGTTGCCCCTTCAGCAGCTTTGCGGATTTTGCTGTTTCAGCATGCGGTTCGTCGTCTTTCTGGACCTGCTGTCAACTGTGATCGCTCCGGTAACAGTGGCCTACATTGTTTACCTGATTGTGTTGCTCTCCACTTCAAGCGATGTCATACCTTTGACGGCCTTCATTTTGTTGGGTGCAATCTATGGTTTGCAGGCCATCATCTTCATTATGAGGCGCAAGTGGGAGATGATCGGTTGGATGATTGTGTATATTTTGGCCATGCCGGTCTTCTCTCTGGGCCTGCCGCTCTACGCTTTCTGGCATATGGATGACTTCAGCTGGGGTAACACGCGGCTTGTAACGGGTGAGAAGGGCAAGCAGATTTTGATCACCGACGAGGGCAAATTCGATCCCGAGTCCATCCCCAAGAAGAAGTGGGAAGAGTACCAAGCGGAACTCTGGGACGCCCAGACACAACGTGACGACATCACAGAAGTGTCAGGATACAGCTATGGCACCAAGTCATATCACCCTGCCGGATCAGTCTACGGAGGTGCCAACGGCGGCTACTATGAAAGCACCGCGCACCTCATGGCCCCTTCGAGATCTGTCTCGCAGCTCGACATCAATCCGCCAATGTATGAACGCGGCTATAGCCAGTCGAGGATGTCGCTGGCGCCGTCTGACATGTTGGCAGGCGGTATGATGGGGGGCGGGCAGTCTGTGGCTGACATGGACATGTCAGACTTGACTGGACTGCCAACCGACGACATGATCTTGAACGAGATCCGCGACATCCTGAAGACGGCAGATTTAATGACGGTTACGAAGAAAGGTATTAAGCAAGAGCTAGAGCGGCGGTTCAACGTCAACCTCGACGTGAAGAGGGCGTACATTGGAAGTGGTAAGTCGTGGTCACCATCTGAGCCTCCACAAGACGCTAACCTATCTCGCAGCAACCGAGGCCATCCTCTCTGGCCAATTGTGATTTACAGGCATACTCTGGCATTCATTTAGGTAGCGGGTGGGATCTGGAAAGCATATGGGAGTGTTGGGATGGAAAGTCAAAATGGGTGGCAAGGTACTGTACAATGAGAATACTCCTCAGGTACTCTTAATTTTGAGAAATTGGGAGGGTGTCAGAGCCATGGGGTTCGCGCTTGGGAAGTTCTCCAAAAGCGAACAGGAAGGGTGTTAGAAGCGGGAGCGAGAAGAAGCTGACGTGTATCCTCTCCCTCGCGGCTACCTCGCAGGAGCATTCCCACCACGGAAAATCCAATCCTGCAAACCGGTGTCATTGGTCCTAGAACATGTTGTCGCGAGATTCGACCCATCTCGGACCTTAGTCGCGTAAGCTCAGCGAGTATAGAGGCACAGAGGCAGGAGTGAGTTCAGGGTTCTAGGCTGCGCAGGCCCGAAACAAGCTTTGACAAGCTTCGATGGGGGCCGAAGCGGGTGGAATCCCATGTGCAATGCGGTCATGGCAAGCGACCAAAGCGTGAGGAACAGCCTCAGCACGACCAGCCAATGTTCGGGGGGAAGCAAGTTTTGGAGCATTTGGACCCTTGATTGCGCGGCCTCTGCTCGAACCTCGTCCTCCGCCCCAAAAGGGACGATATTGATATGAGGCATGAATTCTCACCCAGTTCCAGCTGGCCCAGACTTTGCCACGACGCCCAGCATTGCCATTGCATCACCCTGCATTTGCTCACTAACTAGGAAGTTCGAGGAGCCCACAAGTGCAACGACGCTGTCAAGCTTCTGTGTCATCGAAGACGCCTGGGTTTGTGTGATGCGATAACCGCCATTGTACAGGCCCCGCGACGTCCTCGGCGCCAGCATGATCCCGAAGAAGGTCTACGAGCTCTGCCGGAGCGGCCAGTCGATAAGTGCCGAATTAGCGAAAAACCCGACATTGTCTCCTCATGAGGCCGCGAAGAAGCTCTTCGGCGTCGACGCCGACGATGAGATCGTGACAAAGAAGCTGGAGCTGGGCGAGGAAAAGCCGAGTGACCTGGAGGAGGCGCGAAAGTGTGGGAGTTGGGGAACGTCGAACCCGAGTGATTTGTTCTTGAGGGTACGACCTTGCGCCGACGAATATCCATCGCCCGGTTGCGATGCTGACGCGATGGCCAGATTTACCACGATGTATTGTGCACGCTGGAGAAGAATCCTCTGGTGGGCGTCTGCTCGCCTTCGCTCATGGGTTCGAACGGAGTGTGCCCGCTGACGATCATGGCCATGGTGCCCGATATTTGTCGGCACATGTCAAACGTGATAGCGCGGGCGGAGCACGAAGTATTCCTTGCGACCAACTTCTGGATGTATTCAGAACCGACCAGGTTGATTACCAATGTAAGATGTTCGTCCATGTGCCACGGTGGAACCTGTGAACAACCGAGACAGTGTCTTGACGCAACTGTGCTTTTGCCTGGCGATCCTCGGAAGGAGTGAGAGTGCCACCTGGACTGGTATTGACACCCTGGCAGGCATTGCGAGAACTATCGAAGAAGGCGGTCCTGAACAACCGCCGGGTGGTCGTCAAGATAATTTATGACCGTGGAAGTGCGAAGCAGGTAGGTCGACACAGGTCGACACGTTTCGGGCGCCCGTATCTGACCACAGCAGGTTTTCAACAACCACCTTACAGTCGAACCCGAAGACTTCGCCGATCCGAACGGCAAAATCAGGATTCCGCATCCCGACGAACTGCCCAATGTTGATATCGAAGTCGTCAACTTCCATCGGCCCGTGTTCGGCACCTTTCATTCCAAGTACATGGTCGTCGATCGACGGATCGCAATTGTGCAGAGCAACAACATCCAAGACATCGACAACATGGAGATGATGACGCAGTTTGAAGGGCCCATTGTCGACTCTTTCTACGAGGTCGCTCTCATCTCCTGGCACAATGCTCTCAAGCCGCCATTGCCGCTGCTGAACCAGCCAGCGGCGGGTGGTCCCATGCCAACTTTCGAAGCAGCGACTCATGCTACCATGTTCGATGAGCACGGCAAGTTGAGGACATTGTATCATGCGTAGGTTGTCCTGTGTGTCGGACAGGAAAAATCCTTGCTAACCCCGTCTTAATAGCACATCCTCCGTTCCTGACGGGACTGACAGCTTGAGAGAAATCGCCGAGCAAGGCGCACAGATAGACCTGCCCCAGCACACCTCCCAAGATCCCCATTACGACCCGGACATGAAATCGGAAGTCTTGCGCGCGGTGTCAGCCTTGAACCCTCGCGAAGGCGAAATGCGCATCAATGCAATCACCCGCCTCCTCAACACTACAATCCAGCCGAATACAAAGGGAAGCGCTCCTGACATCGGACCAATCGATTCCATGACTCCTCTTATCCCCATCCCCCGACACGATCCCTTCCCAGTCGCCATGGTGTGTCGTCAACCGTGGGGTGCCCCGAACAAGCACAGCCTGCACACGCCGCAGAACGAAGCCTTCGCGTCGGCTCTCCGCCACGCCACGAAGTCAGTATTCATCCAAACACCCGACTTGAACGCCGAAGCCCTGCTGCCAGAGATCGTCAAGGCCTGCAAACGCGGCGTCAAGGTCACGTACTGCTACTGTTTAGGCTACAACGACGCTGGCGAGCTCCTGCCCATGCAAGGCGGGCACAACGAGATGATCGCGCACAATCTGTACCGCGACATCGGGCCGGACCATCGGCACCTGCTGGACGTGTACGCCTACGTGGCCAAGGACCAGACCCGGCCCATCCACAACAAATTCAAGCAGCGGTCCTGCCACATCAAGATCATGATCGTCGACGACCACATCGGCATCCAGGGCAACGGCAACCAAGACACGCAGTCGTGGTATCACAGCCAGGAGGTCAACGTCATGATTGACAGTCCGCTGGTCGTGGGGAAGTGGATCGAGGGCATCAAGCAGAACCAAAACACCCATCTGTACGGCAAGGTGGAGAATCAGGGGGACGAGGCCGGCTGTTGGAAAGATCCAAACACCGGGGAACAGGCCGAGGGGGCCATCGGTGTGGATCCAGGACGGTTTGCGTGGGCGAGGGGCGTGGTCGGTGCCGTTCAGAGGGTTAGGGGGATGGGTGGGTTCTGAGGGGGGATCGAGGGAGGGAGGGACAGACAGACAGACAGACGGACAGAAGCATGGCCACGGGACAGGACACGACTGCGGGATATTATCAGACAGTAGGGCTACTCGGGATATTAATATGAGATATTACTCGTTACATACCGAGAGATACATCAGCAGAGTACGCGGACGCAGAACGGAGAAGGTACGGAGTAGTAGGTGATTGAGAGGGAAACGTCCGGAGACCTTGGCCTTCGCGCCCTTTTCCAAAAAGACATGCGGACGGAGTACGAGGTACTGCGGAGCCGGAGTAACTCATATATATACCTGGTAGGTAGGTACATACCTACGGAGTAGTAGCACGGTCACGCACGGTGTACGAGGCATCTCTGTACTCTCGTACTCTCGTACTCCAGTGAGCCCCGAGGGTCAGTCGTACGAGCTACAGACCAGCGGTGCGGTGGGTTCGGAATACGTTACTGTATCTACGTATATCCAAGCGGACGGAGCGGACGGAGTGAGTGCGAACGAGTACGGAGTGCTGTACTTCGGTACTACTTGCGTTCGTCCATTCATTCACCCATGCTACGCGTGTACGGAGTACAGAACGTGCGCTCTAATTACGCTGTACTTCATACTCGATGCTCGATACTCGATGCTCGATGCTTCACACTCGATGCTCGATACTTCATACTCGATACTCGATACTTCACACTCGATACTTCACACTCGATACTCGATACTCGATGCTCGATAACTCGTACTTAGTCATGCTATACTATGCTATACTATGTATATACTGCATTTACACCCGTAGGATCAGCTTGACAATAGCTAGGTTTACTGGGATTGGATTAAATTGGATTGTCCAAGAGCGTTGGAACTATAGGCCTCTGCCTACTGTACTCCATGTATGATCTAATATGGCTTCTATGTTATATGCTGAGTATTCTATACATCACGCACACGTATACATGTGGATAGATATAGGAAAGAAAATCATGTGTACTCATACTCCGAAGGTTCTGAGGGTGGGGACACTTACGTCTTACTCGTACTCGTACTGGTGCCGTTGACTGCTGAACTCTTGAATTTTGGCTGTACGAGTGGCCGGGAACAGCTGTTCAGACAGGCATATAGCCAAGAGGTCCAAGATCAGATCCGGCGTGAATTGCTCGGATTCTCGGTCTTTTTGGGAGATCCTCAGGGGCTGTGGACCTCTTCCTGACGAGGATGCATATTAAGAATTCCGCTAGTCGAATCGCAACAAGCTCAACATCATTGATTCCATCCAAGGGACGTGAACTCGGAGGATGCTCGGTTGTCCGTGTCTGTGGCTGTACTATGTATTTAAGCCTCTCACAAAGTCGGATTAGATAGATTGTTCCCGAAAGGCGCGCGGTGCAGTATAGTGCAATCAGAGAATTCGAACGCGGGCAGTGCAATCAGGAGAACGGAAGGACCGATTCAAGACGACATGGACGGCGGAGTAGATATGCTCTGCGACGATGTACATGTACTTCCGTAGAAAGAAAGAGGAGAGGGAGGCCGGGTAGATTCCTACCTGTGTGCCACGTCGATCATGGAAAATGAGCACGGAGGTCTCGAACCAACCTTTTCAATCACACGTGCGACACGAGGTCTAGGCTCCTCGATGTGAACTATCACGACACTCACATGTGCTGTGGAACATTCTTTCCTCCAGCAAGTACGCACCACTCTTGAACAAGCACGAGTACGTGACTCATGGATTGGGGTGCTGGTTTGATGAGATGCAGTTGCTCTGACGGGTTGATAATGGCTGTCTCTGCATGGCGCTGGTCGATGCACGAGCTCAGTTTTATCGACCCTCCCGATCTCCGTCTGATTTCAGTTCATTTGATTTCATCTCCGGAACTTCGCTGCCATGGCGTGATGTGGCGCTTGCGTAGCGCAAGTTATCGCATCGCATCGGATTGGCAAGGCTCCGGTACTGAATCATGCCTGCCTGTCTGTCCGCCTGCCTGCACTCCCAACACTTCTAGAGCTTCTACGTGGCTTCCATGCAGCATGGCATGGCACGGCACGGCATGGTGTGTCCTTTTGCGCCAATCTCGAAGCGGACGGATTCATGCACGTTGGCGCCAGCATTAAGAGGACCATCCGCGAGGCGCCGCGTACGATGGAGCTTGCAGGAGAGGTCGATGTTGTGCCTATCCTGGAAGAGCAGTGTTAGTGAAGCTACTCGGACAACCCCATCGAGAGCAACATGTCGACCTCTGGGGGACAAATGGGGGGAGGCCCATGGAGAATAGCCGAAAGGGTTGCATACCTACGCAACGGTACTGCTACAACGCAGGTTTCAGTTGGGCGGCTGAGTGAGAAACATGGCAAGCAAACAGTAACCACGCGGATCCCATGTGCTGGAGGAGGCGACTTGACTGTGGTGAGGTAACATCGGCAAATCCTCGCTATTGCCACCTGCAGTAGCGGGACCCAGGCCCGGAGCACGCTAACCGTTCTGTGTGGAAACCGGGCGCAAATCACAAAACTTTAAGGGATTCACGACGACATTCTAGAAGGAAGGATTCAGGAGCCCGAGATCCTGTCAGGTCATGCGACTCTGGTGGAGTTGAGACAGGAAAAATTTGCGGCGGCCGACGGGTGCGGGTTGGAGAGGCGCTTGATGCATGAATTGAGACTCGTCCGAGGGTAAGGTGAGTGAGCAATGAGCGGGAGGTGACGACATTCTGAATTGGGACCATTTTGCAGCGAAAAATTCCAGCGCAACAACATGCCTAACCCGTAGCCTGTCAAGCCTAACGATGTATGGCCGGCCCGCCTGGACTTGAAGGTTTCGATGATTACACACACTACTAGTACGGGTAGCAAGACACTCGTCATTTTACAGATTTGGTGTGCAATAGCTCCTTTCTGCTCGTTCCTCCAACGGCCTCTGTGCAGCAGCTGGGGATATTTCCGGTTGATCGCGCCGAGGGATTTGACCTGACGCCGTAAGTGGCTTGCTCTTCTGCTGTCATCACCACGGCAAATCGTCGATGCATCGATTGGCTTCTCGATTCGGCCTGTGTTCAACCAGTGCTCATCGCCTCGCCGTCACGGACACGAGCACAACGTCGATTTGGAAGACAACACCCTCCTTTTCGAGCCCCGATAACGTATTCATCTTTGTTCGCGAGAGGATACGGAGTCCCCAGTATAATGCAACCATGACAGATCCCCACTCGTGCGAGTTCCGAAATCTAATCTCGGAGTAGCCGCCTCTTGTGTATTTGATCGTTCGTGAAGGCTGGTTGAAGTTTTGCGGACAAAGAGATCCCTGGTCAAGGTTACAGCGCGCTAACAGGCTAGCGGCATCGTTGTTGCAGATTTTTGCCCCACGGGGATGATCCCATGGTGAGGGGTTGCCAATAAAAGCCAATGCCAGAGAAGAAGGCAAAGACATACCAAGCTGCGCCGGTTCGCACAAGCTACGGCTAGGCAGGACCATCTCGACCCGGACGTCAACACGTCAGTTGGGTGTCGTAGTGTTTGGCGCTGGCTTTGCACCAATCGATCTATCGTGTGGAGGTGGCCAGGGAAGGCTGTCCATCAGCCACTCCAGTCCGGATTTGGGTAGGTCGCCGAACATCAACCAGAGGCGAGCCTATCCAGCTGACAACTAGCTCGGTCCGGAGAGCCTCGTTGGCTTTGTGCGGGGCTGGAGACTAGCTGGGAAAAGCTGATCATGTCCGTGACTCCGCGTTTCGCAAGGAATGAGCACCCCTTCGCCCAATTGCACACGGCTGCAAAACAAAGCCGCCATATCACGGGGCGACCAAAAACTCGCGATGGCACGCTGGCAGCACGGCTAACCCACTTTCGCCCACAACGAAGACCCAGGGCGTGATTTGCGGGTGGCCTCGGTTGCCGCACCAGTAGAAGGGAGGCGCGTCGAGATCCCCCATGCACCATCTGCTATTCAATTTAGGAATTTGTGATATCAATGGACAGAATCACATGCAGAAGTCGGTCCAGTCACCATATGGCAGATTCACTCCACAGCGCGCGCGTGTGACCAGTAGCATGCCACCCACGGCCAGACAAGGTGGTGGACGAGGTGCGTGAAGCTCCAGGTCCCATTGCAGTTTTTTGCGCAGTTCCATCGCAGGGGTGGACTGTCACTTTGCCCTTGCTCTTGCCTGAACTGCCTGTCACCTTGTTTTCCACCGTGCGCGCGCAAGCTTTCTTTAAAGGGACCGCTCCTGCTCGTCTACGAAGCTTGGTCCTCTTGTTCCTCCTCGACCTCTGTCACATCTCCCTTCCATCGTCCACCAAACCCGACCGCCATCATGCCTGGCGACGTTCGAGCCCTCTCCACCACCACGGACGTCAACCGGATTGAGGCTCCGGTGACCTGGAAAGCCTACCTCATCTGTGCCTTTGCATCCTTCGGCGGTATCTTCTTTGGCTACGACTCTGGGTACATCAACGGCGTCAATGGCAGCGAACTGTTCATCCACATCATCCAGGGTCCCAACGCCGATGCTCTCTCGTCTCCTCACCAGTCTCTGATTGTGTCTATCCTCTCTTGCGGTACCTTCTTTGGCGCTCTCATCGCCGGTGATGTCGCCGACATGATCGGTCGCAAATGGACTGTCATCGTCGGCTGCGTCATTTACATGCTTGGTGTGGTCATCCAGATGATCACTGGCCCTGGCCATGGTCTCGGTGTCATCGTCGCTGGTCGCTTGATTGCCGGCCTTGGTGTCGGATTCGAAAGCGCCGTGGTCATTCTCTACATGAGCGAAATCGTAAGTTCCCAACCCAGCAGCGTCTGCCGCTGTCATGGTCCAAGCTAACGCGTCTTTTTGATAGTGCCCTCGAAAAGTCCGTGGCGCTCTGGTTGCCGGGTACCAATTCTGCATCACCATCGGTATCCTTTTGGCGTCCTGCGTCGACTACGCCACCGAAAATCGAAACGACACTGGCTCGTACCGCATCCCCATCGCCATCCAGTTTGCCTGGGGTCTCATCCTCGGCGGCGGCCTGCTCTTCCTCCCTGACTCCCCCCGCTACTTCGTCAAGCGAGGCAGGATCGAGAAAGCTATGCAAGCCCTTTCCCGCCTCCGTGGCCAGCCACAAGAGTCCGAATACATCCAGGTCGAAATTGCCGAGATCATTGCCAACGACGAGTACGAGCGCGAGATGATTCCATCTAGTGGATGGTTCTCCAGCTGGGCCAACTGCTTCAAGGGCGGCCTCCGGCACCAAAAGTCCAATCTCCGTCGAACCATCCTCGGCACCTCGCTGCAGATGATGCAACAATGGTACGTGCTCCTGCATGGCTGCGGCTTCCCGCGGGCTAACATGATCGATTTAGGACCGGTGTCAACTTCATCTTCTACTACTCCACACCTTTCCTGCAGACGACCGGTGCCATCTCAAACACCTTCTTGATCTCCTTGATCTTTACCCTGGTCAATGTGTGCTCGACTCCCATCTCCTTCTACACGGTTGAGAAGTTTGGCCGCCGCCCTCTCCTCGTCTACGGCGCTCTGGGTATGCTCATCTGCCAGTTCCTGGTTGCCATCATTGGCGTCACTGCCGGATTCAACCACACCCACCTGAACGCCGCTGGAGAGAGCCGGGCAAATAACATCTCCGCCGTTAACGCCCAGATCGCTTTTATCGCCATCTTCATCTTTTTCTTCGCCTCGACATGGGGACCGGGTGCCTGGATCTTGATCGGCGAGATCTTCCCCCTCCCTGTCCGATCCCGAGGTGTGGGTCTCTCCACCGCCTCCAACTGGCTCTGGAACACCGTAAGCACCCTCTCTCTCCGCCCATTCCCGCGCGTGCTCACAGCTAACATGTCGGTTACAGATCATCGCCGTCATTACCCCTTACATGGTCAATGAGGATCGAGGCAACTTGAAGTCGTCCGTCTTCTTCATCTGGGGTGGTCTTTGCACCTGCGCCTTCGTCTACGCCTTTCTCCTCGTCCCTGAGACCAAGGGTCTTACCCTGGAGCAGGTTGACAAGATGATGGAAGAGTCCAGTCCCCGAACCTCGGCCAAGTGGAGGCCAACCAAGACCTTCGCGGAGCACATGAGCGATGGCGGTGTCCTCAACAAGGAGATTGTCGCGGACGTCGAGCGCAAGGGATCCGTCTTTTAGGAGAAGAACGAGAACCAAGCTTCCGCAGTTGGTCAAGGTGCCTCTGAGAACAAATTCTGATCCCTCGGATTTGACACAGAGAACGGTACCAAGAGAACTGCAAAGTTGGAAGACGCAGTGGCGACTCTATCAGGAGTGTTAATATTGCTTGCATATTCAAGATCCTCATGACTAGCAGAGTTGACGTCTGTGCCTCATTCTTTGTTGTACACGACGTTTCACTGTAGCTGAGCAGCAGGTCTACCAATACCAAGGCATTCAAACTAGTCGTGTGCTGTTGAGGTTGAGAAGAGTACTCGTGCTCTGAATTTGCTAATGTGATTTCGACGCTCCGTCCCATCCAAGAGAATTAGATAACGTAGTTCTCATCCAGCAAGACTCGGCCGACGCGAGACGAGACACGTCGCGCCACATGTCAGAGTCGAGTCAGAGTCGAGCGGAGTTGGAGTCAGAGTATCATTGCGCCAAACCACCGTGGTAATTTGTTCACACAGTAGCAGTAGGAGTAACAGTAGCATTTCGTTGCATCTTGCCGCCCAACACCATCTGCCCCCTCCGCCATCCCAGCACTCCGCGCCGAGTGCAAAGGTGTATACCCCCGCCTTCCCCGCGTGTGCGTGTGTGTACGTCTGTGCCGCGTCCGTGGATTTTGAGTTGGGGACCTCGTATTCCGCCGGCCTGGGTGGCTTTTTAGACGGGGTAGAGTCCTCTTAGTTGCAGCAGTAGCAGCAGCAGTAGTAGAACGGAGCCTCGGAGTACAGGAGTTAACTAGGTAGTTACTGTACCTAGTAGTTATTGTAAGTAGTACCCACCATGCCACCTCTTGTACTATGTACATGTACCTACTAGTACTTACCCCCCCGCCCGCCGTTCTAGCGTTTCTTTTCGGCCTTCGATACGTAGGTATGTACATAAGGTACATAAGGTACATACATACATACGTCCTTACATACGCAGTCACAGGACGGAGTGCGGAGGACACAGAGACGGTAGGATTCTGTGCCGTACCGCGTCGTGCTGTGCATTGCCGTGTTCATGTACTTGTGACTTGGACTGTATGAACTACGCTACGCTGTGCTGTGCTGTTCCAGACAGAGAACTCGTACAATATTACATATTGATTTCCTCGCTCTTCTGCTGCACCGCCGGAGGTTCATCAATCGATCGATCGATCAGATCAGCCTTAATACTAACCCATTCGTGCCGTGCATCAGTCCCTTCTGTTCCATCCCACCCCCTTTCTACACCGTACGCGTGGATGATATGTCTTTTATAGTCGTGTTCGTGTTCGTGTTCGTCTCACGCCCATTTTTCTTCGAGTCGTGGTAGGATATGGCGTGGCGTGGGTACGCATGTATTCGTGCGATCGTCCTTAATACTAAGTACTGTGTACTTCGTAGGTAGTTACAGTAGGTAAGGAATAATGTACTGTGTACCTACTGTGTGCTCTGTAATCTCCGTAATCTCTAAGGATATGCTGCGACGAGATTAATCATGTACCTTCTTGAACTTGTAGAGGACCAGGTACGTAGTCTACTCTCTCCCCCGCCGAGCTCAACGCAGCGAAATCAGTCGTCCGGTTGAATCCTCTGACATGGCACATGGATGCTATGCTGTGCAGTATGTTATACAGTAATTCTCATTCCGAGGTAGTTGTCATCCAACGACTGGATGAGAATGAATGAGAATGAGGACGAGTGTATGTACGCGATATGTTCATTTTCGGTTATTTGATTACTTGTACTGCACAGATTTACAAGCCGTCTACAGGGATAGCCTTCTGCTCATTCCCGCAATATATCGATCCTACCCACTGCTCTGTGCAACCTCCTCCTGCTTGACCTCTCCGGACTTTGTGCTCAAATCGGCCCCGAGCTTGACTTCAAGCACGGCGCATCTTCCGGACTTGACCGCTTCGACGGCTTGCGGCAACTGCTCCAGCAGCTCTGCAACTGTACCGACAGTGCCGGCCCAGGCATGGCCGCCCGTCGCGGCCTTCGCGATGCCCGCGTAATCGGGCGTCGGGTCAAAGCTGATGTTCAACTCCTTGTTGTCGACTTTACTGCCATAGCCGTTCGGATGGACAAGCAGCATTGACCTCCGCGGCGCGTTCCAGCCCTTGTTGTTCAACACGATGGTCAAGATCGGGATGTTATATCGCTGCGCGATCCAGTATACCGATCCGGGGACCGAGAACATGAACGTCCCGTCACCGACAATCTGGCAGACGAACTTGCCCTTGTTGTTGCCGATGCGGTCGCCCGACGCGGCATCCCGGTGCTGGAAATCGGACGCGAGCTTGATGCCGAGGGCGCCGCCGCCGGACCAGCCCAGTCCGCCGCCTCCGCAGTTGATCCAGGATTTCGGGAGGACGGGAGCTATTTGGTCGGCAATGAAGATGCTCAGCGTGACAGCTTCGATGGCGAAGATGGTGTCCTTGGGGACGGCTGCTCTGATTTGTCCGCCGAGGACGTGCGGGTCTATCGCGCTCTGCTGTGGGTTCTCGGGCAGCTTGGCGAGTGCTTTAGGTTGATTCCAGCGGGCGGTGTAGGATTCTTGCCGCTTCTTCGCCGCTGCGGTGTGGGCCTCGTCTGACAGGGTAGCAGACAGCTGTGTGTCGGAGGCGAGAAAATTGTTCAGCTGCGTGAATGAGGTTGCGGAGTCGGCGCTAAAGCGCGCATACGCCGGGATGTAGAAGACCGGCATCTGTCGTTTCAGGACGTCCACGTCGATGTGCACAATCTTCGCATCAGCCTTGGGTCTGCATTGTGTGGGGATCCAGGGAACGTCGCAGTCGACCACGAGGATGAAGTCGGCGGTAGTGATCGCAGGGTCTGAACCGTACCGCATGCCTAGTGCTGCTGGATGGTCCGTTGGGAAGCACATGTCCGAGCCACCGGTATCCAGCACCCGGAGGCCGGGGATCTTGTCTGCTAATGCGACAGCTGCGGTGACCGAATCTGCGTTGCGACCAGTGTAGCCCACCACAAGCAAGGGCTCCTGTGCCTTGACGAGTTCCTCCGCAATCATCTTGACGGCATCTTGTGGCAGTGCGGCCGGCCCAACAGCCTTCCACTGCTCTTGGTCAAGGTGGTAGGGCTGGATGTCCTCTTCCATCGGCTCTCGCGCGCCACACAGATAGACAGGTCCTTGCGGGTCGCTGGTTGCGAACTGCAGCGCGCGATTGACGATCTGCTTGACGTTCCTGCCAGCCTTGATCTCACCGGTATATCTGCAGTACTGCGCCACGATCTGTTTCTGATCCGGCACGTCTTGGATCCAGTGTATGTACTCTGTTCTGGAGCCCCGGTATTCACCTTCGATCGTGTAAGGGGAGAGGCCGGCGAAGATGAGGACGGGTGCTCGTCCGCACGAGGCATTGTGGACGGCGGCTGCTAGGCCCTGCGTTCCGACGTCGACGTGGACGATCACGCATTGAGGCTTGTTGGTCAATCGCGCCATGCCATCTGCCATGGACAGGGCGACCATCTGTGGTATTACTCAGTCTGGGTGCTTTGCGATTTCTCTAGCTGCGGATTCTCCTCATACCTCGTTGGGACATGTGATGACCCTGGGGAAGTTGTCTTTCTTCTCTTTTTGACCCTTGGTGATTGCTTCGATGATGGAAGGGTGATCGGAACCGAGATTGACAAACACGTGGGTGATGCCGGCCTGGTCAGGGTTTGTCAGTCAACGATTGAGGGCTTCGAGGCGGAGTGCGATGTTCTCACCTCCCAGATAGCTTCGAAGAAGGCATATGAGGTGGTGTACTCGCTGGATGAGCAGGTCAGCCTCCAGTTTCTTCCCCTGGACATGATCCGACATACGCTTTCGCGATGGAACCCATCTTGAACGGCTTTGCTCTTTCGAGCTCAAATGGTGCTTGGGTGAGTAGTGCGTCGTTCAGGAAGCTTGGAGCAGAGGAATGGCTCGGGCTCTGAGCAGATCTACTTGCGATGTGGTCTTTCAGTAGAGTTGGGGGAGAGCATCCACCCACACATTAATATCAACACCCACGGTTGTCCTGGACGGCAAAGAGCAATCAAACAGCCGGCAGATATCCCGTGGCGCCGGATCACCACCCATGACCGTATTCTGGCGCATCAATGCGGCTTCAAGGAGGGACGAACGAATAACCAGAGAAGACAAAGACGGTCATTGCGGGGTGCCGCGAGCTCTTTGCGTGTGGGGTTCGCTGGATTGGTCGGCTTCCCTCGTTGTTGTCCCCGACATCGCTTCCTCGGGATCGTCGACGGTGTGGTTCCCCATCTTCCGCCGGAGGTATTTCAACTAGTATCGAGCTTGGGAAGATTGACTTGTGTTTGTTCGAATGCCATCAAACGGGTATTTCCGTGATACAGTTCTCAAATCTGTGAATGCACATGGAAAGCCTTCATCTTCGGGCGTGTCACGGTGGAACGTGTCGGATAAACTTCCAGTGCGGAATTGAAGCCGAAACCATCTTCCTGTTAAAAGACTGTCGGCATTGCTTGCACCGAGACAAGCCCCCTCCTACGAGAAGTTGATTTCATCGGCTTCGCCAAGTACCCTTAGCTCACGCTTCACCGACCCTTTCAGCCTCAGCAGACAATCGGATCTCACTACGAGGTACATAGTATCTACCGGGTGACCCTTGATCTACCGCGTCCCTCAGCATGCTGGTTAGGGTAGAATAGCCAGTGCACTCCTGACAGGGTAATTGTTTGACGCAGTAGGATCCAGAGGAGAGACGAAATTCCTCGCCGTCAGGCCTGTCTCAGGGCGGAACACCAAACAGTGCGTAGATCCTCCGAAATGGAACATTCCGATGGATTGGCCTTTTGTGACCGGGTCGCCCGGCTTAAGGCGACCAAAGTCGCAAGATGAGACTTCGGCCATGCCAATCTATTGTTCGCGCCAAGTTAGCACTGTCATCCGCCCAACAATGTCGAGACAAGAACTTGACGGGATCAGAAACTTACAAACACAATCGCCATCAGTCCAATGGTCGGGTTCTTGGCCTGTATGAAGATGATCGCACGCGTAGCGACGGCAGCGATGAAAGGCTGAGAATTGTTCGGCGCAGAGGGGTCGGGCCCGTCTGGGTCTGCAAAACCCGCCGAGGGATTCTCCGAGTAGTAGGTCCCGGGGACGTGGACAATGTCAACCACGGTTCCTGACACAGGTGCGTGCCAGCAATGATACGACAGAGCGCTCAGGAACGCCTGGTAAACCGAGCCACCAACGAACTGGTTGGTCAGCGGATGGTTGTTGAACATGTCAGCGAGGGAATAAGGTTGCTGCTTGAGCCAGAAAGTGTCACGCAGCTTGACGTTCGTCGAGATCTGCAGCGGCGTTGACTCACAGGCGTTGACGATCACTTTGGTCGGATCGGGCTGCTCTGTTGTTGGCTCGTCGTCCGGGTACGCCACGGGGCGAATGCGGTCATTGAACTTCCGTGTAAAGAAGTCGTCCCACGATTTGAATCCGAAGTACGGAAGCGACGGGTTGCAAGCATACAGCTGCTGAAATGTGTAATCGGTCTTGCCGTTGTTGCCCGTGGCTGCAAGAACGTCCAATGCGTCATTAGACAGCCAGCCACTGCTTTCCTCCAGACAAAGCTGGGAGGCTGGGCTCTGCAGGAAAGAACTCCACGTTTTGAGGATTGCCCGCCATGCCTCGTTGACTCTGGCATCCATAAAGAACCGGTAGCCGGCCTCGGTACCCATGGGCCAGTCCAGTATCGCGTTAATCGGAAATCCAATCAACCCCATTGCAGTGGAGTTAGGCACATGGAACCATTGAGGTCCTTCTTTCAGGATCCCATCAACGAGCCCGAGCATCGTGTCGAAGTCACGAACTTGAGGCTGGCCAGTCGGGTCGTTGATGTAAGCGGGTGGAATCTGGGTGAACATTTCTTGAGATAACATGGTTAGCAAAGGGTTCTCTGCGACGAGCTTTTGGAGTCCGAGTATGGCGGGATCGACGGTGATGGATTTCTTCTGGTCCAGCTTTTCCAGTCTGGTGGCCAGCCATTTCTTGATATAGGCCCGATCCTTGGGAAGCCAATGTCCTAGGGAAGCGTGAGGAGCTTGCACTCCTTCGAACTCCTTGGAGACCATGCTGGGGGTTTGATGCAGAGTGTACTATTCCAGCTGCCCGTATCTGTGCAGAGAAGATCGTGACAAGACTGGGTTCTGTGTCCAAGGGGAGGGAGTCTTATTAGAAAATCATACCCACGGTATGAGGTCAGCTCCGCTGTCGAATGTCAGAGTTCGGGAAAGTGTGTTGTTTGCAGATGTGGCACGGATACAGACACCTTCCAAGCAACGTTTGATGTGGGATTCATTTGGAATGTTGCCGGAGTCGGTGGCCATGCGATGCCACCTCGAGCACACAGGACGACACATCTCGGTCCACCTATATGATAAAATGGCGTCAACGGCGCTTAGTTGTCGAGCTGAACGACATGCGACCTGGTGTGCGACGATAATGCCAAGTATGTGTAGGGATCATATCCAGCAACCTGAACTTGCGGTGTCGCGACTCAACACAAAATCGAGCCGAACATGAAGGCTGGCTGCACGATAGCCGCAACGGATAACTGACCGCCGGAATCACTGTGCGCTGCTGCGCGTTGTACCGGCAAACACATGCAATCTAGCTTGAAAATGCAGGCTGTTGCCATGTGAAAATGAAATTGTGTGTCTGGGTTTGGAGGTCGTGTCCCGCTCCAGGACGGATGATTGTCGAGGAGCTTCAGATTGGAAGAGCGCATTGTTGATGATATGCTTGCCCCGACTAAAGTGCAGCTACGGTGAAGCAACGGTACGCGTGTCTCTGCGTGTACGTGTCCGATCCACCTTTTTTCATTGTGGTGCGGATGGGCGAGATGAGATCCTACTGTTGGCCGTGGATGACACACATGCTGCCCGCGAAGGAGTTATGCCTTCCAAGCTCCCTACTGGTCTCACCTGCTAATTAGCCACCACTCACGCAAGACGAACCTCTCGTCACCCTGCAGACAGATGCGCTCGAAGGTGCGTCTTCGTCACCTGCCACTGCAGCAAAGTGGTTGTTCCACAGGAAACAGAGAATCGCCTCAGAGGACTCGGATCAACTGAAATCGGCCTGTGGACGCCCGGCAAGAGCTTTATGCTCTTACCTTTTGGCTCACCGCCTGTGAGAGAATTGTAGGCCTGCCGTGAACCCTAACCTGATGACTAAAAAGTCTCTCGGTCGAAGCTGATGTCTGGCTTCTTACCAATTCGTGGAGGAGCACGAGGGGCATTTGCGCATATTCGAAGGCTTTTCACCTGATGGGATCGCTCTTGGGCTCAGGACGCGTAGTTCAGATCCCTTGGATGTTGCTTCCATGGGCATAGACGCCGTAGAAGGCGCCTCGAGTAATGCTCTTCGGGTGCTATCATCATGGCTGCGCGAAGGTATCCTTGTATGTGAGGCATAGTACAGCGATAGGATGGGATGAGACTTGATGAGATTCGCAAAGCACAAATTCTCGAAAAGGTGCACGGAGGTGCATTTGCTTGCCCGCACTTAATTGCTTTACGGAGGAGTAAAAGTACGCGTCCTTCACGCGTCGAAACGCAACTTTCTCCTCTCTCATCGCCGTGCCCCTTCAAACTAACCCTTCCCACTATCTCAACTCGCAATTGCTGATGACCAGTGCAAAATGTCGCTCAGCACTACTCAGCTTCGTGATGAAGCCGTCAGAGACAGGATCAGACATGCGACTGAGTTCCTCGACCCCACCGACGATGAAGCCCGATCCTACCGAGCCGATATTGTGTTAATGCTGAACCGCGGTCTGCGGCGACTTGTGGTCAGCATTGATGATATCCGAGCCCATTCACGAGAACTCGCAGATGGCATTCTTTTCCAGCCGTTCGACTATTCCCTTGCCTTTGACGCTGCTCTCAAAAACATCATTGCCACAATCCCCAACCGCGCGGCGTTCGAACAAGATGAAGACAGACTATACTATGTCGCGTATTCAGGCTCATTCGGAGAGAACACCTGCAATCCGAGAACGCTAGGAAGCGCGCTTTTGAACCGGATGGTCTGTCTGGAAGGCATTGTGACAAAATGCAGTCTCGTCAGGCCCAAGGTTGTCAAGAGCGTGCACTGGAACGAAAAGAAAGGCACATTCATGTTCAGGGAATACAGAGACCAGACTATGAGTGCCAATGCCCCTGCAAGTTTGAGCGTGTATCCGCAAGAAGACCGCGACGGAAATCCGGTATGTATCAAGCACAATGCTTGACCAATCTGCGATACTGACAGTTCCTCAGTTGGTTACCGAGTACGGCTATTGTACCTACAGGGATCACCAGACGATCAGCATCCAAGAAATGCCCGAACGCGCGCCAGCAGGCCAACTCCCCCGCAGCGTAGACGTCCTCATGGACGACGACATGGTCGATCGAGTCAAGCCTGGCGACCGCATTCAGCTGGTCGGTATCTTCAGGTCTCTCGGTAACAGAAACGCTGGTTCCGGGTCGTCTATTTTCAGGACGCTGATATTGGCCAACAACGCTGTACTTCTGTCTTCCAAAGCCGGGGGCGGTATTGCTCAAGCCACCATCACGGACCAAGATGTGAGAAATATCAACAAAATGTCGAGGAAGGCAGAAGTCTTCGACTTGTTGTCCCAGAGTCTGGCACCCAGTATCTATGGCCACGACTACATCAAGAGGGCCATCTTGCTTATGCTGCTGGGCGGCATGGAGAAAAATCTGCCGAACGGGACTCACTTGCGAGGCGATATCAACATCCTCATGGTGGGTGATCCTTCAACCGCGAAATCCCAACTCCTGAGATTCGTGCTCAACACAGCACCCCTGGCAATTGCTACAACCGGTCGTGGCTCCTCTGGAGTCGGTCTCACAGCTGCCGTCACATCCGACAAAGAGACGGGTGAGAGAAGACTTGAAGCCGGTGCCATGGTGTTGGCCGACCGTGGAGTTGTCTGCATTGATGAATTCGACAAGATGAGCGATGTTGATCGTGTGGCCATCCACGAAGTCATGGAACAGCAGACGGTCACGATTGCAAAAGCCGGTATTCACACCTCTCTCAATGCCAGATGCAGTGTCATCGCTGCTGCAAATCCGATATTCGGGCAGTACGACAGCAACAAGGACCCGCACAAGAACATTGCTTTGCCGGACTCTCTTCTTTCCCGTTTCGATCTGCTCTTTATTGTCACCGACGACGTCAATGACACGAGAGATAGAGACATATCCGAGCACGTTTTGCGAATGCATCAGTATCGCCCCCCTGGGACTGAAGAGGGCGCCCCAATCCGAGAACAAGCCAATCAAATGCTCGGTGTTGGTGTCCAAGAAGATCAGAACGCCGATCAGGGAACAACAACGGTCTACGAGAAATACAATGTGGTCTTGCATGCCGGATTTTCATTCCAAAGCACCAGCAGAAGGGGCCGCAAGAAGCAGGATCACCCCGTTAGCATGGCCTTCCTGAAGAAGTACATCCAATACGCGAAGAGCAGATGTAAACCCGTCTTGACTAAAGAAGCAAGCGACTACATTGTGAACGCGTACGCAAGCCTTCGAAACGACGAGATGAAGGCAAATGAACGCCGAACCAGTCCCATGACCGCCAGAACGCTGGAAACACTGATCCGTCTATCAACGGCGCATGCAAAAGCCCGGCTGTCAAGCAGAGTCGAAGAGGACGACGCCATTGCGGCGGAAGAAATTCTCAAGTTTGCTCTTTTCAGAATTATCCCTACCAAGGCGGGTCGAGGGAACAAGAGACGCAAGACTGAAGACGCCAATCTGGATAGTTCGGACGATGAGGACGACTCTGATAGCGACGACAGCAACGGTGCTGATGCGCCATATCGGGGCACTAAACCGTCGGGAAGCCGTGCAACAAAGCCAGCGACCAGAAGTCAGCGCTCGGCTCGCTCGAACGGCACTCCCAATGGTGTGCCGAACGGAAGGGCTAACGGCAATGCGGATGCAGCCGCGGACGTTGACGATTCAGAAGACGAGGACGACGTCCAACCCAGCTCGTCCCGACGCTCTCGCCAGACCGGCGCAGAGTCTCAATTGTCTCGCATGAGCATCGCCAGCTCGATACCCAGTTCCCAACTCCCTTCCACGCAAGCGGACTCGCAGTCCCAGGCACGCAGAACACAGTCCCAATCTCAGTCGCAGGCCGAGCCAGAAGATTCAGGCCCTGCCATTTCTCAACCCCGGCTAGCGACTTTCCGTGCTGCGCTGGGCCGACTTACTCACACGACACTATTCCACAACGATATGGCGACGGTGACGGACGTGGCTTCTGCGGTCAACCATCGCGTGTCGGAGAATAATGGCCAGGAATTTTCACCGGATGAAATCACAGCCGCGCTGAGGGCGATGAATGAGGCTAACCAGATCATGTTTCTGGAGGACAATGGCGAGGTCTATACTTTGTAGATGTGCGCGTATTGCCTGGATGTTTAGGTGGGAGAAGGATGGACTCCCTACCTCCTGCGATAAGACGGTTAAGGTCTCGCGCCTGGGACCTTGTGTAGGCGTAAATGCGACGAGCAATGAATTGATTCCAGGGTATCATATGGATGCCTCTCCATTTGATTGGAATTTGATGTGTAGGTGTTGATTTAGTTACTAAGAGGGCCAAAAGTCTCGAGACAGCAGGTTGCAGCCTATCGACGGGAATGGTTGACTCTCTCTTGAGAAGAGACAACACCCTGGGACGACAATACATATTCACGGCGAAACCATTTTCCGTGGGTCTAGGCTTACGTAGGTACTAATATTCCGTATGAGAGGTGTTTCATTCAACCTTTCACTTTCACTTTCACCTCACCTCACCTCAGCTCACCCACTCCACCTTAGATCGTGCAAAGCCGTGTTACACTCATTTTCATTTCATGGTCGCATCTACAGTATCTTGCGAGCGTGAAATCAGCACTCCAACCGTAATGGCATCCTCAGATGAAGCGGATGCTCTTGCTAAGCTCCCTCTATGGAAACAGAGGCACCGATCTCCCCAGCCGACAATGTTATTGCTGCAGTCTTCAACTTACTCCTCCGCCGCCTGATCCTGCCCTTCTGGCTCTCTGCCAACGAGCTTCCAGTAATCTTCTTCTATCTCCCCCCACAAATTCTGAACGATAACCGCGTAGTTCCTCATGGCGTGCCATTCCGCTATGAAGCGGTACCTGTCAGGAGACATACTGGGCGGGCGCGGGTGCAGGAACGCCCAGGCAAGACGGGTCACCACCAACGCCTCCCTCACCGGCGCGAAACCGCTGCGACGTTGGTAATTCTCGAGCATCCCCTCGAGGACCTCATTGAGGCGCCGCTTGTAGAAACGCATCACATCGGCCGTGCTGCAGCCACCGTACTTCACCGAGAGCAGGGCCCTCTGGGCGTGGAGCGCGCCCCACCTATACGTCCTCGTTATTGCTTGGAGCTGGCGGATGGTGACATTAATTTCGTTGGACAAGTCGACGCCCTCCAGCACTTCGTCATCGTTCGGTGGCTCGTCGTCGGCGACCACCTCAGACTCAGCGATCGAGTCATCGTCCCCAATCATGCTGCTGTCCCTGATGAGTTGAGCGGCGCCCTCCTCTGGGACTGGAGTGGGAGTTCTGGCCTTCTTCAAGGGCACGCGTCGAACACCGGTCTCCTCCTGCATCATGGTGTCCACCTCGCGACCCATCGCCGCCTGGAGGTAGTTCCACGGGCGACTGCTCGAGTTGTTGCGCATGTTTGCAGGAAGGAGGTCCCAGATCCGACGGGCATCCCACCGCTCCGAGAGGAAGATGCGAAGCATCTCACCCCAGACGTGCCTCGGAAAGTTCTGGCAGATTTGTTGAAGAGAGGTGCCGGCGGGGATGATCTGATTTGCGGTGGGATACGCCGTACCGATCTGTTGGTTGATGGGATCCCTCTTGCATCGAGTGATGAGTAGGGGTGCCCGCAGTACCGGGTCTTGGCTGCCAATCTGGATGACAAGCCAATTTCGGCCTGACCCAAGACCTTCACCAATCTGCTCTGGCACCTGCGGGAATATGTAGTTCGCCGGGACTCTGATGGGCGGATCTGAACTGGGAACGGCAGTCCTGGAGCGCGGTGGTCGAAGTGCATTGTTTCCACCGCGACTAGCTGACGCGCGAGGAGTTTGAGAGACGTCTTGTCCTACTGCAGGTCGCGTGGGAGTCGCTAGTGTGTCGGCTGGGGTCGCGGCAATCATGGGGAGGCTTGTGTCATCATATGGTTGATTGTGAGTCGCGGCAGACATTGGAGGATTCATGGCGCCGTATTCTTGGTTGCGCGGCCCGGCAATCATTGGGAAATCCATGGCTCCGTACAGTTGATTGTGAGGTGCGGTGATTATTGGGAGATCCATAGTGGCGTACGGTTGATCGTGCAGCGCGGGAAGTATTGGGAGGTCCATGGCACCATATGGTTGATCGTGCTGTGCGGGATTGTCCCATGTGCCGCGCATGTAATCACCAAGTGTTGGCTGTTGCTGTTGTTGCTGCTGCTGCAGCTGCCCCTGCGGACCTTGGTAATGCTGCCACATGTTCGAGGCAGGTGTTGTGTGCTCATGAAGTTGTTGTTCTTGGTCGCTTTGCTGATCGATATCATTGTCGTTCTGGAAGTCATCCTGGTTGTTGTTCTGCCCCTGGGGTTGCTGTGATTCTGATCTGTCCATGTCAAGAAAGATGACGGATTTTCTGTGGTATTTTGCTTGTGGTTTTGCTTGATGGATGGAGCAAGACGTCAAACGATAGACAAGATCTACCGTTGTCTGTGCTGGCCGCGGAACTAGGTGTAGTGTCGCGTCCCAGATGGGTGAAGATAAGCTGATGTGGTTTTCAAGGGTTTTGACCGTAGGGATGTGATCATTCGATTGTGCGAAGCCGTAAGTTTCTGTGCGCGGATTCCTTTTTCGCCAGTACCTGTTGAACGGATCAGCTAAGCCGCGAAGAGATGTCAAACACTAGGGCACCTACTACTTCATTCGTCTCACGTAGAGATTGGTGTCGCGGCCAAGATTGGTGAAGATATTCTGACGCGGTGCTTGAGGTTTTGGTTAGGTGCGAAGGTAAGAGGGTGCGAGGGTGCGAAGACACAAGTCTGTGAGCGCGGACTTGCGTGTGCTAGTGTCTTTCAAACGATCAGTTCAAGTGGCGCAGTGTCAAACACTAGGAGGGTGCTGACTGCCTTGTTTGTTGTAAGGGGATGTTGGTGTCCGACTAATCGTTGGTCTTGGGTTCTTGTCTCAATCCGCACGAGGATCGGTAGGTGACTGACTGTTGGTGTTGAGTTCTTGTCTCGATGTGCGTGCGAAGATCGGTAGTGATCGGTTATTATTGTTGGATTCTTGTTGCGATTCGAGCGAAGATCGGTAGGCAATTAATCGTTGGTGTTGGATTCTTGTCTCGATGTTCGCGAAGACCGGTAGGTGACTAGTTGTCGGTGTTGAATTCCTGTCTTGTTGCGCACGGAGATCGGTAGTCGACTGATTGTTGGTGTTGGGTTCTTTGTCGATTCGAGCGAAGATCGGTAGATGACTGATTGTCCAAGTGGGAAACTGATCTCTTTGGCCAGGGAAACAAGAACCTCGCGGAGTGGTAAGTGGGTGATCTTGAATCTAGTGATGCTTGCTATGGTGATAGTGATCTTGAGAAGTTCCTTGTCCTACAATCCGACGGAGGAAGAATATGGTGACAGTGAAAGATGGTGGAGGGATAAGGTGTCAGGACGAGATACTTATACCCGTGAGAGGGCATGCGCCCCTTTTCCCACGTGCCTCATTGGCGTGCTTCACTCTGGTCTAGGTACAGTGAACTATTATGTCATTGCTATTGGGATTAGTGAAGAGAGTAAATTAATCCGTCGTGACTGTTAGGGTTCAGTGAAGAGCGTGAACTTTTTGGTCTACCTAGTCAGGAGATAGACCAGAGCAAGATTCTAGATCGTTAAGTCACCTTCATCTAGTGATAGGGGGTGATAGATTTCAATGTCACTTGCAGATATCACAAAGAAGCCACTCACGACGACTAGAAGTGGTAATCAACGAGGATTGTCCCTGTGATCCTATGTCGAACCTTTGTCATTCACGCTGCGTGAAAATCTTGGATATCTCAGCTGCCTGGTTGGGAATTTTACTTACTTGGCGACTGCTTGATTGACCCGTGAGTTGGTCAATATCCATGGTCAACTGAATTTCCTATCTTCGACCTTGCCTCGCCACTCACATGGCAGCACCAGAGAAGGACTCTTCTCTGGCCCCAACGCTTTATCCCCGTTCGCCAATTCAGCGCGGCGATCATGATTCTGCAAGGGCCATCCGGGAAGTTGTGAGCCTCCAACACCAGCTGCCCAACAGATTAGCAGTCAGTAGGGCTCTATTTTCGGGGGAGAAGTGATCGCAAGGGAACGTTTGGTCGGGACCTGGGTTGAGTCTCAACATGTCGAACATACCCCCTCAGGGAAGTAGTCGCTTGTTTCTGCAACTACTCTCAAGGATCACACCAGGATGAAGATTCATGGCCAGTATCTTGGGCAAACACTGGCGGCCGTGCTGCCATCTTCTGCGGAAGGAGAGTTGCTAGGTATGTATCGAATACACAAAACAATCAGGATAGGCCGATGAACCATGGGTCGTTCGACGTTGGAAATCTAACCGAACCATACGGGTCCTGTGGTATCGTATTATGTCATCCCATACCTTATCATGCCATGCCATGCCCTGCCTTGACCTGTCCTATGATTTGATTGGACTTGTCTCTTCTCAGAATCGCCAAGATCTTGTCGAACGGACAGGCGGTGATGTTTGCGGATATCTGTACATTTGTACATAGAGTAGAGTGGAGTAGAGTAGGACGTAACTTAGGCAGAGTGGATCAGGGTGTGCTGATGGTAGTTTGGCATTGAACTAGCCCTGATAATGGGATGGATGGGATAGGATGGAGGTGTTGTGCATTGTTACACAGTAGATATTGTGTGGGTTGATGTGGATTGTTAGTACAATAATGGTTAGCTTTGACGGGAGGTCCCGCTGTTGGCGTCACAATCTGAACAACATCACAAGCATTTTGCTTCAATCCTCTTGGAATTGCCAGCCTACTTGTTACTCTAATGAGAGCGATTCTTATCACACCGCGATCACGCCCATCTGCCTTCAGCACGTGTTTGTTTGTCTGCGTCTTTGTCTCTCCCCCTGTCTCAGTCTCAGTCTCTTGTATCCTAGGGACCGGGAACACTACCAGGACAGGGTCACCTCACATGATTCTGAAGTCGACATTTTGTCTTCGACGACTTCCATCTCAACCACCTCATATGACACTCCCTCTGATGACAACCGCGAGACTTTACTCAGGCGCTGGCAGATCTAGGATCCCCAACGTACTTGCGTTTTGTATCACCTCCCTCAACCAGTCCTCGTCGTTGTCGATCATATCTGGCAGGTCCCAGGATACAGCATCTCCGTTGTTGTCACCAGGACTAACAACTGCACCGTCACCGTTGTAGACAAAGCTACCCTCTTCAACGTAGTCACATTTCATGGCCGCTTCGAGATGCGCGCCATCATGTGTCACTACCCCCTCCACAAACGTGTTTGACTCTACAATACCTGAAACATCGACGGTGACATCTCCGACGTTGAACTCTCCAAGGATCTCCTCAAGTGGCATCTCGAGAGTAAAGGCAACATCTCCAGCAGAGAAAGCAAACCCTGATTGAGACGTACCAAGTGTGTGATCTGGCAGCACCGTATCTGGCCACGCTGTTGCCTCCGCCTGTTGTGGCATATCCTGAGGAACAATATCGGTTGGCATCGAGAAGCCAAATGTTGTACCCGTAGCCAGGCAAGGCCAAAGGGGTGCAGAGGTGTCTGACACGGCGTCAACCCTCCAGTTATTCATAACCAGGACATCAGGAACCATCGACACACCAGCAAAGCCTGCGTTGTCTTGTGTGGCCAGTTGATTGGCAGCAGAGGTGGAGGCGGCGGTGTCAAGGGCTCCGGTATGGTTGAACGAAGCATCAACCGAACTAGCTGCGTCCATGAGAGCTTCACCATGCGGGGTGATAGGCTTTACAAACTTTAACTGCTTGGTGGATCTAGCTTGCTGATTTGTCTCTTCTCTCGCTCGCTTCGGGCGAATTGTCGGTCTGTGAGGTATGGATCGAGATAAGACTGCCGATGAGTTGATATCCGTGAAAGGCAAGTCGGCAAAGAACTCGTTGTGGCCGGTTGCATTCCCCTGCGCCATCGCAGGGTCGCTACCGGAGGGGCTTCCAAAGAAGGGCTGTGCGTCCGGTGGTGAAGCAGACCCCTCAGCAACGTCTCCATTCCAGGACAAGACGTGGTCGACGACGCCATGCATAAGGCCCTCGGGCGGCAATTTTGCAACAAGGTCTTCCAATCTGGCGAGTCTGGCTGTATGAGCTGCAACGACATAGTGGACAGCCGACTTCCGAGCTAACGCCACTCGTTGGTCGATATTAGGGCCAGCCATCGGAGAAGAACTGAGCATGTCGACGACTCCTGCCCCCACCATGTCGTTGATGGCGCCGATGAAGGCGGGACACTCGTCGACGTATTGGAAGCTGAAGAACGTCTCGGTCGATGCGTTGGCCGGCCAGTTGGTCATTTGCAAGGTGAGGTGGTTTCGTTGTCGACTACCACTCACACCATGCACGGCATCGGCGTTGATGATCTCCTCCGCACAAAGGCGCTGTCGACCCCACTGTGTGGCCATGCCTTTAATCAACTTGTCGAGTTCGTCCGGGGAACCCCAGAGGCCGTACTCCTCGCCATTGAGCGTCACGGTCTTCTCAGCTGCCGCAGCAGTCGAAGCCCGCCCTCTGCATGCTTTGTGTTGGCGATGGGGGAAGCTTCGAATGAGTGGAGCGTTCTCATTGTGGAACTTGCCCTGCAGTTTGGACCCGCCGTAGTGCTCCCCTCCGTTCACCAAACATCCTCGAATCTTGGGCCCAAGACACAAGGCAGTCATTTGTTCCTTAGACATGCCGTTCATGTGTGCGTTAAGCCTCTTCATCAAGAAGTTGGCACGATTTCCGAAGGCCCTGGCGCGCGAGGTACCGGTGGACTTGAACTCCCGGATCGCTTTGTCGCTCAGGTGCGTATAGATATCGGTGGCTGTCCAGCGCCACTGGATGAAGGCGTTGAGGTAACTGCCGCGGATATGGTTGGGGTACTGGATACAGATTTCTTCGATGGTTGCTTCAGCAGGGATGGGGTCATCGAAAGGATGGAAGGAAGGCAGCTCGCGATGTACCGTAGGGTTGCCGTCACGCCGTCTCTCATACGCGTTGGGTCTCGCCCGCGATACTCTCGGTGAGGAGGCGTCTGAGGAGTCTGGGAATGAAAGGACGGAGTAGTGTTGGTGCGAGGTTTGGGATTTCCCACGTCGTTTACCCGCAGGCCGGAAGTCGGGGTGCTGGGGCACAGCTTCATCAGCCCTGGCTGAGGTTTGCGACGGAAGATGTTTTTGGTCATTGACCGTGGCTGATGCGTCGGAGAGGAGAAATTGTTGATACTCGGCCGCAGCCTGAACACCGCCTAACGCCTGCCAAGGATCGTCCATGCTCTTGGATCAGGATGCCGTCTTGTCTCCTGGCAAGGAGCTCGTCCGACGCACCGAACCTTGGGGTCGAGGGGCTGAGGTCTCGAGATGCCAAGTGCAGCAGTATCCCTCTGAACGAGTCTCGGTTAGGGGTATGGAGTTCTCGACACAGGTGAAGTCCCAGCCAGTGACTGAGTGTGGGCCTTGAGCAGTTGAGGTTGTTGGAGAAAATGAAGATCGAGGAAGAAAAGGCTGGGAAGTTGTTTTGATCCAGGGAGTTGCAGTGAATGATGAAGCTCAGGACGCGCCTGGCGGTCGAAGTGACTTCAACTCATCTCGAAACACCACACAACCCAACTGCCTCGACATCCATGTCCCTCCCAACAAAGAGCACTTGTGCAGGCAAGAGAAAGGAAAACATCAACTTGAATCATTGCCCTGAGCTTCACAGAATCTACGGCGTGTGCGGGATGCATGATGAAGCGAGTTGTTGGCATTGAGAGTTGTTGTTTTCGAGAGATCCAAGCCGCAATCCATTGTGTCTATGTCAATGCTTTGAGACTCGATGTCTCAATGTCTGTATGTCTGGCGAGACCATATTCTCGAAAAACCCTTGTGTCTCGGCCCCTGAAAGAAAAGCCTGGTCTCCCATGCCTTCAAGGCCGGACTCATTGTGCCATTATCCATCGCCAACCAAGAAATAAAGAGAACAAAGCAGAACAAAGCACAATGTTCCTCGACTTCTTTGTGTGCTGTCAGGTCCAGCTGCTGAGCTCGACGACACCGATCGTTCTTCGCACCACTCAACCTCCATACATGGACTTGCAACCTCAAGACTCGAGCTCACTGATCCTTCGAAACTGACCCTTGCAGGAAATATAAGCTTCTCTTCTTCTTACTGTGTTTCAACTCTTATGCCGTTCTTGGCTGAACCTCCAATGCCGGTTCTCGCGTTGACGTGCTGGATGCCGTATCTGATGAGACCTTGATGTCAGCATGGCGGCTCCTTCTTTTGTCTGCTTTCTGGCTGAGCTCCCTTGCCTGAGCGTGTTTGTCGGGGGTGGTAATAGTGAATCCGATTCCAGTGGCCGTTTTGGAACCTTATTTCTCCTACTTAACCCACAAACGGGGAAAAGAAAATACTTTCCGTAATCCCGATTCGCTGATATCTGCACGGCTTAGGCTCTACTGGTGGTACAGGGAGTAGTGGAGGCAACTTTTCCTCACGGGACTTGAGCTGTCCGTTGTGGAAACAAGCAATTTTCTAATGGTCAGCCTGATTGGGAAAAGGCGTTTGGAAAACTCACAGTGCTGAAGACTCTGCACGTAGCTTTTTACAGAGATATGAGGAGAGCGAACGAGGTCGCTAGGTCTCTCGGGCCTCACCCGAAGCTGTGTGAAGCGGATTCATACCTGGCTCTCTAGAGATCTGCTTGAGAGCTTCGTGGCACCCAGCACGGAATCTGCTCCCCACAGCTAGTTCGCCTTCGACTAAGGCCTGAGGGGCCTAGATTTTCAGGAAGAAAGAAGTTTGAGGGGAGGAAAAGGCCGTCAGGACCTGTAATGATCCGAACAACGCGCTGGCCCATCCGTGAGGTCGTTTTTCACACCCAGAAAACTGAGCGAGATTCACTTCTCTCGACAGGCGAGACTTCCTGTCACCATGACGACTGCCTTGACGCGAAAAGATTGACTGCCTCTTCGAACTCTCTCATTTGCACCACTGTTCCCTAGTCCTCGTCGAACAACCACAGACTCGATTGAACAAGTTGTTTTGATCAGATCCCACGGATTCTCGACCTACTTTGGCCTGCTGAGATTCAAAATTCCTGACAATGATGTCGCCGCGACTCTTACAACGCAAGCTTCCTATGAACTGTAAGTACCAAAACTTCCGTACTTTGAGTCGGTGTTTGACCATCTCCGCAGGCCCTCCGCGCCTTCGACATCAACCCGCCCCAGGCCCAGCTGATGCTGGGCTCGGCGGTTTTGGAAATTTCAGTCCCACTGCTGGCCCTAGCACGGGCAAAGTAGCGGATGGACATACAGTTGGTTTGGATGTCTCGCTGGGTGACCGAGGTCAAGAGATCGGAAATCGATCACAGGCTCCTCAACCGCTTGGAATCGATGATAAAAACGCGAAGAACACTACGACATCTCATGGCCGCGCCGAAACTATAACCTCCCGTCCTCAGATTGCTCCTGAACACAGTCCCTTCTCTCAGATTGCTGGACCTAGTCCCTTCTCTCAGTTTGCTCAGTCCATCACAAACATGCCCGCATCTCAACCTGAAAGAGCCCTTAAAAAGCCTGCGACGCCCTCAGAACCAACTTTCCCAAGCCAACCAGATCCCCACAGAGGCATTCTCCCATATCAGGGTATATATGGAGGAGGTACTATCGAAAGTGGCCAACAACTCCCAGCTGAGGCTGCCAGCGTCGTCCAAGATGAGACAACATCCACAAATGATGCCAACGTCCCTGCCGGCGAGACATCAGAGTGGGACGAGCGCAAAGTCCTGTCTGGATTTCCCCACCCGAGCAACGACGTCCCTCCAGAGATGGAATTGAGGGATATCTGTAGACGGTGCCCAAACCACCTCAACAAGGAACACCTCGACCCATTCATCCAATGCGACTGGACCGAGAAAGACATCATTGACGAGGTGGACGAAGCCACGGTGCTTCGAATGCAGGGGGAGATTCCCGGCTGCAAGAATTTCCGCGAGACGCTGTCTAGACGCCTTCGTGCCCGTCGCCGCAAGCTTGGTCCAGAGGGCATTGCAAGACTTCGAGCCGCGGAGCCCATGCATCCAACTCACAAGCGTGGGAAGAGTAGACAAGGCGGAATGCTCGATCCCGTCAAGGACGCGGCTCGACTGACGGAAGCACGGCAGAAGAAACAAGACAAGACGGCTAAGGTGCCGCAGAAGGCTTGTCATGATGGAACGTCGACCGTCAATCGCGGACACGGCGAACCCCTGGGTTCCGAGTCGGCCTCTCTGCTCGAGGATCGAGGGCAATCTCCGAATGGACAAGTCCTCGTCAACAATTTGAAGCACGCCGTCACCAATACCGCCGCCGCTGTCAATGCCGGTATTGCTTCGACCGCTACCCAAGAACATGTCAGAATAGAACATGCGAGTAGATTTTCGCGAAGCGTGCCGACCGCTAGCATCTCTTCTGGAGCCAACGTTCTGCCAAAAACATCATGTCCTCCTAACTCCAAGCGAACTCGTCCGGCTGACGACGAGGAAGAGCGGTCCCGGAAGCGCTCAAGATTGGACGTTTCACCTCCTGAGAACGCCAAGTATGTCGACAAAACTGCGACTCACCCACCCCTCAGGCAACGTCATGGTAGTGAGAACTTCTCACCCTACTTTCTACAAACCGAGAGGATGAGTGAGTCTACAGGCTCAGGCATCCGAAAACATATCATGCCGGAGACGACGAGGGAACGTCGCAGCTTGACGAACAGCGCGTCAACCTTGGTCAAACGAGGTGTGTGGAGCCGCGCGATGGGTCTCTGGGAGATCGAGGTGGTTGACAAGCATGGAGACGTCGTCGACGAATACTTGGAGAAGCACGATGACGACTGTCCTTGTTGCCCACGTCTGTGAAGACAGGCTTACAGTACCGAGTAAGCAGGTGGAATAGCGAAGGATCCCCGTCTGTCTACGCGGGCCACTTTTCGAGGAGATACATCGTACAGTACAGTAGTTTCGACGACACGCATATCTGTCCGGTTTCATATTCTGTATGTGTCGGCGTCCCTACTTCTCTTGCTACTACCTCGTTCAAGTTGTTTCTTGATGGCCGTGAAACATTCACCCTATCTGTCAACCTCGAACCAATTATTCAGCTGGTACATATTATTAGCTGTGAGTGTGGACTTTTCAAATACAATAGTAGCTAGCGTATGTTGTTGCATAAATGCAAAAATTCGGCTTTTTCGCCCGAGCCAAGCCCGGGTATTTAGGCTTCGCTGTCAAAAAGAGCTTCATCACGCTATCGTTACTTCTGCTTCTACAACGCCTTCTCGAAATCTGAGGGGCGTTCATCGAGGGATGCTCAGATGATCTGGTCATGGCCCCTGAAGATGCATGCTTGTCGAGTCGAGTCGAGTCGAGACAACATCCGGCGGCGAGAATACGGTTCGGTGACGTTGGAATGGGAGCTAAAAGACCAGCACTGATTACACCCATTAGACGGCGGTTGATTTTCAGGGATGATTCCAAGGTTCGAGGACCTATTTTGACTTTCATTTCAAGGTTCAATCATTTGTTATGAACTTGGGCGTCACTGACACTCAGAGATTCCATGCCGACGAGCTAAAACTACCTGCTGGTAAACGTTCTTGGCCGGCACTATCCATCTCCTGGTAACTGGCCCCATCTTGCTCCAGTGTCTTTGTTGGGCTGTCTACACAGCAGTGTCTGCCTGATATGACGAGAGCAATTGGTTGCGCGGAATCTATTCTTGAGACGCGCTTCACAACCACCGATGCGCACGACATCTGACGATCTAACCCTCCGACTCTGCCTTCCTCTTCCGTGCATATCTGCGTGGAGGAGCACGGGGGTTAAGACCCAGTCCAAGTGGGTCGCTGACTCCGTAAATCGGGTTGCCGTCTGCGTCATGAGGACTCGCCCGTAGTTTGGGGCTGCTAACCAGCTCCCTAAGCCCGTCCTCTCCAAGCTGCTTCCACCTCAAAGACAGCCGCTTCTGGATGAAATTAATGACTTGCTTGGAGTTACTCGTCTTGGCCTTCGCCTTCAACTGCGCCTTTGCCCTGTCGGGAAGGAAGCTGTATATCTGGCCGGCCGTCCAGAAATACTGGATGAATATGTCCAGCCACTGGCCGCATAGGTGGTTGGGCATCTGTTCACAGATGTCCTTCAGGGTGAAATGGGCGGGCACCTCGACGTCCACGTCGGGGAACCCGTCGAAATGGTAGCGGACCGATGACACCGTCCTCTCTTCTGCATCCGATTCGGCGGTCATTGGCGTCGGGACCGTGCTTGTGCTCGTTGTGGGTTGCTGGACATCGCCGAGCATCGCCGCTCGATGCATCGCGATGTGACCGAGAAGACCTCGAGGTGTATGAACGCCTAGGTCGTTGGCCAGCTCGATCAACAATTGCTCCAGCGTGAGAGTTGGGCGGTTGACTTTGGTGTTCAGCCACTCTTCGATGGCCCCGCCGACAGAGTATCCATCGCGGTCTCTCGCGTAGAGGTCGAATGGCAGTTTAACCCCGTTGGCCTCTGTGTTATCTGCGCCTGCAACATCTTCCTTGACATCAACACTGCTATGATATATAGCCGGCCGCGAAGACGTGCTTGGTGCCGCCTGTGAGAAATGTGGGTATTTGGTCTTGCCGGCCTCTTGTACCGTTCGCCCAGTTTGACCAATCTCAGGGTCGATGATATGTGCAAACTCTGGAGCAAACTCCTCTTCAACCATGTCCTGGTCAGTCTCAGGTTGATGCCAGGGTGTATCATTACGATCAATGGATGGTGTTGTCCTTGCTCTCGATCGCCAGACTGCGGCACCCTCGCCGGGATTTGTACGAGCCTGGTTTACAGGTTCTGTTTGTTCAATCAGCTTGATGGTCTTTGCAATGTTGCACCGAACTTCGCAGTTACCTTGACCATGCGGCATGTTTGCGAAAATTCGACCAAGAGAGACTGTCTCGTCTTCACGGTCGTGGAACCCTGATCCTCCGACAGGAGGGCCTTGGTATGTCAAATCGTTATCCTGAGGATCGACTTCGAATCGTCAGCCTAAGGCAGGGAAAGAGGGGGCTTTGAAATCTGGTTACCATCCTGCGCAGTGCTGGTATTGGCTTGTTCAAAGTCGTGAGTGAAAGCAGTTTCAGATGGCTGGGAGGTGTCTTCACGAGGATTCTCGAGCAGCCAGTCACCTGCAAAGAAATCCATTGTGTCGAGAATGAGGGTGAGGACGAAGATGAAGTTGCACGCTTGGAGAAGTTTTACAGAACAAAAAGCAGTTCGTTTCTCGAAGCTCGCTCACCGTGACGTTACAAGAACTAATCATGACACGGTAGAAATGGCGAAATGGCGAGGCAAATATATACAACCGGCAGTCGAGGGATCCGACATGTGTCGCCTGGCGACGCACGCGCAGATCCTGGCAGGACTGTTTCGGAAGGAGAAGGCGTGTTGAGGTTCACTTGTGCAGGTGGGCAGATGTCACATCTCTAGCATCAGGTCAAAACAACTGCCTTCAGTGAAGGCGAAGAACCGTGATTGTGTTCGAGCAGAAAGGCATTGAAGAACGCCCACTTCATCGTCCCTCCAGACGTTCGTAACTGCCTAATGAGCATGTCACCCTTTCGAAGGACATATCAGCGCCAAGGTGTCAGAATAAAGGTACGACACTAACAGACCTTTATTATCTAGTGTACGACTACTATACGGTAAGGCTACGCCCTTAATGCTCAGTCCTCGATATCATGCAAGATTTCAATCCACACTTCAAAAAGGTAATTTTTCGTTGCCCCTGACATTGTTAGAGAAGGGGGTTGAGGAAACTTATTGATTGGCTATTAGAGAGGCTGGAAACACGAAATCAGAGCACACGTGAAGGGGGGGGGGGGTAACGGAGAGGGGGGCTGGAGAGGGAGGCGCTGCAAACGTTCTCCTCTCCACTGAAGGTCAATTCACATAACACACCTGGATATAAGTCATGTGGCCTTGTCACGTAGTCTTGCGCGTGATAAACAGTGACCTGCCAGCAAGACTAGACTGCTTTGAATACTTCCGTAGCGCGACCTGCCAAGGATCTGTTGCTGAGGATACGGGCTCGAACTTGACTGAGTCCAGCGCCGTAGCAGTTCCAGTCTGAGGTGGTGATTATTGTTATTATTGTGATGCTGCTTCATTCACTATTCATTCGCCGACTAACCATCTTGCAAGGCTGATCTCGACGCAGCGGCGCGATGCGATGCGGTTTTATCAGTGACTGAATGGAGGCGTACCTATTGATTATTGAAACGCATTCTATGGTCCGTATCTCTCCCATATATCTTCATCTCATCCCCCTACTACTATTGCTCGGATTGACGAATTGAAGATTCAGTGCAGCCAAATGAATACGCAATACTCTTCACGAAGTCGAGGCGACGACCCCAGGCCCATCGACCCAAACATGCCAGCAAGAACCATCCGACGCCTCTTGGCTGGCTTACGCAGCCTGTGTCGACTCCTTTCCATGAGGCCCATCGAGCTCACCCTGCAGGATGTGTTGGCGGGGACAGAATCTCGCCATTTCCAAAACAAAATAACAATGGCAATGGCAATAACAAGGGCTCATTGTCTCGAGAGGCTCCACCATGTCAACCTGGGCCGAGGTGTAGGGCAACCCACCGGGCTAAGCCAAGGTATACAAACAACAACGCGCCCGCTTAAGAGCTATAGTATCGCTGGGCCTCCTCAACAGTCCCTCGGTTCCAGCATTTCAGCCGAGGCGGAGACATCGATGGTGGTATATATAACGACACGCCTATTCGGAGCAGAGTCTCTACCCAACGCAGTCCAGTCCCTGCGTAGGTCCCCTTGTCCATAACCAGCCGCTGAAACTAGATGCGGACTTCCTGGACCAGCTCAACATGGAGTTTGGGTCCGGGTCTGTTGGACAGAATGCTCTCCCCAACGACAACGATCGAATTATTCTAGGCTAGCCTGAGACGGAACATGCTGGTGTCGACGAGACCGAGGTCTTGTTCCCCCCGTTTCACCGAGGGTACACGCCAACAAATGTCATCGGGCAGTCTGTTGCGAGTGTCCCCTCATGGCACAAGAAGCAACTGCCCCAACGGCTCTGTGGAGCAACAATCGTTTTATGCAGCAAGCCGTCCCTCCCTTCCCGCTGACAGAATCAATGCTGCCACGCCGGGCTCCGAGATGCACTCCTCACGGACCTCATCAGCACACATGAGCGGCGCGAGCAATGGATCAAAATGATGACCACAGAAGACATCGCGCCGCATGCCGAGCTACCGTCTCTCTCGTGGAGTATCAGATCGACAAGATGCACGAGAGGCTGAAGCACGAGTGGAAGAGCAGAGGCCTCCCGAGGGACTCATCCCGTTTACGCAGGCAAGAACAGTACAATCCTCCGCAGCCACCCCGCTCAAGAAGCGTCCTTCAAAATGCCCTCGTGGGGTGGATGATTAGTCTACCCGAGCCGATGGCGACGTGTGACCACAGAAGTGTGCCGCCAGACGACCAGTCCCTTGCGGCAGGTATGGGCTGCTTCTGATCCAAATTCACCAACAAAGGAAGGGATCGAGCATTCAGATAGCTCCCACTCGCATACTACCACGGCATAGAACGATCCCAGTGATCTTCTTGAAAAGGACACATCTGGTGGACATTCCGCAGGAGCAAACCGAGTCAGATACCTCACCACCGGAAACAGAGGTGGCCGGAGACCAAAGCACAGCAACGGCGTCGGCGAGAAACACTCCTGCTGCATCCGTTCAAGAAGTGCAGGGCTTGACCCCTCCTTCTGCGCCCAATCCTTCGGCAGGTGACATGCTCGACCACACCTCCGACCTCTAGGTGTATGGGCTGGAATGTGCATGAAGTGGACGGGATAAACGACAGAGCTTGAGGAAGTCAATCAAATGAATTACACGAACCGGTATACGACTCTTCTGACACTTTAACCTGAAAGAGATGATATGGGGGAAATGGTGGAAGGCATTCATCGGTCGGATGAATCCATGAACAATGATATACATTCTGAAGATCCACGGACCGTGTGAGGAATGGTCCGGTCTCCTCTGCAAGCCATGCGATACTCTATCACACCATATCGAGTATAGCATAAAGCCTGTAGGTTCCTTTGACGAGCCCAACATTGAGTATAGAACGCACCGTATTTCTCTCAGAGAAGGGCAGGGCAATGATCCATTATCCGTTGATACCGACGCCATAGAACTGTCCATCCCTAATCAACTTACATACCCCGAAGTATCAATCGAACCACTTCCTCTACCGGTCTCCGAAATCGCAGGATCACATATCCTCAAACTCTCTCACTCATATCGCCTCCATCACGTAGACCTCTTCCCTCCCAGTAATCGTGATCGTGGCTCTTCTCGTCTTGACCCTCCCACCCCGTGAAGGGAAACCACGTGCCAGGATGTCTGAATTTCTACCACACCACGCAGACAATACTAGCACTACATTCACCACCCACATGACATGACTTGCCATATATATTCAAGTCGCCGGATCTCTCCCAACAATTCCGGACAAAGTCATCCGCTTCTTGGCCAGGACTTGCTGTGGGCACGCATGTGACATGCCCACTCCGGTGCTCGGTTTCATAGTTAATGGGTCTTCTGGAGGATGGATTGTTCGTAGCCTTGTAGGTAGATAGATCTCGAGTTCGAATCACAACAAGATCACAATCAACTATGATCTCCGACGGGAAAAAACCATCCTCGCAAGAGGAAAAGGTTTTCGTCTCACCTTCGTCTCACCGCAGAGTTAATGTGGATGTGTGAGGGCAGAGTTTTTTTGCCTGTAGACTTTGTTTTTCATGCTGGATTTTGACTTGCCTTGGTTATGTGCTGGCGGCGTGAGTTGAACTCGAACTCGGATACGCACGATTGGTCTCTCTCTCTCTCTCTCTCTCTATCTGCACCTATATATGTATATCGATTTTAAGATTGGTATGATGGTATGATGGTATGGTCCGCCTGCGTTTCTTTTCTCTCGACTTGACTTACACTTGCAATGCATCAGCCTTCCTTTTCAAGTTGTACTCATATCCTTATCCCCATTCGCACTCACACTCACACTCCCACTCCAGTCGCAAGTACGGAAGAAATCGCCCAGTCGAACAGAGTAAAGCCTCATATATGATATCAAGGCCTCAGCCCAGCTGGGTCAGCCGAAGAGTCTCCCTCTAGTACCTGAAATGATATCATTTCCCCCGTCACATGACCTACTCGCTCACGGGTATCCATCTTACTGGTGCGTTAGTCTCTCGCATTGTGCGAGAGGTTAGTTACACCACGCCCTGTGCGGCCTACAGATACGTGAAACACTATCTATTATGGTTCATGGTTACGGACACGAGTATACTGCTGTATGGAGGAAGAGATTGACTCTGGTACATTTTCGGGATTGCCATCACGAGGGAATTCAGAGGGGTGTCAGTGTTGATATCAATATCAATCGTGGTACCTCGTCAGTGCTGGTTCAAAGTTCGTCGACTCGAGGGCTGTACACACTAAACACGGTAGACGGCAGGCACTGGGTGAGTGATTGACAGACACTGTGCCCAACCATATTCATTGGCCTTGCTCCCCCTGGTTGAAGGCGAGACTTGACCAATACCCGGCTAATACATTTCATGCAGTGAGCGTTCTGACCTGAACTTGAAATCCTGAACAAACTCAGCCATCCCAAGTTTATAGATGGTTGGATCATATTAGCTGTGCCAAGCATTACTGATCTCCGTCAAAAGAAGCCTCTTCTTTTTATGATCCCGGCCTGGCATTCTAGATGCGTCCAGCTATTACGATCTGCCCTGCTTGATATCGTGAAGTCGAGTAACAGAAGTACCAATATCTTCCCCAGTGCCTATGCTCTCACCTCTGCAGGCATCCATCTCTCATTTGTCGGGACGGACACCATCCTCATTGGACTCATTGGAGATAGCCGTAATATCCTCCTGGTCGAGAATGGGGGAGGCTCGCTGAGTAATATGAATGTTGATCAGCATCTCCGTCGCGTTCTTTGGGCGCTGCGGGACTGTCAAACGGAGGGGGGTTGAGGAACCTCGGCGGGATAGGAATAAACGGATGATCCATATTGGAATCAGCGTCGAGTAGGAGTCCCGAGTTGTCGGCTGCGTTGTGGACATCGTCTCCATCCACAGTGTTCGCATCTCCGCCGGCAGTCACTCCAGCCATGGCAGAACCAGTGGCGAGACATGTACTTGTTGCAACGTACTTTGCTTTCTTTGTTCTCGACTCTTCCGGGTCTTCGTCAGGGACAACGTCATACAAGTAGTCGTTGCGAGCGCACGCTTCACCGATCCGGTAGATGCAACACCAGGCGCTAAAAGGTTGTGAAGACCTCGTGCCAAGGACTTGTTGACCACCGTTGGCGGAGAGTTTCGAATGACTCTCAGCAGGAGCCTCTGCCGGTGAAGAGGAAGCCACCACTGCGGTCTCATGAAGGGCCATGTCGGACGTTTGCTTGCTGACACACTTGAATGGTACGACCTTGCTGGATATTGGGGTGGTGATTGAGCACAGATGACTGCCCTGGGTTCACGCCTGACACGCCAAAGGTTCGGTGTACAACGGACCCAGTTGGAAAGACTGCCGCTGAGATCAGATTGTGCAATTTGAACCCAGTAGGATTCGCTGTCTGCATTTGTTGCCATTGCAGAAACATGCTTCGAACATGCTCTTGTGTCTGTGTGATATTCTCAATGGCGGCCGCTCTCGTTCGCGCCAGGAGGTCGTAGGTGAAATTTTCGGGTTGACAATACGCGTCCTCGCCGACATGCTCCACCAGGAAGCTGTAGGTGGCACTGTCTACGGCATCACTAAAACAGAAGGGCGTGACCTCATTGAAAGCAATGTTGAATGCACGCCGAAGTCCTTCTGCTGACGATGTTCCCTCCATCAAGGCAGCACACCTGGTCAGGAATTCCTGCTTCCTGGTGAAGATGTCCTGACCCATGAGGAGCAGGACAACTTCCAGTTGTTGTAGCCGATCCACACTCGTAAGAATTGGGTCGGCGGCAATGAGTTTTCCAGCCAGGCTCATACATTCATGCGTCCTGTCTGTGAAATGCTTCTTGGCCTGTATGTACTCTTGCCGGGTGTCCCAGAAGCTCAGAAAGAGAAATTTTCCGAGAGGTCTTTCTGGAGAGGATCTGGCAGAGATATGCTAAGAAAAGAAGCTCTGGAAGTCTATCATTGGCGCCCGGCCGAAGCTCATGGCGAAGGTAAGCGGATCGACGGGTTGAAACCCCCGCAGGCGAGAAGTCTGCTCCCCTTCGCTCGAGTGTGCGGTCTGCTGAGTAGTCTCAAGCCTTCGAGTCGCAATAGCCTTTTGGGTTGAAGAAGGTAGGTTTGTGGGTTGGTAAGCGTTTATATATGTACCTTCCGTCACGGAGGCAGGCGGCCTTGTGGAGGTCGTCACTACCTTTTCCATCACGGCCGCTGACTTTCATGCGTTCGACCACACGCTGGCAGGTACGTTCATGAGGGACTGTTCTATATTAGCGGCAAACTCCAAGACGCGCGAGTTTCGTCCGTGACTTTCGGCTTCTTACCTTTGATGATGTGACTGTTTTCATCGCCCAATCCCGCGCGCTGTTTCCAAACACGGCACCAGGCTCTCGGATTCGGGGAGCCTTTCGCAACGCGTCGACGTACGCCTGACCCAGGACGTTCTTGCGTCCATCGAGCCGCTTCTGTAGCCAGTTGCGCGGGTCTTCACCGTTCCAAATCCCGTAGCGGCGGAGGAGAATCCAGTTCTTCTTCGGGATAAAGCGAATCAGATCTATCGGAGCCGCTTTGATCTGGATGAAGGCGTCCATACCTTCATACCAAAGGTGATTCATATATCTTTCGAGGATATCCAAGAGGGTTGCCGATCGAGGGAGTGGCTACCCAGGGTCGGGAAACTCCTTCATGATGCGGCCGCTGACACCAGTGTTCAGCTGCAGGAGCGAGTATTCCGGGACTTTGGCCATGGGCACATGCAAGATTGCTCGTGCAGCATCGGGGTGGAGTGGTAACGGATATGGGGCAAACTGAAGAGGGTCGATACCATGCTCAGCATCATCTTCCTGACCACCGGTGGTGGCCCTGTCCGCTGAAGCCAACGGGATAGCAGAGGTATTGGCACGGACGGCGTCGTGTTCATAGGATTCCACCAACGGAGCATCGCTGAAGGGATCATCGTTGACATCGGGGGTGTCGAGGTCTGCCTCTGGACTAGATCGTTGAACCTCCTCTTCCAGTGCCCCCAGGTGTGAGTACTGTTGAGCTTGGTTCGAGTCGGAAGCATCATTGGTGTCGAAGTCCAGGAATGGATCTTGGTGCCCGTAACGGCCAAGAAGCCGATTTAGCTGTTGTGATGTGAGGAGCGCCTTGCGATGCGGCGCCCATGCACTCTCCTGAATCGGAGAGTGGGTTGAGGTGCTGCTGGTTGCACTCGGTTGAGTTGCTGTCGTTCAATCTTGTCAGCAAGTGTGGATGGGAAGGATGGTAATACTGACTTGTGGAAGGACCTGCAGGGAGATGGTCTCGAAAGCCAAGCAGGAAGCCCTGGGGAACACCGGTGGAATGGTGATAATCGGGGAACACGAACGGATCTGGCGACAATTCTCCAGGGATAGCGGTAGGAGGGTGAGGAGGATCGTTATGACATGGAGCCATCATGAGTTGGGAAGTTATAGCCGCAGGGATTAGAGGTTTCTTTCAGATTCCAAAGGACCCGCGGGAGCTCACGACTCCAAACAAGGAAGACCTAAGACTTGGCAAGAAAGCGCGAATCAAACCAGCATGAAAGAGATGCGTCGCGGTATTCAGCAGAAGAAGGCTTGTCGCGGTTATTCATTGTCGTGCAAGTGCTTCACTGATCCGCTGGGCGGAGGAGAATAGAGGCAGTTAACTCCCGCGTGCTCAGAAAAAGACTTCCCGTGAATATATTGACACCTACTCCTGACGACATCACTGTCCCCAACCCCTGGTGAACACATTGAGAGGAAAGATATTCCACGGTGTGCACTGAACGTCGCTGCAGCTGTTCTACAGCACTCTCCAAGATACAGTACACCTTTGTCAGAGAGAGACTCTCTAATGCAAGTCTCATGACTATTCTATGCGTCAGTGAATCGTTGAATCGCTACAATATGGTACAGGTTGCCATGATACAAGGTTGGGTCTTCTCTCGATCCCTGCACATCATGAACGCTGTTCGCGAGGCTCGAGCATTCAGGGGCGCTTGGATAAACACTCCCCCGCACGCCAAGCCGCGCCAACAACATCGCGCCAAGAACTTCCTGATATCATCACAAGAAAATACTGCATGAGGGTCAATTGATACATACTGATACACACTGAAATCCCAAGCTGTTTGTCCACATCAGGTGCGTTTATAGGCCTGCAAATTCCTTCGTTCCCAATGGCATTCCGTCATTCTTCACTACGGAGTGGAGAAGATGGGTTGAAAGGCACAAGCAGCTTCATCGTGGACCAGCCTAAGTCGAGCATGCTGGACAATAGCTGCTCCCGACACAGCATCGAAAAGCGACGGCAGGTCACAGCGTCAGCCCACGATACCTCGCCGCCTTGCGCATTTGGAGACCCGTACCACTCGGTCAACGGCGCAGGCTGAGATCCTCCCTCCAGTTGCTCGAGCGCCCTGGCCAAGACGACAAACATCTCGAGCTCCAGCTAAAATCATGAAGACTTCCAGGCCAACCGCGCCAGCCCGTCGAAGAGCCAGGGTTGTAGAAAGAGAACAATGTCCCAAAAGGGATGGGATCCCCTCCAATCCAGAGCATCCGACGTCCGCAGGCATTGAGAAAGCCGAACCGTCAGAGAAAAGGAGACCTGTGCGAAGACGAGAACGAGGAAGAATGACACCGTCAAGGAGGACTTTCCGCCAACATTGCCAAAGCCACAAGGTATCACAAAGCAACCGTCCCGCTCGTCGACCGAGGCGTTTGAATCGAATACCCGAGAGGCAAGTGCGCCCGTTTCTCATCGTTCTCCGAGCGGCTACACGTCTTGAACAACGTGCCACGGCTGCTCGAAAGTTGAACTCGAAGTTGCAGGGCCAGCCGGATACCTTAACGTACCCGGCGGGATCGAAGCGCATCTTGCCTGATCTTGATCACTCTGTTCTTCCATCCGTATGTACAATACAATACACATGGAAATCACACGTAGTGAAGACGAATGGGAACACAGCCACATCGCAAGAGTCCCCATCCGCATCGTATCGCCTCGCCTTGCGCCACCACCTATCTACTCAACTCGCTCCAGACCCATTCAATTGCTTTCCTGGAGCTACTGTATTTTCCTTCTCCCCGAGGTATTAATCCATGTCCCGTAACCTCCAAAAACAGGAAGCCCCCAGTCATGAGGTGAGACAGCTCCAAGAATGTACTGCAAGTAATGTGTGAAACACTCCGAGACTGTGATCACCAAAATCGCTCCTGGGCCTCGCCCTGGCCCTGACCTGCGCTTTCGACCATTGCAGCAGCCAGCCCTCGAATTAGAACTAGAACTCGAATTTCACATAGTCGGCCGCTCGAATTCCTTGTACAGTGACTCTTTCTCCAGTCAGTTCTGCGAGCGCTGCTCTCTTAATTGGCCGAACGGCCCGATTACGTGGTCATAGACATAGACATACACATAGACATAGACATAGACATAGACATAGACATAGACATAGACATATATTGGTCAAGACGAATCAGAAACCCTCTAAACGGCACGATGTTGCCTTCCCACGTGTCCCACATGGAATCAACACCACGACGAAAGGACAATGCAGTTGCCAGTCGCTGCGAAACGCGGGTCGGTACTCCGCATTCGGGGCATAAAATGGTCGTAGGAGGCACTGCGTCAATTTCAATTTCAATTTCATGAATCGTGTATTCATTCTATCTGTGGGAGGCTAGCTCTCAACTCGTCTAGCTATGGGCAGGCCGTACCTTCCTCCTTCATCCGTGCCATGAGTGTTGCCAAAGGCAGCTGCGTACCACAGTGTTGATGTCCAAGGTACGACGGTACTGGCAGTCGAAGCTCTGATGAAGCCGCCCAGAGTGTCAGGAACTGGAGGCATGTCGTAGGAGAATTGTCGAGGTCCGAATCATTGACAACTATCCCTCTCATGTGCTTGCCTGACGAAAACCACATATCACATACCACATTGGAGACCCCCCGTTACAGCTGTGCCCGAATACGCTGCAACCTTCAAACTCACGAAGTCGCCTCTTCTAGGAGCCTCCGGCCCATCCCTGCTACCAAAGCAGTGAAGCGCTGCCACGCTTGTTCCTGAAGGGTTTGATACATTTCAGTCCTGGCTGACAGGTCCTGATTCGCCCATCTAGACGCACCAAGGTCACCAATGAGATGAGCCATCGCAGCTTTGACGAACACCTGAAACACCATGGCCCATTTCGAAGCATTACCAGCCCTGTCGAACTCGGCAGAGGCCAGCAACGGGTCTTTCGCAACACCCAGGCCCACGGCAAGCTGCTGGATCACCTCGTTGACATCATGGTTGCAGGCAGTGGCGATGGCGGTGCAGGACTGAGTGGTTCGACAAAATTCGCTGAAAACCTCGGCTCTATGCTTGCTCTCTGCCTTGTCTGCATCTTTCTTTCCCACTCCAGTATGGGCACAAAGTCGAGGATGCGAGTCGCACCGTACTTGCTGCATCGTCTCTAGAGCTTGAATTCTCTGCGCGTAACGTGTGCCTGATATGGTGGCGTATCTTCCACAAGTATGCGACTCGGTTCGAGGGCAGTTGCAATACGTTGCATTAATGTCTAGGGACTTTGCTGCTGCTGCCGCAGGCTCCCATGCAGCTGCAGGAAATAGCGCCTTCCCGATGTCCCGCAACTCGGATTCTGAGAGGACGATTCTTCTTGATTGTGTCGATTCTGCCAGATTTGGTTTCAAGACTGCTGGAGCCGATCGTGGCACTGTTGGTGGGGTGTTTGAGACTGCTGGCGCCAGATCGGAGAATGCTGGGGAGAGATTCGGTGATACTGGTGGCGGTTTGGATCCAGCTGATGCAGGCAGAGTTCTTGTTGGTAGAGACATTGGTTTCCGGTCTGGCTCTGGCTCTGGCTCCAGCGTTGGGCCCCGGGTTCTGACTCGTTTGGCTCCGTTTCCTACAGGAGCATCATTCTTCGAGCTAGGCTCCGGAGGCTGTGAGATACCCTCATCATAGGGACGCTTGTTCGAAGACTTTGTTGTTTGTTCCCAATGCATGCCGAGCATGCTTTTCAAACGCAAGAAGTAGACAAGATCCATTGCCAAGCCTTCCTCAAGCAGAACCATCGTGGCATGGTATTGCTCCTGCGCGCTTGGAAAGGACCAGACTTCAAACAGAGCATAGTAATCCTTTGGCGCCACCGTGATTCTGCCTAGCTGGTTTCTCAGGGATTCGGGGTCTTCGAGGAAGATGAAACAGAGGTTCCCATAGCTTTCACAGAGGTGAGCTAGAACAGGCGCATTAGTGACTATGTCTTGGTGGAGTTCAGGTCTTGGCGACGTACCTCGCTTTCTCTGCCACTTCTCTTGTTCGTTCAAGGTATCCCAATCAGATGGCTTTACCATCCTAAAGACCAAAGTCTTGCCGATTTCAACTCGTGGGGTGTCCGCCCCCGACTTGGACGCTGTAGGCTGCTCCAAGGCATTTTCTCCAGGAGAGACCACCTGATCTTGCCACTGATATCCTGGAGGGAGTGACTCGGTCGACAATGGGGACATTTTCGATGGATAGCTGCCTCCGGACCCTCGTCGACGTTTGGCCTGCATTGCGGAGTTGATCTGCTTGGGTTTGAATGGATGCTTCGGCGCGGCAGAAGGTAGGAAAGTAAAGACAAAGGACTTAATTAGGAGTTCCTTGCCTAAATGCTTTCCGTGAGTGACGTGGTAGCTTGGCAAAAGGGTCACCGTCACTCGCGCGGATTGTCGTTGATGCGTATTGTGAAGAGATTTCCCATATCACCGCACGCCGAGAGTTGGTTGAGATGTCACCTGCGGGAGGTTTCGCGCCGCGGCGACAAGTTGCCCATCCACACAGATCTTGTTGGCTACGGCACAAGATGAGACAGGTCCTTTCCAGTCAACCGTGGGTTTGCATGGATCCGAGACGCCCTGGTACATACATGTACAGGCAAAGCACCTTGAGTTTGAAGCCCTGGGATTGATCTCGACTGTGATGTCGGTAAGTGACCGAGATTTAAAGTCGGCATGAGGGCGGCCAGATGTTTTGGCGGATTGATATTTATATATATTTGAGCTTGGCGCCGCTGGAGCTGCTCGCACCGCGCGAGGAAGGTGCCATCAACGTGACGGACCGCGGCCATATTGAATTGCGATACTGCAGTCGTCACGTCCTTCTCTTCAATTTCAAGCTTGGCATTGCGTGTTGGAGACAAGCATCTAGAAGCGAAAGGCGCGAATGTCCATGGTGAAGGTGGTTAAGCTGACAAATTGCCCTTGCTGTGAGTGACGCCAAACGACAGCCTCCTCGCCATGTTCCCTAGCTAGAATGATGAGGGCACTCACCATGCTATTGTCGTCTCTTCGGGCCAAGGTCTTAGTGAATGTCATGCCGCTAACTACCAACAAAGGCAAACAAGAGCATGCCAATGTGGTATCGTCATCCGTTCAGGAACGGGCAACAGACATTGTGATGAGATGTAAATCCCCATTGTGTAGGAGGTTCGTGCGTTTTGGATTTGGATGCCCATTTTGCTCTTGTGTTTGCGGAGTAAGTATTCCGTAGAAGTGAAGTAGTGCTTTCAGAACAGCCGAAGAAAATAGGCTACTTTGAGCCGCTTGCCTACACGTGATTTGATCAACGGAAGACACCGGGCTAGGGGGTCGTCGAGGCCAAGCCGGCTGTGCGTGCCGGATAGCATCCTCCGAAAACTGACCTCCAGCTCTGTCGGCGATAATGCCAAAGCTCGGTCGTTGCTTGTTAGCTCCGTCTCGTGAGACGGGCACCTGCTGTCAAATCCAGAAATTAGCGCCCTTAACTACGGTAGAATCGATGCTAGGCCCGGACCCTCAAGGGAAGCTTGTCCTGCAGCTAAGCGTCCCGGTGTCGAAGTATAAGGAGACGGCGCCCCTTCCCAGTTATCGCCTCTCCATCAGCGCTGTCGCTTCAGGGCCATCTTTAGCGAGCAAGTATCCGTCAATCGATACTGACCATCTCAATTGGCACGCCTGAGATCACCCAAGATGGAATACAAGAACCTCGGCAACAGCGGGTTGAAGATTTCCAAGGTCATCCTGTATGCGACGCTTGAGGGGCTTGGATGGGCGATGCTGACGCAACTCAAACAGTGGCTCGATGGGCTATGGCACCCCAGAATGGCAAGGCTGGGTACTCGATGAAGAGGCTTCCCTACCGCTTCTGGAGTATGCCTACAAGGTCGGCATACGGACATGGGACACCGCGGACGCATACGCAAGTACCCCCTTCTTCCGACACCCATCTCTCTTGTCCGTATTGTCGTTGTTGCTATTCATCGGTCGTTGTAGAGGCTAATGGAGGGCCCACAGAGCCATGGCCGTTCAGAGGAGGTCATTGGTAAGGCAATCAAGAAGTACCAGATCCCACGAGAACGGCTTGTCATCCTCACCAAATGCTTCTTTGGCGTCACCCCGGACACCATCGCAAGCAGTTGGAATTGGGAAAACGAAGGCGATGTGTTGAACCAGGTTGGACTCAGTCGTAAGCACATCATTGACGCCGTCGACAAAAGTGTTGCTCGATTGGGAACGTACATCGATGTTCTGCAGATCCACAGACTCGATCGCTCGGTACCTCGCGAAGAGATCATGAGAGCCTTAAACGATGTCGTTGAATCGGGAAAGGTGCGATATATTGGTGCTTCCAGCATGGCTGCCTGGGAATTCCAGGAGCTGCAAAATGTTGCCGACAAGCACGGATGGCATAAGTTCATCTCAATGCAGAACTATCACAACCTGCTGTACCGCGAGGAGGAGAACGAAATGATCCCCTATTGCAACCATACCGGCGTTGGTGTGATCCCCTGGTCCCCGGTTGCGAGAGGAGCTTTGACTCGGCCCTGGAATGACCGGACAAGTATACGGGAGGAGACCGATGGCGGACTCAAATCCCTTGTGCGATCGAGAGATGACAAAGTTGACCAGGAGATTGTGGGACGGGTGGCGGAGGTGGTTAAGAAGTTGAATAAAAGTATGGCCCAGGTCGCCATCGCTTGGAGTCTCAGTAAGGGTGTCAACCCAATCGTGGGCATGAACAAGAAGGAGAGGATGGACGAGGCTATTGAGGCCAGCAAGATCAAGCTGGGCGAGGAGGATATTAAGTATCTGGAAGAACTTTATCTACCTAAGAGGAGGCAGGGATATTAACGCGAAGTGGCGAGGATATTAACGGCCAGACGCCACGGCCCATCCATCACCGGACAGGACACAGATCCAATGCAACAGAATATTGCCTTCGAGTCATATCCACAGAAAGGGAAGCAGTGGAATTAACTCAACCAGGACAGCTTTAACAGGTTTGCGGATTTCATTTTGCTGTTCTGAGTGAGGGTCAGTGAATGGCAAATCTTCATGATGGCCAGGTGAGATGAACCTCACTTTCATTTCACCTTTTTTTCCTTGTTGCTTAACTACAGCGGTACCAAGTGGCGCACAAATCAGTGACGCTGTACCTTGTCGTTGCCTACAAAATTTTCCCTTCAACCTCTTCCTTTTCAATCCTTTAATATTGTTTCAAACTCTTCGTATCATCGTCACAATTCTATCTCTACTACTCATTCCCGCCTTATTACGTCGCGTGGTTGCCAAGCAGTCATAATCACATCAGTATGACCGCGCTCCTGTGTTGAGACCGTGCTGTGCCTAATCAAATCTTAGAACCATCTCTACCTGTGCCTCCCACCTCGCGGCGGGTCGCAGCGGAGGTAGTAGATTGTGTTATCTTCTGTGAGCACACTCCTATACCTTTAGTCGAGCGTCGCGACTGACAAATCTCAGATTGACCTCACCTTACTCCTTCCACTTACCCACAACTCTCATTCCCCACCAAGACTACAAGGTCAGAGCTACATCATGCCGACCATGTTCGGTGATACTTACTCAGGCGCCAACGCCGGCGGGTCTGACAACTATGACAATGGAGACTGCGCGTTTAGTAGTGAAGATGAGTGGCGCGGAAAGCAATATCAGGCAAACCATACGCCAGGTGTAAGTTTTGACCTCCACAAGAATACTTTCCCTTTCCCTACGGACGTTGCACAGTGACCCATTGGTATTGTAGCAGGCTAATACTTACTCAGGCTCTCAAGAAATATCTCCAAATGCGCGACTCTGTCAAGCTTCACAACCGTAAGGCTCCCAAGACCACCAAAGACCCACTTCCGGCCAAAGGTGTTGAACGCAAGGAGTCCGACGCACGCCGTGGTCGTACCTGGTCGGGAAAGACGAAGCCGTTGAAGTCGGTCACTTCCAACAGAATCCATGCAGCTGTGTTCCCCGACATGCGCGTCCCTATTTACATGTGCAAGCAGCCAGCCAAGAATGGGCCCCTCAGCTATGGAGCTATCGCTACCAACCCACATTCTGAGGATGTGCCTATCATGCAAATCCAGTGTCCAATGCCCGGTGGCACTTCGGTCACCATGCAGACTGATCCGGTTGAAAAGATCATCTGGGGCCCAATCTCCCGCATTGAAGCCAGTGGGCAAGCCAAAGGTCTGGTCAAGCAACTGCACAAGGCCGTCAAGGGTGCGAAGAAAGACAAGGCCAAAGGCAAAGACAACAAGGACGACGAAAGTGAGAGCGACGGAGAAGAGACAAGCAAACCTGTCAAGTCTCCTGAGAAGAAAGAGCCGACCGGTGAGGTCAAGCAAGGAGATAAGGCTGCTGCTGAGGGTGAAACCACTGATGATGGCGTCACTCCTGAGACTGCGTCAATTGCTAGCACTGATGTTACCAGCGGCAGCATGGCATATTCTACTCGTCGTGGTTTCAGAGCCCCGCCAGTGACTCCCGGAGAAGATGTTGCTGTCGGATCCCCATCCACTGCAGCTGCCCTATCCATGCCGACTCTTCCGATCATGCACCACATCGCAGACAACAAGTTGGTTGAGCACTTTCGCCTGCAGCACGCTAAGGATCCGGAAGCATTTGAGGAAGAAACTTGGACGATAAAACAGGGCCTCATCGACGCGAAAGTCAATCGAGGCGGAATTCCAGTCTTGCTGAGAGAAGAGTACACGGTCGAGTTGGCAAGCCGTGAGGGTGCAGAGATTGCCGAGAAATGGGCAAAAGGCCAGGCGAAGAGCTGGGAGCATCCTAGTCTGCGAAGCCGTGGCAACAGCCTCAAGAGTCAGCCCAGTTCCGGCAGCTTGAAGGTGCGTGGCGGCGATGTCGAAGGCACTACACCCACCACAGGCGCTGCGAAGAAGGAAAATCGTGATTGGCGATTCGTCATCGTCAATCCCGGGCCACACCCTTCTCCAGCTTCCAGTTTGCCAGAAACAGAACCGGACGTCGCAGCGCCAAATCCTGGACTTCCGGCTCCAATTTCAGAGCACGAACCCTCCAAAGACGAGCTCAACACTGAAGAGCACGAGCCATCCGCCAGCAAGAACGATTCAAAGCCTAAGCTCACCGTCAAAGAAATCAAGAAAGCATTGTCTCGCCTCAATATCGCTGACAATGTCGCCAAGATCACGACCTACGGCACTGTCCGTCACCAATCTTCTGTCAAGCGCGAAGCCAACGATCACGGTGAGAAGCGCACTGTGAAGACATGGATTGAGATCACCGAGGTGTATGAAGTGCCCCAGCCCCAGAAGCTGACTGTCGACGACATTGCCGCAGCGGTTGAACATGAAGATAGAGCCATGCGCGAGAGTAAGGGCGAACAGGTGTGTGATGACAGCGAGAGTGAGAGCGACGACGGTCTTGGTGAGAAAGAGATCGCGAGCATGAAGAAGAAGAAGAATGCCAAGGTGAAGCATCCACGCGAGGAATCGTCGGGCTATTCCTCGGATACCTCTTCCGCCGAGGACTCCGAGTCCGACAGTGCGTCCGACCACGATTCTGTCCACGGAGCGGGTAACCACGTCTACCACGATCCCAACGAGACTGGTGCTGCGTCTGTGTTGCGCTCTCTCAGCCGCCTTGGGGAAGATCTCAACGCTGGGAATGTCTCGCGCATCGCCAATGACTTCGGAGCGCTGATTGCTGGATTGGAAGGCGAGAAGAGTTTCCACGTGAGTTTCGGTGGTGCAGGGTTGGCCGGATGGTGATCATGTGGAAACGAGACAGAAGTGCAGTGAAATTGAGCTGGAACACATGGCGATCACCTGGAAAGGAGACAGGCGCGAGCAGGAACTGAGTGTGAAATCGAGCTGGAACGCACGGCGGGCGATTGGACATGAGAGACTGAACGAACTGGAGCTTCGAGACATCGACAGAGAGCGCACACAGAGGCTGGTAAGCCAAACAGTGCAGGGATGCTCTCGATACCAGATCAAGTAGTACTGTAGCATGCTCACGATCAAGTGACATGAAATGCATACACGATTTCCCCCCAGGAAATCATTGGCTCGAACCTGCAGCTTGGATGAGACTGCATTGCTGCACCGTTTCGCACCTGCAAAAGGATTGCAGCTGGACCACACGGTCCATGACGCCTATATACCGAGTCCCAACCGCGTGTATCCCAAAGCCTACTCAGCAACCCAAACGGCAGCCATACCCCTGTCGTCGACATGGTTAGTCTAGGCCTCTTCCAAGGGGGCGCATCGCATAAGGAGAAGGAAGTCCACTTACATGCCGGTTCCGACACACATACTCGTGACTCCGATCTTCTTGCCCGTCCTCTTCAACTCGGTGAACAGGGTGCTCACCTGCCTGGCACCGGTGCAACCAAGAGGGTGTCCAAAGGCAATGGCACCGCCCTTGGGGTTGACCTTCTCGAACGGGATGCCCAGTTCCTTGACACACCACACGCACTGGCTGGCAAACGCCTCGTTGATCTCAAAGATGTCGACCTCGTCCTTGGAGATGCCGGCCTTTTCCAGCGCCACGGGGATGGCCTTCCAGGGACCAATCCCCATAAGGAGGGGCTCGACGCCCACGACGGACGCGGCCACGAATTTGCCGAGGATCGGCTGGCCCAGTCGCTCGGCGGTGCTTCGCTTCATCAGCAACACGGCAGCCGCGCCGTCGGAAACCTGGCTGGCGTTTCCGGCGTGGATGGATCCATCCTTTGCAAACGCGGGACGGATCTTTCCCAGCGACTCGGCGGTCATGCCGGGCCTGACGCCGTCGTCTGCCTTTACCGTGACCGTTTTCTCCTCCTCGGTCTTCGGATCCGTGTACTTGACCGTGATGGGCACGATCTCCTGGTCGAACAGGCCGGCCTTCTGCGCCTTCTCGGCCTTCTGGAACGAACTCGCCGCGAAAGCGTCCTGCTCCTTGCGCGACACGTTGCGATCCTTGGCCATCTGCTCCGACAGCACGCCCATGGGGACCTTGCAGTTCGCGGCCTGCATGTGGTTCTCTAGCAGGTCGGAGAACTCGGTCACCGCCCCGGGGCCGTACTGGGTGGACATGCTCTCGACGCCGCTGCCGATGCCGATCTCGATCATGCCCGCGCGGATCGCATTGGCGATGTCCACGCACGCTTGTAGCCCGGAAGAGCATTGTCTGTTCAGCGACTTGACGGCCGTGGACGTGGGGAACCCCGCGACGAGCGCCGCGGCGCGGTATTCAGTCGCTCCACCGCCGGGGGCGAGCACGCAGCCGGTGGCGATGTCTTCGACGAGGGCCGGGTCAATCCCCGAGCGCGCGATCAGCGCCTTGAATGTGTGAGCGAGGAGGTCTGCGGCGGGCGTGTCCTTGAGCGGGCCCCGGCCGCCTTTGGTAAAGGGCGTGCGGAGGGCGCAGGTGACGACGACATCGTCGGGCGACTTGGAGAGGATGGACTGGCTTTGCTTGCTCGAGCCGAGGTGGCTGGATACTTGGGAGAGGCGGGCTTGAGCTGCGTGATGCGAGTTCACATGTTAGTCCGTGGAACTTGAGTTGGGGTTGTGCTGACGTCTTATTTACCTGCAGACATTGTGACAATGAGAAGCTGTGATATTACGGAATTTGAGTATAGCACGTCACAGGAAGCAGAGAATGAAGGAAGAGAAAGGCAAAGGACCAAAAAAGACGAGAGCAGTAGAAGAAGTAGCAGGCGGATTGATTTTGATTTCTGATCACCGGTCACCTGGGTCCAAAAGTCGAGCTGTTGACAAGTGGTAGTGGCTCATGGGCCATTTTCTCAGAATGCATAATGCGTGACATGCGCGCTCTGATGCGATGCCGAGGCATGTGCAATGTTGCAGCGCAACAGGCGAATGAGGTCATTGTATCGTCCGTTTGAGTCACGTTTTTGCCCCTTGCGGGTATTCAGTACTGGTAGGATATAGCATGGTCACATGTTGCAATGAAGACTCGGGGTTGATGACTACCTGCCTCGGAGGGCGGAGCGAGACGTTTGACAAGACACCAGAACAAGAGAAGGAATGAATAAAATCCTGCCTCAGCGCTGGATCAAAAACACGGAGTACTGTGTACACCAGGTCAAATGACTCCAAATGACGCCGCGATTCGGCGCAGTTGCAGCCCAACCATCGTCAGACGGACAAACACCAAGCCTTGGTGATCACAGTTGGTGTTCTCCGTAACGGAGAAATTATTCTTCCATCGCCGCGAGTCGACTTCTCTACTCGTCCTCGTACGGCAGTCAGTGCATTGATTTTCAGCACGGCTCAACCACCAGCAACTGGATACCACACTCAACAATGGCAGCAGCCCCAACCAGGGCGTCGCGCGCCCTCACCTTCATGCGCCGCTGCCGCCGCCGCTCTCCTCTCCTGCACCAGACCCAAGCCAAACGACATCTCTCGACCGAAGCAACAACCACACCCTCCCCGTACGCACCCTCGAACTTCATCCGCCAAACAGCACCGGCACCAGCACCAGCACCAGCATCAGCAGCACCCTCGTCCAACCTCAACGACTCCTCCTCCTCCTCCCTGCCCCTTCCGGACAGTCTCTCCCCGTCGACCCTCCCAGCCTTACGACCTCGCTACGCCCACCCCATCTCGCGACCACCGCCCCCGCCGTCCGAAATCCCCGGCACCCGCCTCACATTCACCTCGTGGGTGCTCTCGCTCGTCGGCATCGCCCCCAAACCGGCCGCCGCGTACACGCCCGCGCCCTTCCGCGTGACCAACAATCCGTACCGGGCGCGCAAGCGCTGGCCGCCCGACTTCCGCACCCTCGACCCCAAGCAGCAGTTCCACTTTGAGAAGACGTACCGGCGGCGGGCGGCGCTGAAGTGGGCGCGCCCGCGGTGGAACAAGGGCGTCAAACTCGTCCAGCAGACCTTGATCACCTTTACGATCATCTATTTCGTGTTTATCTGCGAGCCGGGCCATGGGATGGGGACACCGTTTGATGGGGTGAGTTTGAGTTCCGTTCTCTCCTTGGATGTTAGGTCGGTAGAGCTTGGATCCTGGTCGCGCTTCTTTGCTTTGCTTTGCTTTCCACCTACTTTTTTGGTTCCAGATTACGCTGCGCTGCTCTGCTACGAGGAGCATAGTTCCTGAGGAATGAATGAGGTGCTGACTTGACGCCCGTATTTTAGTTCCGGGTCTGGTTCTTCGAGAAGTTGGGCAGGCTGGGACAGTTGCCGGAGTCGACGAGAGAGGAGGCGGAGAAACTGGGCGAAGAGGCGAGGCAGAAGATGAGGAGACAGGCAGACACTACGGCGACGAATTCTCCGGTTGCTAGTTCTTGATGTATGTCTTGAAGGGTTATCTAGCATTCTACCCATGTATAGCTGCTTCTTGCTGGTGATTCGATGTTTTCAGGCAGCACTTGGTGCGTTGAAGCTCCGACACCGATTTTATAAGCAGATCTAAACGCCGCGACACATCCTCTTATCGTTCCCTGCTCGCTTCAGTCCTCTCACAACAGCCCCCCCTTCTCTCTCTCACGGCAGCCCACTATTCTCACAACAGTAGTTCCACCAGCTATTCAGTCACTCCCTGCCGCCAGCTGCCGAAATCATGCCTTTCCGAGGCCCACCAGGACAAGTAACGCCACGTTCATCACCACCAGGACAAGCCATATTGCCGTGGCAAGCATAGTTACAAGCCACCCGTTCCGCATGTTCACCCCTCCCCCAGCATCGTCGGTTCGCACGGTCATGATGTGGCTCCGGCAGGTGAACCAGAGCAGCGGAGCAGTCACAAAGGGCAGAATGACGCTCAGGCAAACCTGGCTTGCGGTCAATGCTGCGTTCAGACCGTCTCTCCCAATTGCTGCGGCGATGATGATGCTGGGGACGATGCTGATGGATCGGGTAATCAGCCTGCGTAGCCATGGTTTCACTGTCCAATGTAGCATGCCCTCCGACACCATCTGACCGGCCATGGTGCAGACTATCCCGGCTGAGGTACCAGATAGTAGGAGGGCGAGAGCGAAAACGGTTCCAGCCGCCTTGGAGAGGTTCTCGCTGAGTAGATGATGGATCCCAAACAGATCCGCATCAGTAGCCTCTGTCTTTGGGTAGAGGGATGATCCAGATACAATGAGGATGGCCGAATTGACAAACAGCGCGAACGTGAAAAGCGAGATGGCAAGCTCAATGACCGAGTACTTGAGGCAGGCCCGGATCGCGTAGATGGACGGAATGTATTTTTCCTCTTCGTCGTCTGACTCTTCGCCCCTCGAAATATGGCCATTCTGCTGGTCAAAATGTTTCAAGCGTGGTTGAACGACACCAGAGCCAAGGAAGATGGAATGAGGCATCACTGTTGCTCCGATAATGCCGCAAGATAGATAGATGCCGTTGCCGTCAACGATGGCCGAGGAAGGAAGATAGCCTTTGAAGACCTCCCCGGCCGAGGTGTCCTTGATGTAGGAGAGTTGAATGCAGAAGCAGACCATGACGCCCAGAACAAGACTCATGACAAAATACTCGAAGAGCCTGAGATGCATCATGGAGCCATTGGGACGATAGAAGACAAGAAGGATCAGGACATCGACCAGTGTAATCGCACATCCCGCTACTAGGGGAATGTGCAGGAGTAGATTCAGAGCTATGGCGGAGCCAATGACCTGGATCTCGTTAGAGCCTGCAATGTATCAACAAATCCCTGACATTGGCTCACCTCAGCAATATCTGTAGCAATGATGGCAGACTCAGCAAATAGGTACAAGACGATATTCAGCCATTTGGGTAAATGCTTGCGGCAGTTTTCGGCCAAGTCCAGCCCAGTGACGCTTCCCAACTTGATACACAGGGATTGCAAGAAGATAGCAAATAGATTGGACATCAGGATGATGAATAAGTGACCATATTTGGTCGCCGCGCCTGCCTCGACGTCGGTGGCATAGTTGCCCGGGTCAATGTAGGCCACGGCAATGAGGAACCCTGGACCCACGAATTTCGCGTACTTTTGAAGCGTAACCACGACCTTGTTTGCAAAGGCACGTGGCGAGCGGAAACTCTGTAGTCGCTGTGGGTGGGTTTGTTGAATGGCCGCTCGCTCCAGCGGATCAACCTTGACAGCAATGGGTGACTTGACAGTGGAGGAAGGCGACTCGGGATTGTCGACCGGCATAACACGTATGTCTTCCTGTTCGGTGTTATCAAGACTTGACTCGGTCGCTCTCTGCTCTCTGAGGTTCACGATCCCATTGAGGTCCGCCCTCGTGGTCAAGTCGGAACTGAGACCATGTGGGTTTTGGTTCCAGTCCGGATGGGCTTCGGTGTCGTCTGTGCGTGAGGGGCAATTCATGATGGTGACGCTCAAAGGACGGATACTTGCTAGGAAAAAGTGAATGAAGAAGGTGAAGTAAAAGAGAGTAGAGTAGCTGTGTGTATGGTTACGGACGCTTTCGAAACGGTTTCTTCCGACTCCCTCACTGCGGTGAGGGGGTGGACGGATCTATGATGAATTTCGCACAACGGTGACGGGCCGGGATGACAAAGTGGCACAGCCGTAAGCTTCTTTTCTTGGAAGCGAGTTTCGCCTCAGACGCTGCTCACGGCTGACGAGATTTGGTCTCGGACACTGACAGAGGAGTTGGGCGAGGCGTGCTTCTTGACACAATCTAGTTTTGGCAAGTGGTATAAGCGAAAGAGAAGAGGGCAAATAGGACACTCGGATTTTCTAATCAGGTACCAGGCACGAAAGAACTGGCGCAGGCGCGGATAAGGAAATGTCCGGAGCCCATGACAATAGGCCCTGTGATGAGACATGAATTGTTCTACTTGACTCTTCTCCCAGTATGGACAGAAGCCACTCTGCCCGATGGTCCACGGCACGGAGAGCTGTCGAAATGACATCGGGGAGGCTATTCCTACTCGTATGATGATGAGAGAGACTCGAGATCGAGGACCTGGAAGGTTTGGGGAACTGCAGCTGGGCGCAAGCGATAGGCGCTGGCTTTTCCCCGGAAGATGAGGACAGTGGCTGCATCTGGGCACCCTCGGCCCTGGGCTTGCCTGGATCTGGGAACGCCTGCTCCCTTGGCTCTCCTTCGGGAGGTTGGTTCCGCTAGCACGAGCTGCAGCCAGTCTTCTCCAAGTGTCGAGACTGTGGCTGGGTGGATCCGCTGACGACTGCCAAACGCCTAGCTCGATTGGCTGGCGCTGGCTCCCCAACCTGCGACATCGAGTCTCTACACAAATTCGAGGACTGCCATGTTGACACTTTCACCGTCTCAATCGTCCCCAATACCGCTAGCAAATACTCGCGCCGACGCTCATTCATTTGTGACCATCCGTGCCTGTTTTCTGCTTGGGGCCCCATCCAACATAGTCCGTCGCTCAAAACTTCGAGAGGGAGTCCCCCACTAGGAACGGTACAACTGCGGTCCCGAGCAATCGAACCACTTGCGCACATCGATATCTCGCTATCTCACCAATAAACCTTCTTTTTTAAATCGGTAAAAGCAATGCAGCGCTGATAAGCGGGTTCTTGTTCGAGGTAGCCGATGCTGGAGAATGCTTGTCCCTGAACAGCTTGTGGTTGCTCCCACCTGCGGTCCCCGATCCCAACATGAACATCACCAACACCGGTGCATATCCACCTCTTCAACGTCGCAGACGGAGATCTGAGCAGGTCTCCCCATCTTCTCCCTCCTACCCGCGGCGGCTGTTTGACCGGCCCTACAGACACAGCGACGCCTTCAGTCCCGCCGTCAGCACGCCTGCCACCGATGAATCAGAGAGCCCTTCTCTCAACCTCAACCTGACTCTAACATCTCCTCTTTCCGATCGCCTCTCGCCGCTGCCGTTAGCTCCTCCCTCAGCGAAGCCCCCGGCCGTTGAATCAAAGTACCATCAGAGGTCCTCAGAGGAAGATGGCCGGCCCAGATATCGATCATCAGACGAGGCTGCTCGACCCGCGACGGGCAGGACGACGGATCAAAACAATGCCCTTGCCAGCTCAACCGCGTGGTCACCAATATCAGGGGGTGAGTACGCGTCGAGGCCATCGCCTGTGACGTCTTATTCTAGCCAGCCCCAGACGCGAGAGAGGAAAGTGCTTGATCCTCCGGTCAAGCTCGGCGACAATGCATCCTCCCCGAATCTGCGCAATTACAGTTTTTCGACTCAAGTATCGGATAGATCCGCGCGTGATGAACCGATTCCAGTGAAAGCACAGGCCGGAAAGAAGAGCAGGATGAATCTGTTGAACCCAATGAATCTGCTGGCCCGTCGGAAATCATCACAGAATCAGAAACTCGATGACATCAATCTCAGTATCAAGACTCTATCTGTCCTTGCCTTGCCAGACAATTTCGACCCCAGCATCCGCGGCAAAGTCGTACACGACTTCTCGATACCACGGAATCGGAGACATAATTCTCAAAACGACATTGGCAACGTTGACTCCCCCCTGCGATCTGGCTACGGGACAGAACCCCGTTGGACCAACGACTCGCCAAGTTCGTCAAGATTGCCACTAAGCGGCACACCAAATGCCTCACATAGCCCGATGTTCAAGGAGCACTTCTCAGATGACAGGCCGTCGTTACAACCGGAAAGGACAGGTTACCTGCACAATATCCATGCTTTTAATATCGCCCACGACCAGCAAGATGCTGTTGATGTCCCTGCTTTTGCCAGGCGATTACCCTCGGCGGTGCCACAATCGGGCCAAGGTACCGACCCTGAGCTGTCTCGAATAGAGAACAAGCCGCTGCCGCCTGACAAGGAAGACATACACACGGCGCCGGTCGGAGAACCCTCGCCCCCTCCGCCATCACCCCCACCGAAAAGCACACCGTCGCCCAAGTTCGAGGTCCCGCCACCAGCTGCTCTGCCTAAGCACATGACGAGCAACTCGTCGCGATTCAGTTTCCAAATTGGCGGAGGCTCTTCGGCTCAAGAGAAACTACTGGAAGAGAAACACAAGCAACACGAAGCAACCAGAAAAACCACTCGGCCAGATGCGGACGAAGAAGAGGATGCGTTCGACTATGACCCCGATGCAGACGACGATTTCGAAGAGCGGATCCCCGGCGTTAATGCAGATTTCGAGGATGACGATGATTTTGGGAACGACGATATCCCACTCGGCAATGCACTTGTGGCCCGTTACGGCACCTCCGAAACCCAAGAATCGCCGGCGTCAGACGTCAGGACGACGACCCTGCAGCGCCAGTCACTGCAGGGCTTCCATTTTACTCCTCAATCAATGACATTCAGCCCCACAAGCACGAACAACGCGTCCCAGCCCACTCCAAGAGACCACGACGGGTTTGCGATTGGCATCGCCGACTCCAGAGCGCCTTCACAAAATGAGAGCCTGGACTTCCAGCCCAAGGACGGAGTGGTTGACGTCGAACATGTCTCCATGCTCGGAGGGCTTGGCATTTCGACGGCCGAAATACACGGCAGGCGAACACAGCTGACTTCACGTCCCCAAGGCGGAGTGTTTGATGATGACGATCTGTACTTCGATGACGGTGAATTTGGCCATCTTGAGCTTGATCCTTCAGGTGCAACTTTTGACGAACGATTATTTGATGATGACACAGGGCAGCTTCGTGACATTCCAGCTGACAATGCTCGGAAGCTTGAAGCGGCCAAACAAGCTGCAGGCGGAGATTCGGACGTCAAGGTCGTGAACCCTTGGGAGGGTCAATTAGGTAGACTATCCCTCAACAGCACCGCACAAATTGATCAAAGCAACCAAACAGCCGCTCCTTCGACAAATGGCCATCTGGAGAACCAAGCCAGCTTTGGGCAAGGAGGTTCCATCGCCGGTCTCACCGAGACAAATCTTGCCGCGTACCACGATGCTTTAGCGTTTGCAGCCAATCAGGCAGCTGCGAACGGGCGATTCGACCGCAAGGTGAGCTTCAGCCAAAACTCCGACGACACTTCGCAGTCTCCGTTTGAGAGCAGCCAGCATGGAGTCATATCCGACGGGAGCCGCTTTAGCCTCAACTACAGCTCCGCCATCGCGGAGGACGATGGGTTTCCCTTTGATGATGATATGGACGATGATCTCATGATCGCGGAAGCGAATGCTGAGGCTTTGGAAAATGACGACGAGGGCTTCTATGGCCAGGAATTTGGATTTTATGCTCGATCCCGCGGCAAAGGCAACACCGAGCTGGTTAATGGCGGCTACTTCGCCGAGCGAGGTTCAAACGGAGTGAAGCGAAGCCACAGTGGAAAAGCCAATTTTCAAGAGCCGAGCTTGACGCCTATTACAGAGCGCAGCGAATGGAGTACCCGAAACTCTTTTGTCTCGCTGCCGATACCACCAGTTGGCATGCCAGGTTCAGCACACTCGATGCCCAGCCCTGGCATTGCTCAGCTGCGGGAACTTGACTCCCCCGTATACGACGACGACATGAGCTTTAGTGCATTGATGAAGCTTCGTGGTCGGACTTTCGGAGGCAGCTCATCCAGCATCAGCAGCTCCGCGGCTGGATTTGCGGCTAGCTCTCCTCTTTCGATTGTGGCGAACAACCCCTTCTCTCACTCGGACCACGGGGTCGGCCGCATGTCGTCCTCGATGCACGGCCGATCCTCGCCAGCTGGGATCCCAGAATCAGAGGAGGAGGACGAATCGGAGAGACCTACATTGACACAGAACACCCCGCGCAAGAAGATGAGCGAACCCGTCGCGGTCACGTCTCAGGAAGAGATGCCCTCGCCTGCAGGGTCTGGTGGCGGTGAACGACGAAAAGGCCATCACAGTCGAACGTCGAGTGGCGCTGATAGTGTGAGCTATGCGCGTGATGGCGAGGGCGGTTGGGTGTTGGAACGGAGGCGCACGGATGAAGGCAGCGGGACTGAAGTTATCGACCGCGAATATCTAGCTGGGGCCCGGATTTGAGAGGGCGCTCCATGTACAGAAAATGGCGAATATGGCGACGGCTTGGATATGATGAGGTCATCTGGAAAAGGACTTGGGAGACGACGTTATGATACCCCTATAGAATCTGAACATGTATCTATATACCTAGGTACGCAGCAGAGCGAACACTGCATCGGCAATACACAGCAGAGACGCAGAGTCACCTTCCGACGAGCCGGTCGTGTAGTTGATGAAGCTCCAGTTTGGCACCTGAATGGGCCACATGCGAGCGGGTACCGAGTTGGTGTGCGTAGGAGCCAATGGTATGCAAGATGATGTATGCCAGATGACAGGGTCGGCGTTGTTGTCGAGCCTGGCCGACGAGGCGCGACGGGTGAGTGGCAGGGAAGTGAGGGAGCATCTCCGCAAAATGCCTCAGTTTGTCCAGCAGCCCTTGGCGCTTTTCGAAACCTGAGACTGCGCTGCGCAACTTGGACGCACGATTGACGTGTACCTCAAACTTCCCTCAACTTCGCCGTCGACGCCTCAGTGTCTCTCCCCATTCCCTGTCCACCTCCTACTTCCTTGTCGGTGGTGCGATTCGTTCGTTCGGAGCACAGTCTCCTCTCCCATGGACCGTTCCTTGTACCATTAGCTCATCTCTCACTCCAGCATCATGTATCGTTACGCGGCGGGCAAGCTCCCGCTGAGGGCTGCTCAAGCTTCAAGAACTTTTCATACTACTCCGAGTTCACAGGCGCTCTCCGGAACTCGTCAGAATGCTCTCACGGCAGGGAGGAAACCACTGGCTGTCATGGCCCGCAGCTCGGGGCTGCGCAGAAGCTATGCCATGGCAGCCGAAGAGTCCAACAAAGGAGTGGTATGCGCTCTTCATACGCCTCAATGTGTGGCAGAGCCGCAGAGCTGACCGTCAAACAGGACCCCAATGACTCGTTCCTCCAAGGAAACACGGCCAACTACATCGACGAGATGTACATGGCCTGGAAACGAGACCCGTCCTCCGTCCACATCTCATGGCAAGCCTACTTTCACAATATGGAGGAGGGCACCATGCCAGTCTCCCGTGCATTCCAACCTCCTCCAGGCCTGATCTCGCAGGCTGAAGGTGCGGCCAGTCTGGCTCCCAGCGCCGTGACGGGCGAATCGAGCGGCGACGTCACCAACCACTTGAAGGTCCAATTGCTGGTGCGGGCATACCAGTCGACCGGTCATCACAAAGCGAAGACGGACCCCTTGGGGATTCGCGGCGAGGCCGAAGCATTTGGCTACCGCCGACCAAAAGAGTTGGAGTTGGACCACTATGACTTTAGCGACGCGGACCTGGATCAAGAATTTACCCTTGGGCCCGGTATCCTACCCAGATTCGTCACCGAGTCACGCAAGAAGATGAAACTGCGCGATATTATCGCTGCATGTGAGAAAATCTACTGCGGCTCGTACGGCGTCGAGTACATCCACATTCCCGACCGAGAGCAATGCGACTGGATCAGAAACAGAATCGAGGTTCCCACGCCATACAAGTATTCGGTCGACGAAAAGCGCCGTATCCTCGACAGACTGATCTGGAGCTCCAGTTTCGAGTCTTTCTTGGCCACCAAATACCCCAATGACAAGCGTTTCGGTCTGGAAGGATGCGAGACTCTCGTTCCAGGCATGAAGGCCATGATCGACAGAAGTGTCGACTACGGCATCAAAGACATCGTCATCGGCATGCCACACAGAGGAAGACTGAACGTTCTCAGCAACGTCGTTCGGAAGCCCAACGAATCCATCTTCAGCGAGTTCTCCGGTACTAGCGAGGCAAGCGATGAAGGTTCCGGCGACGTGAAATACCATCTGGGCATGAACTTTGAACGACCGACACCCTCCGGAAAGCGTGTCCAACTCTCCCTCGTCGCTAATCCTTCTCACTTGGAAGCCGAGGACCCCGTTGTGCTTGGCAAGACTCGCGCCATCCAACATTACAACAACGACGAAAAGCAACACTTGACTGCCATGGGTGTATTGCTTCACGGTGATGCTGCCTTTGCTGCGCAGGGCGTCGTCTACGAAACTCTTGGCTTCCACGCTCTTCCCGCTTACTCGACCGGCGGCACTATACACATCATTGTGAACAACCAGATCGGGTTCACAACGGACCCCAGATTTGCTCGATCGACGCCATACTGCTCCGACATTGCCAAGGCCATTGACGCTCCCGTGTTCCACGTCAATGGTGATGATGTTGAAGCCGTTAACTTCGTCTGCCAGATGGCTGCCGATTGGAGAGCCGATTTCAAGAAAGACTGTGTCATCGACATCGTCTGCTACCGCAAGCAGGGTCACAATGAAACAGACCAGCCATCTTTCACTCAGCCACTCATGTACAAGCGAATCGAGTCGATAAAACCGCAACTCGACAAGTACGTCGACAAGCTGCTGGAAGAAAACACCTTCACCAAAGACGACATTGACGAGCACAAGAAATGGGTGTGGGGAATGCTCAATGACAGCTTCGACCGAAGCAAGGACTATCAACCCACAGGCAAGGAGTGGCTCACTTCGGCCTGGAACGGTTTCAAATCACCCCGAGAGCTCGCTACCGAAGTCCTTCCTCATCCCCCAACTGGTGTTCCTTCAGAGATGTTGAAGGAAATTGGCAAGAAGATCGGTGAGGCTCCCGAAGGGTTCACCGTACATCGCAACCTCAAGCGTATTCTTGCTGGCCGCCAGAAGGCTGTCCAAGACGGCAAAGGTATTGACTGGGCTACGGCCGAATCCCTTGCTTTCGGTACACTTTGCCTCGAGGGCCACCATGTGCGTGTTTCCGGCCAAGACGTCGAACGTGGCACCTTTTCTCAGCGACATGCCGTCCTGCACGACCAGGAGACCGAAGGCACCTGGACGCCACTCAGCAATTTAACGAAGGAGCAGGGCGCGTTCACCATCTCTAATTCGTCCTTGAGTGAATTCGGTGTTCTCGGGTTCGAATACGGTTACTCGCTCTCGTCGCCCAACGCGCTCGTCATGTGGGAAGCGCAATTTGGGGACTTTGCCAACAATGCCCAATGTATCATTGATCAATTCATTGCTTCAGGAGAAGTCAAGTGGCTGCAGAGATCCGGCTTGGTTTGCTCTTTGCCTCATGGTTACGATGGACAGGGACCCGAGGTAAGCATTTCACCATGCCTGTGGGCCGATCAGAGACACCTAGACTAACTGTTCTCACAGCATAGCAGTGGCCGCATGGAACGATACTTGCAACTTTGCAACGAAGAGCCGCGCGTATTCCCGTCTCAGGACAAGCTTGACCGACAGCATCAGGACTGCAACATGCAAGTCGCATACATGACAACGCCCTCCAACTATTTCCACATTCTCCGACGACAGATGAACAGACAATTCAGAAAGCGTAAGTAACGTGGCCAGAAGGATATGTGCACCTCTCTGACGCTATTATAGCATTGATCGTATTCTTCTCAAAGTCGCTTCTCCGACACCCTCTCGCACGCTCCAACCTTGAGGACTTCGAGGGCGAATCTCACTTCCAGTGGATCATTCCGGACCCAGAACACGGCAAGGCCATTGCTGAGCCGGACGACATCGACCGGGTCGTGATCTGCACGGGTCAAGTTTACGCCGCTTTGCACAAGCACCGCGGCGACAAGGGCATCAAGAACACCGCCATCACGCGTATCGAGCAGCTCAATCCCTTCCCGTGGGCCCAGCTCAAGGAAAACCTTGACACCTACAAGAACGCCAAGACGATCGTTTGGTGTCAAGAAGAACCTCTCAATGCTGGAGCATGGAGTTTCGTTCAGCCACGTATCGAGACCCTGTTGAACCAGACTGAGCACCATAACCGACGGCACGTCATGTATGCTGGGAGAGATCCTAGTGCCTCGGTGGCGACGGGAACAAAGGCCAACCACGTCAAGGAGGAGCAAACATTACTTGAGGAAGCGTTCAAGGTTACGCAGGATAAGTTGAAGGGTGAATGACTAGCCGACGGTGTGACAGGGGCCACGGTGCTTGGTTGAACATACCTGATGAGAATTGCATGTATTAAGAGGTGGTGCAACGTCACCGACGAGCATTCGTGACAAGCACAAGTATTCGGTGCTAGCTATAATCTGCCCATGTAACACCCGACCATCGATGGTAGAAAAATGTGTCTCGAGGACTGTCCATTCGTCCCGATCGAGATAGTAGTAGACAGCTGTGTCGTGTATGTTGGTTGGACGAGTGGAACCGGCGCCGCCTTGACTTCCTGCAACTGCGGTTGGACCAGATTGCAAGCACGAAGGTGAAATGAGGCCAATGACTCTAGACAGCTTCAGCCGATCTGCCTCGGAGCGTAGTCTCCCCTTCTTGATCATGGACCGTTTCCACCTGCTGAGAGGATGAGCTTCGGCTTCGGCGTTGGAGATTTCCTGGCTGCCATTGACCTCGCGAAGGCCATCCGGAGTAGATTCGTCGATGCTCCCACCCAGTTCGCCGACATCTCAGCGGAGTAGGTGTCAAATTCCATGCAATCCATGGTTTATCAGGTACTGACAGTTCGCCTCCTAGGGTTAGAAGCCTATCGAATGTCCTGCGGGACATTGAAGATGTCGCACCTGCCCGAGAGTTGACCGCGCGACAGAAGGATGAATTCGAGGACGTCGCCCACGGCGCTCGACAGGTTCTCAACGACCTCGAACGATTTTTGGACAGATATCAAGAGCTAGGCATACCTCCGGCTGGTAGCAAAGAGCCATCAGTGTCAGCCCGAGCCAAGCGCGTGTGGAAGAGGCTGAACTTGGATTCCAAGGAGATCACGGCTTTCCGCGACAGGATTGCTTCGTGCACAACGCTTCTGGACACGTTCTTGGGCAAGATCAATACGTAAGCCACCGCGCCAGACAGACGAGAAGGTGGTCGCTCACAGCATAGGCGCATTACATTGGCGACGAAAGATGCCGTCGACGGCCTGCACGCCCGACAAACTATCCGAGACCAGATCGAGGAGCGCCGACTTATTTTGGAATGGCTGGCGCCCGAGGACTATCACACTGCCCAGCAAAGCGACTACATCGGCCAGCGTCAACCGGGGACGGGGCAATGGCTCCTCGACTCCCAGGACTTCAATCTGTGGGTTGCGCGCAGAGGCGAGACGATGTTCTGCCCTGGTATCCCAGGCGCAGGAAAAACCATTCTCACGTCGATTGTCGTGGACCATCTCTGGAAGAAGCGCGAATCCGATCAGACGCTCGGCGTCGGGTGTCTCTATTGCAACTTCCGGCGCCAGGAAGAACACACTCCGTTACGGCTACTCACCAGTTTACTGAAGCAAGTCGCACAAGGCCTCGATCCGCTGCCCGCTGTCCTTGTAGAGGTCTACGAGCGCCACCAGAAAGATGGGAGCCGTCTTCGGCTTCAAGAAACCGCTGAGACCCTGCAAGCTGTCATCAAGCACTACCAGCGATGCTTCATCGTCATCGACGCATTGGACGAATGCGACAATGCCAATGGACAACGCAGCCAGGTCCTCAGCGAGATATTTACTCTGAGGAGCACGGCCGGTGTCAATGTCTTTGCGACATCGCGCTTCATTCCCGAGATCGAGAAGGAATTCCAGGGATGCACAACTCTCGAGATCCGAGCAAGCGACGATGACATCGGACGGTATTTGCTTTCCCAGTTTCAGCATTTGCCGTCTTTCGTTTCTCGAAATGTCGACCTCCAGAACGAAATCAAGTTGGAGGTACTGAAGGCCGCGGACGGAATGCATGTTGCTCCGCTCCTGATCACCTAGCTTGCTAACTGATGGGTAGGTTCCTCCTCGCCAAGCTGCATGTTGATTCTCTCAAGGGCAAAAAGTCCCCCAAGGCGGTGCGGGTTGCCTTGCGAGATCTCCCGAAAGGCTTGCATGGCTTGAACTATGCCTACAAAGAAGCCATGGATCGAATCGAGCGTCAGAATCCAGACTCCAGCGACCTCGCCAAGCAAGTCCTCTCGTGGATCACCTTTGCCAAACAACCGTTGACTACTCTGGGGCTGAGGCATGCCCTCGGAGTGGAGCTCGATGAGCCGGATTTCGACCCAGAGAACATGCCCGAGATCGAAGACTTGATCTCGGTGTGTGCGGGATTGGTCACCGTGGACGAAGAAAACGACGTGATTCGGTTGGTTCACTACACGACGCAAACGTACTTTGAACAGACCAAAGGCATCTGGTTTCCAGATGCCGAGACGCTCATTACACAGACATGCCTCACCTACTTGTCGTTCGATGTTTCCGCGTACGGGTACGGACAAGTGCTGACACTGTACCCTCTGTATGGATATGCAGCCCGGAATTGGGGTTTGCATATATGCGCCGCGTCGTCAGCTGTACGATGTTCTGTCCCAGCGTTTGTTCGCGCAGATGATAAAGTTACCTTGTGCGCCAGGGTAGCCGTCCTGGGACCGGACCAGTCCCCGCGTTGGCGCAGAGGATGGACCGATGTTGGAGACTTCAACTTCCCAAGGATGCACCTGGTTGCCTTGTCGGGTGCGACGTGCACGATGGTTGCATTGTTGGACGAAGGAGCTTCGCCAGAAGTCGACGTGGCAAATCAAGGGCGAACTCCGTTATGGTGGGCAGCGTTGGCTGGGCACACTCCAATCGTGGAACTATTGCTCGAGCGAGGTGTTCGAACGCACACCTGGGACGCTTGGCAAATGCAAACGCCCTTGTCATTAGCGGCTAACTATGGTCATGAGGAGGTGGCCAGGCTGCTGCTCGAGAAAGGGGCCGATCCAAATTTTGCAGACAAGGAACTCTGCGCGCCGCTCGCGTATGCCGCAACGGAGGGCCATGACGAAGTGGTCAAGCTGCTTTTGTCTCGAGCGGACATCGACGTGAATACCAAAGACGCTGCTCACCGCACACCCCTGTTCAAAGCCGCTGAACTAGGCCGAGAAGGCATTTGCCGACTACTCCTCTCACGGCCGGACGTGGAAGTCGACCTCAAGGACATATTTGGGTTGACGCCGCTGTTCCTGGCGGCTCACTCCCGCTCTGAGAACACTTGCAAGCTGATCTTGCTTCGCCACAATACGGCCATTGACTTTGTCGACGAGGACGGTGACTCGCTGCTGCTGATAGCTGCTAGGAAGGGATGGGAAGAAATCGTGAAGCTGGTCCTGGCGCGAAAGGACTCGGATCCCGGTTTCAAGAATAGATCAGGGCAGACCGCACTGATCTTGGCGGCTGCAGGAGGCCACTTGGGGATTGTGGAGATGCTGTTGGCCACCGATGCCGTTGACTTGAATTGGCGCGATGGGCTGGGCAGAACCGCTTTCTCCATGGCTCTCCAGGAGGGCCACCTGGAGGTCATGAAGCAGCTGCTTGCGACCAAGCGGGTGAATCCCAACTCGGAGCTCTACGACGGCAACAGGGTCCTTGCTGCAGCTGCGGCCTCTGGAGAGTTCGAGCTTGCGGAGCTCTTACTGGCGACCAATGCCGTTGACCCCAATTGGCGGGGCAAACACGGTAACTCTGTCCTGGGGCGCGCTGTCCAGGGCGGCCATGTTGAGGTGGTCAAACTTCTCCTGGACAATGGAGTCGATCCGGTCTCTAAAGATGACCGTGGCCTCACGCCGCTGGATCTGGCAGTAGAGAGCGTGGGTTTACATCAAAACCTCCCGCGATACCGGGATGTGGTGGACTGTTTACGACCGTACTATCCTGTCGATTAAATTGTAAACATGGCAGCGATATTGAAGAATAGGATGATGTGACTGTAGTAGATACGGTAGGTACCCCGAGTAGATACTTAGAGTAGATATAGTACTGTGATACCTACCAGCGGAGTATCGTGATGAGCTAAACGTATGTGATGTCGAAGTCTCAGTAGATAGAGGTATAGAGTATGTACCGAGCATACTGATCGACTTGGCTATACTCCGTATTGGTGCATGATTGCTAGCCACCTCTATTCCTCGAGAACGCAAAATCTAATTGCCATATACGGTTTGGTCCTGTGTAGTGGGTGAGCGAAGGCCGCTCTAGCCTGAGCTTTACCTGAGCCTCTGGCTGAGCATCACTGAGCACCACACCAAGTGCCCAATCAGGCCCCTAGTAAAGTAGTCGGCTAAACCGGGTGAGTGTGACAAGACTTGGAAATCGCATGATAGATAGATGGCTCCATTCGTATCCGCACTTGCCCGACTGCGTTGAGATACATACTGTTGTGTTGTTTTATCGAACCAACACCCTTCCTTTTTTCACGGCCGCGTTGAGATACTGTTGTTGTTTTATCGAACCAACACCCTTCCTTTTTCACGGCCGCGTTGAGATACTGTTGTGTTGTTTTATCGAATCAACACTCTTCCTTTTTTCACGGCCGCGTTGAGATACTGTTGTGTTGTTTTATCGAACCAACACCCTTCCTTTTTTCACGGCCGCGTTGAGATACTGTTGTTGTTTTATCGAACCAACACCCTTCCTTTTTCACGGCCGCGTTGAGATACTGTTGTGTTGTTTTATCGAATCAACACCCTTCCTTTTTTCACGGCCGCGTTGAGATACTGTTGTTGTTTTATCGAACCAACACCCTTCCTTTTTCACGACCGAGCTCGGTCCACAAACGAGTGTATGTGTTCGCTTTTTCCATCGTAAGTGCCACCGCAGTCAATCTCCCCCATATGCGTCGCGGGGACGAGGCGTGTTTAGACGGCGTGAGACTCCCAGTGAATGTCCGTCTTGACGGTGGTACCCTTTGACCCGGACTCATCACTGCCCTTGGTGCGGGTACTTCCCGGTCCCGTCGCGTAGGTGGTCAGCTGAACCTCGTCGTCCCCACAAGTAGGGTTGACGATGCGGTCCCAGTCCCGTTTGATCGGGATACCCTGGCCAGACTTTCCCATGGTGGACCCATCCATGTTCCCGCTGGAAAAGCCGCTCCTGGGTTCTGATCGGGACTGCGAACCGGCCACTTTCCAAAAGCGCCGTAGCAGCGGCGCGTAGCAAGGCATGCAGGCGCAGAGGATGCCGATGAAGGGTTCGCAGCACGACCAGATGAAGACGCCGGCCATGGACCAGGTCAGGTCGTCGTTGTGGATGAGCTGATGGATCGAGATGATGCGCACGATTGAGGCGATGCAGACACTGTGTTTTATTGTTAGATTTTCTCAGGAAGAAAAAAGGGGTAATTGCGGACTCGCTTACAAGCCTCCGAGTCCAAGGACTCCGCCGACCATGATCTTCTTCCTTGTGGACATGCGCAATCCCAGAACTGTAGGAAAGATTTTTAGCATGTGAAACACCGCCAGTAGTTAACAGATACTCACGAGGTCGAATCGGGATGATCAAGATGCAAACATCGACAAGCATGGCCCAGATGCCGTTGGCGAAGAAGAATAACGGCACGTCAATACAGTGACCCTTGGCCCCGGGGGTGGTATACTGAGTCTGGTGGGTTTTGAAAAGGGGTCAGCGTGTGTACAATCCCCCCTCCCTGTCGGTTTTTCTTTTCTTGTCACTCGCAGTGCCGAGAGAGTATGTGGAAAGGGACCGACTCACCCAGAAATACTCCAATGGCTGACAACCGGTATTGATGGTGACGACAATGACGACGAAATAGCTCCAGACCAAGAAGAGACCGAGATAGGTGGACCACCTCTGGCGAAAGAGACGCCAGTAGTACATGACGATGGATGCTTTGGTGAAGCTGACGGCGCCTGCGTAGATCATCACGTAGGAGAATAGAATCTGTCCGGGAGAATTAAAGACTGGTCAAGACTGGGAGAGTTCGAGTTCGCCCAAAGCCTTAGAGGCGACACGGGCAACATGGATTGTTGGAAAAATGGGATGGATAAATACCTGCCAAATGGTCGTAAAGTCTTCTGCCGACACGGCCCAAAGATGCTTGCCACCACCGTATAGAAGACCTGGTGGTCATTTTTGTCAATTTCCCGAACATCGTGTTGCTGGGGGGAAAGATTGCAAACTCACTGACGAGCGAGCAGATTGCTGTACCATGTGCCAGAAGCTGTTTTTTTTTTGTCGAGAATTAGTCCATGTTGTTTTAATCCTTGTTCCTCAATATCGGGGGAAACTCACCAATGCTGGGAGGATCAAGTAGTCATCCAAGGAGAATCTTCCTTTCTCCCGCATCAACTGCGACCCGAAACGGAGCATGACGGCGATGGTCCCGATGACCATCAGGCTGACCACTGCTCTGATAACGGCGCCATTCTTGGTTTCGGACAGGTCAATGCCCGGAGGTGCAGGGCCAAATGCTCCGCTTGCAGACATTGGATGGTTTGTGTCGTGCTGGGAAAAAGACGGTGACGCCCGAAAGATGAAGGGAAGGGACGAGTAAAGAAAAGCCACTCGAGCTTGCGAGTCGACGATATAAGAAGTGTAATAATGAAGGGAAAAGAGATGCTCAAAGAGTCACTCAAGGCGAAGGTATTATAAAAACAAAATAGGGTCTTTACTTGACTAGCCTCTGAGAGCCTTGGGATATGTCCAGATCCCAGATCCCAGACCGTTTGGGTCTCGTATCACTTCAGACTAGCCATGTACCGGGTACATAGTATACATTGAGGAGCACCGTGACCCAAATGGGCATCCACAAGGCCCTACTCTGTACAAGAAGAGAACTGGAGCTGGACCTTGCGCAATCCCGGTTCCTGGTTCCTGGTCCCGGGTCCCTGGTCCCTGGCAGTAGCTGTTCAAGGCGTACCGCATGATCTGCAGAACCAAAACAGCAGTATGAATCAAACTGGGTCATTCTGGGTATAGATCGTTCTCCGCTTCTTGAACTGAGAATGAGTTGGTGACAAGGCATAGGCGACGGTGCCGAATACGAAGTGGGCAGTAAGTAGTATTAGGCCTGAGGATTTCATTCAGGAAGCCTTGGTCTCGAAAGAGTGATCAAAGCCCTCGGTACTACTGTAATCTCGGTGTTTTCAAACGCCCAATTTGTACTCGATACTAAGTAGCACTCAGCGCCAGGGATTTCACTACCTTCTAGAGTTCGTCGTGCGAAATACTCAGTCCATCCTTAAAATCGTCTAATGAAACGCGCTTTATGGTCCCTCGCCGCTCTACATAACTAATATGGTCATAGAGATGTGATACTGCGATCTATCTAGATCACCGGGGAAAAGGTTAGCAGCTTCCTGGCAGCCTGAAATGAGTGTCGCCGCTCATGACTTGCATTTAGTTGGTGCTAAAGTTTCATTTGACGAATTCAAGAAAAGACTGAGTAGTATGCCCGGGACCCATATCCGTCCCAGCCGTTGAGCTAGTTGCGCCGATCAGCCACGGACGCCTTTTCGACTTGCCTAGCACCTGGCAAGCAATTTGCAATGGTTCTCGAGCTAGATTTTTTCCGACCTAGACTTTTCCACATGCTTTGTACGGAGTACCTAAGTGTTGACCACACGGTGGAGAAACTTTAATGCAGGTCGGGAGGTTGACAGTTGGCAGGTTGGGCAAAGCTAGGGGTCCACAGTACGGTCGGGTCAGTGCAAACGCATGGCTACCTAACATTGTGCAGATCAGAACTGTAGGGGTAAGCTTGAAGGACAGGCACAACAGGAACAGTGTTCGGTCCTTGGATCCGAGTCCCTGGGCACAAGTGGCCGGAGCAAAACTATACAAGCACGCAAGGACTAAGAAGGGGGTGCACGTCTCCAGATGGGCATCCCAATACGGACGAAGTATGGTCGATCTTGGATGAGCCCCGGCTTTCAGGTGTTTCAGGGCTTCAGGGCCGCAGCCGAGCCATGGCCGAGCCAACGCTACGAGTATTTGGTCCCTCGTACGGGTACCCAAGTACCTGTACCTTGGATTGGAATCCCCGTTTCTAACGGTCTTTCTGGAGCCCTTTGCGGAGTAACTTTAGGGGGGAAGTTACGGAGGATTGTGTTCGACGGGCCGGTCCAGATCTCCGAGTAAGGGTAAGTGCGGCCCCGGACTACTCAAGACTACACTAACTTTGTTCATGATCGTCGGCAGCTGGAAACGAATCGAAGTCTCTCTCTTGTGTCGTGGCTCCGACGACTTGATGGTGGCCCGCTAGTCCGAGGCGATTCGGATGCCGCCCACGAAAAGGATGGCGAGCACGAGGGACAAAGTGGGGGGAAAGGCTGGCACTGGGAAGGGGACGGGCACTGAGTAGGGAGTAGTGGTGTCCATTTGGTTAGGAGCTCAGGGACAGGATAGATAGAGTAGCTGCTCCGGATCACGACAATATACATTAGGTGGTATAAGCACTCGATAGGCTTGACGACAACACAGCAAAAGGCCACAGTGGAGTGACTTAGTACAATAGCCTACCTAGTGCTACCACTGATCTTAGCAGAGGTCTGTAGAAAAGGACGTTTTGCTCTAACATCCCAGCATGGCGGTGTGCTGTCGATCGGGCATCCTATGCGACGAATACCGTGACTACCTAATAGTTCGCTCCCCTTTGGGCCTGAGCTTTCCCCGGCAGGCGAACTGGTGGCCTGACTCGCCTGGGACCGGGGAACTGGGAATATCCCTACTCGATACTCTACTCGCACATATCCCTCGTTACGCAGCGAATGATACTGCCTTGCTGGAACCACAATGGCCATTTTACCTTTGGCACCAGCTGCCGGTTTCGTTTCACCCATAATACTACTGTCTACCGAGCGCTCATAGAACTGCTTGGTGTCCCGACCAAGTGTGCTCCACCATCATCCGTTAATATGAAACTGGTCCACGAGAAGGTCTCCACGGGAAGGGAGACTGGAATGGGAGACTACTTCACACCGCTCTCGTGGCGCCCCATTCTTTTATTATTTATCAAGGGACGAAGGGCCCGGATGCCTCCCCGTGAAGATATTCCTTGTCGACACACAAAGTGACACAGTGCATCATCTTACCAAAAAAGAAGATGGGATCTATCCAGGAAAAAGCACCCAACGATGTCAGCCAACGGCCAAACTGGGTCCCTTTGTTGGATACTCCGGTCCTGACCAGGAGGAAACTGAGGATCGTCTGTATCGGTGCTGGGTTCTCGGGCCTCACTCTGGCACACAAGATCCAGCATGAGTTGAAGCTGGAGGATGTCATTGACCTTCAGATCTACGAGAAGAACGCCGACGTCGGGGGGACCTGGTACGAGAACACGTATCCCGGTGCCGCGTGGTAAGAGTGTCTCTCCCCTAGATCTTTGTCAGCCAGAGCACATCAGAACCTGACCACAGAATTACTAGTGATATCCCAGCTCGTGAGGCTCTCACCTTGTGAAGACGGCATTGGCCCATGAAAGAAAGCACGCACACTAACATTTGGGCATCGTTTGTCTTTAGATGCCTATACCTTCTTGTTTGAGCCGAACCCGGACTGGTCGCAGTTCTACCCTGCCCAGCCCGAGATTCACGCCTACATCAAGGCAACCGTGGCCAAGTACAACCTGGACAAATACGTCTCCCTCAAGTCCAAAATCTTGGAGACGATTTGGGATGATGAGGCGGGACGGTGGAAGATCAGATTTGACGCGAATGGAGTCGTCCGCGAGGATACCGCCGATATCCTGGTCAATGGCTCCGGGTTCCTGAAGTATGTCAAGAAGACTCTTTATAGCATCCAGCCATGTCTAACCGAAAATCAAGCAAATGGAAATGGCCTGCGGTTCCTGGTCTCCATGAATTTAAAGGGAAACTCGTCCACAGCGCCAATTGGTACGTGTTCACAAAGTCTAACTAGAAAGGGGTCAAGGCTGAGAAGTGTTTCTCTCTGTGCAGGGACAAGGACTACTCATGGGAGGGCAAGAAAGTGGCCGTGATCGGGAACGGGTCCTCGGGGATCCAAATCGTGCCGGCTATGCAACCAAAAGTGTCGAAACTCGTCACCTACATCCGAAATCCCAGCTGGATCTCGATCAATTTCTGCGCCGACAAGACCATCGACGGCAAAAACTTTTCGTATACCGAAGAGCAACGAAAAGAATTCAGAGAAAACCCCGAATCTCATTTCACTCTGCGAAAGGAGTTGGAAGCGTCGTAAGTTTTTCCTCGGATATTTTCTTGGGTTTGCAGAAAACTTCAATGGCTAACCTTTCGGGAAAACCCTCGACCGACAGGGTGAATGGGTTCTTCTTTGGGATGAAGACGGGTCATCCATTCCAGCAAGGTCTCGAGGCTGCGTGTAGAGCTCAGATGGGCGCCATCCTCAAGGATCACCCTGAAATGGCGGACAAATTGATCCCCAGCTTCCATCCTGGCTGCCGTCGCCTGACAGTATGTTCCGCCAGTATGTTCCGCTGAAAAGAGACTGAAGCCCACTAACAAGCTGGAAATCTCGATTAGCCCGGCGATGGATATCTCGAAGCTCTTCAACAACCAAACGCGAGCATCAACTGGTCTCCCATCACTCGAATCACGGCCAAGGGGATCGAGACGGCAGAAGGAGGGGAAGAAGAATTCGACATGATCGTCTGCGCCACGGGCTTCGACACAAGTTTCATCCCGTCGTGGAAACTCGTCGGGCTCGACGGGGCGACGTTGGACGAGAGATGGAAGACTGACCCCGAGGCCTTTTTCGCCGTCCAGGTCGACACCATGCCCAACTACTACATGTTCAATGGACCCAACTGTCCCATCTCACATGGCTCCGTCCTGACCGAGATTTCTTGGACCTGCGACTATATCCTCCGCTGGGCGGAGAAGATTGCCACTCAAGATATCAAGTAAGTTTTCGCAACTTCTCTTCTCGACAGGGACCACACTCTATTGTTTTTGATGCTTTCCCCTTATTGGCCACGTCGGCAGTGGTATCTGTGATGAGCATCTGCAGGTGCAGGTGATTGCGCAGGCCGAACGAGGGTGAAAAAGAAACGGACCGGACGGACAACTAGCTAATCTCGACGACTTGCAATTTAGATCCATTACTCCAAAGGCTGAAGCGGTCGCCGACTTCAACACCTATTCTCAGGAGTTTCTCAAGTCCATGGTGTGGGCAGACAACTGCCGGTCCTGGTACAAGAACGGCAAGGAAAGTGGCACCGTCACCGGCACGTACGCCGGGACCATTTTGCACTTCAAGGACTGTCTGGAGAGTCTGGGCGGCGAGCATTTCGACGTTGTCTGGCGGACCAAGAATCGGTTCCGGTGGTTGGGCAACGGGCAGAGCAAGTGGGATAAAGATGGGATGGGCGATTTGGCGTATTACATGGAGAGACTCTGAATGTCGAAGTTGTCGGTGCCTTGCCTGATAGCATATGTACCGAAGAAAGATGAAGAGAAGAGAAGAGAGTAGTGACAGCACTCGAAGTCGGAAACAACTGACCTCTAAAGTACCTCGTCCACGGAATCCTATCCGATGCCCAATATTGAACCCCCACGTACAGTATCTCTTGTCTGACTAAATTCACCGCGGGTGACTGAACAAACGCGTCCATCAAGGATCTCTCCGTGCTATCCAGACTAGGTGTGCTTCTTCGTCAGTGGTCCGAGATGGACGTTGGAGTCAATTGACCACTCTACTCTTCCCAGCGAGGGCAGACACACAGGCAAGACAAGTTACCGTTACCCAACCCAAAGATATCACGCCGGTGCGGTAAGTGAGACGAAATTGTAAGACGAGAGACGACACTGTCACGGAATAATAAGACTAACGAAAATTTACCAGCTGGTATAATATACGGAACAATGGCCCTGATGATACAGACTACGATGACCGAATAATATGCAATCAACGAATAATTACTATAATCACTCCATACTCCATTACCCGTTTGAACGCCAAACATCCACCACGCCATGTCAAGTTATACATGGTAGCTAGCTAGCTACTGTACCTTCGTATACAGTGTCATACGGTGAAAAGTAAAAGTTTATCGGCCATAGTATCGCATCGCATCGGCATCGAAACACAGCCCATTTACGTCGTATTTATGCATCCATCCATCGATTGTCCATCGATTGATCATCAAGTCATGAATAAAATAAATATATCGGGGCTACCGTAGGACATAGTACATGCAATTGTACACATCCCTCTCTCTCTCCCCCTCTCCCTCTCTCTCCCCCGGTCCCCTCTCTACAGCATTTCTGTATGTAATATGTAATTTCTTATGCCATAAACTCCCTCACGGCCCTCCTCTCGCTGTCCCTCCTGGCCTTGGCCCCGCCCGTCAACGCCTTGGCCGCGTTGTCGTTGGGCGCGCCGTCGCCGAACCCGCACCCGCCGTCGCGCGTCTGCGCGATGATGGCGCCCGCGCACTTGCCGGAGTTGAAGCCGCAGCAGCCGGACGCGCAGTCGGCGTCGCTGAAACACTGGCCCGTGATGAATTGGCTGGCGTTGGCTTTGCCGACGTTGGCGGAGCCGGGGATCGAGGTGTCGATTGTGCCGCTTGAGCTGGAACCGCTGGAGCCGCTATCTGTACCAGTACCTGTGTTTGAGCCTGTGTTTGAGCCAGTGTCTGTGCCTGTGCCGGACGATGCCGGCGAGGTGGGTTGTTCGCCTCGGAGAAGTTGCGCCGCATTGTCGTTTGGTTGGGCGTCGCCGAAGCCGCACCCGCCGTCGCGTTCTTGGGCCACGATGGCGCCGGCGCATTTGCCGGAGTTGAAGCCCTGTTGCGGAGGTTTTGTTAGCTTGGGTTGGGTTTCGATTGGGCTTTGATTGTAGCTTTGGGATGTAGTGTGATTTCATACGATGAGTGTACGAGTAAGATGTGATACATGAGATGAGACGATAGGATAAGATACAGGGACAATAACAGATAGAGGGTTAAGGGGGAACTCACACAACATCCGCTCGCGCAGTCCGCGTCACTGGTGCATGCGCCCGTGATGAATTGCGTGCCTGTACCAGCGTTGCCGTTACCTCCGGCAGGCGCTGCTGCTGCGGTGTTCATGGCCGGAGGGGCCGCCGCGGCTGTTGCTGGAGATGTGGCCCCGGCCATGGCGGCCGACTGGGACGCGAAGAATGCCTGGGCTGCAATGTCGTTGGGTTGAGCGTCGCCGTGGCCGCAGCCCCCGTCGCGGGTCTGGGCGATAACTGGGCCGGCGCACAGGCCCGAGTTGAATCCACAGCACGAGGATGCGCAGTCGGCGTCGGAGGAGCAGGGGCCGGTGATGAACTGCGTGCCGGCGGAGAGAGTGTGGTGGGTGAGGGAGAGGAGGAGGAGAAGGCCTTGGGAGATGGTGAGAGTGGTATGCATTGTGTCGGGGACGGCCGGCGGTCGACAGAATTGAACGATTGAATGAGAGGACACTGTTGTCGCGCAGCGAGCACAGTACACACCGCACAGCGATGGGATGGAGAGGAAGTAAAAGTGACTTTTATCGCACAGCGAGGGCGGACGCGGCTGAAGGAGAGACTGGCACTGGGCACTGACTGTGCTTGAAATAGGAATTGGAATAGAAATTGCGATGAGATAGGACGAAGAGCAGCGCAGTCATCGTATTTGAAGGAATCATCCTCACGCGGTGCTGTCTGTATTCGACGGGCCTCCTTTTCCCACATCCATTTCCATTACCAAATCCCTCGAATGGGATGGCCGCCGTTGTAGGATCGCCGCGAGGGATCGAAGGCTGGGATGCCAATTAACTCACCACCGTCCCAGCTGGGACTGCGCCGTCGATCCAATGGACCCGCGAGTCGAGGATGGACAAGCTGCAGCTCAAACAGGGCACCGCGAGGCTGCGACGAGAAAATCGAGACAGCCTCGTCCGCGGCGTCGCAGGTTGGCGCAGCCGCCACAGGGGCCGTGCGGGGGGAGGCCGCCACGCCACGCCATTGGCCTGCGCCGCCGCCTTTTGAAGCACCCATCGTGGCAGCCGGCTTAGCGTCGCGTTTGAGATTGTCGTTTCAGCGACGACGGGGTAGTACTCCTGTACATCCTGAGTCCTCAGTCGTCAGCCCTGAGGCTTCCAGAAGCTGAACCCGTGGCAACCCGTGATGGCCAGACGGTGGCTTTGCGCAGGCGCGTCATAAAACAGCTGCGACCACCGCCTCACGTCAACGGCAAACGTCAACTGACTACGGCCTCGAACACCTCCTGCTCTCTCGCCAATCGCGATGTTTACGCCTCCTGTTTTGACAGCCGAATTCAAGCGAGCGAGCGAGCGAGCGTGGTTCTCGGGCTGATCTGGCGTGATGCGACCTGCTTCTCCCAGTGCAGTACGCAATACGTACCTCGTACCACTCAGCTTTACGCGTCGCGTCGCGTCAAAGGATGGAGCAAAGCAGACAACTCACAGGCAACAGATATCATCTCAAGATTCCATCTCAGCCATTTTTCGGGACTAGGCATTCGTGTCTGGAACTTCTTCCTCTACATCTTGATGGGTCTGTCGCACGTCGCGCGGCTCTTTGACCCTACCAGAAGGAGTACCGAAGACTATACTGCCCGAATTAAATTATTCAATGATGCCTGCTCCCCTTCCGCCATGTTACCACGAATGCAGGCGCGCGAACCTCTTCGTCGACACCAGTTTATCCAAGGTTGATGCCGACGGTCACGTTGTCGCGGAGATGCCGCCGACGTCCTGATCGCGACAGATGAGTGTCATTCTGATCTATCTCTTCCTTCCGTCCGCGAACGTGATTTTCCGCCAGTGGTACCGTACCGAAACCACCATGCGAAAAATATTCTATTATGATGCGGTAGGCGACGCTGACAACGCGATGTACCAGTCTCTACAAGGGAAAGGCGAGGAGGACAAGCGGGAGATGCTTTCCGGGCCTCTGGAGACAACGTGGATGGGATATATTGAGAATAATGGATTCATAGAAGAGGAGGCCAAGACACCTCACTCCCCTCCTGAGGCAGAACATTTCAAGTATAGGGCTCGCATTTGACTTGAGTTTGCGGTTCTTGGGTTGCTCTGGATTTACATGTAACTCTATTTGCAGACTATGAGGCCACGGGTTGTAGGAGGCGGTCTATGCGGGCTCTCTGGTCTGATCAAACACCATACAGTACCACAACTGCATCTCGCATGACCCAACGTCATTCCCTGCAACACGACAACGTCAATAACAACGATAACAATAGCACTCCCGTGGAACACTACCTCCGGACATCTGCACATTTCGATAACAGGCGAGTCTCTCGACGATGAAGCCATGTCAAGGAACGCGGAGTTGTCCGAACCAAACCAGCCAGCCAGTCACCCCGTAACCATACCATATAGAACGACTCGGCCATCCACCCAACAAACAGCGGATCCTCACAGATGGCGCCTCTGCCTCCTGCCTCCTGCTGCCTTCCTCGCTAACACTTTCTACGCCCGACTCGCGTGCCTCGATGGCCGACATCATCCGCGTCAACCCCCAAGGCCGCACAGAAGTGAGAACGGGGCTCGGCTGGCGCGAGGTCCTCTCCCCTAGCAGCAGCGAGGCAATCACCGCGCACCTTCCCGTCATCGACATCACCGACATAACGCACCCGGACCAGGGCCGTCGACGGAGCGTGGCAAAGGCGATATGCAGCGCCGCTTCGAACGTCGGGTTCTTCTATGTTCGCGGCCACGGCGTGCCCGACGAGGCAGTCGCCTCTGTTTTCGCGCAGGGGCGGCGGTTTTTCCACGACCTGAGCCTCGACGAGAAGATGGAGTATGATACGGAGAGGCATGCGCATTATTATGGGTATTATCCGATCAAGTTGGACGAGAACATCCCTGCCGGGGCGAGTAAGTGTCACTTATTAATTAACTTTTGAAGGGAAATGTTGTTTCCGAGGAACGGTGTAACTGTTGTCGTGGTCGAAGTGGTGGTTGCTTCCTTAGTAACCTTTTGCGTATGTCTAGAGCTGAATGAAGCGATCAATTACGGATATGAAGCTTGTTGCGACCCTGAATCTGCTGCCGACAGGACCAGCAACGGCGACAACTGGTGGCCGTCAGAGGAGCGCCTCCCGGGCTATGAGCGCCAGGTCAAGGAGTACATGAGGCACATGCTCACGCTGAGCCGGGCTCTTCTGCGCATGTTTGCACTCGGTCTCGATCTGGAGGAGCATGCGTTCGACCACCTGGCCACGAAGCCGTACTCGATCTTGAAAATGGCGCACTATCCCGGCAAGGGCAGGGGCCAACTATCTGGCACGGACGAACCGTCGTCGATCCGTCCGCATACCGACTATGAGCTGCTGACGATCTTGTTGCAGGATGAGATCCCTTCTCTGGAAGTCTTGTCCAACACGGGCCATTGGATCCAGGCCGCGCCTATCCCGGGGACGTTTGTCGTCAATATTGGAGATTCGCTGTCCATGCTCACCAACGGGCTGTTCGTGTCGACGATGCATAGGGTGCTCAATGTCTCGGAGAGGGGTCGATATTCTGTGCCGTTTTTCCTCGGTGGTAAGGACAGTGTCTTCCCTTACGCTCCTCGTCCCTGAACCTGCCTGACCTTCACCCGTTCGTCCTGATCCTCAGTTCTGTTGGATAATTCCTCGTGTTGACCGTCCGCAGCAAATCAGGATGCCGAGTTAAAGGCTGTGGCCAAGTTCGTGAGTGCTGAGAATCCTGCGAAGTTCCAGCCTATGGTGTCCGGGGAATACATTCGTCAATCCTTGCAGGCGGTTTACTCCAAGCCGAACATAGAGATCGTCAGGGACACGATTGAAGTGCGTGGATAGTACAGCGGCAGGATGTGTATCGGTAGCCATTTATGAGGAACATAGTTACGCTCGAGACCGAAACTGAAGTCGAAGCCGGAACTAACTGGTGTTGACACGCAGTTGATCTCGTCGCCATCTCGAAATCGCGGCCGTGTCCATCTGGTCTGCAGTAGCCATGCCATTCAGGAGACAACGGCCCACCGTAATCGTGCCAATCCTTGTGACCGCTTGACAGAACCTGCGTCTTTCTATTCCGATTCGCTCAGAACACAATCACACCGTGAGAGCCACGACAAGCTGCTGAAGAGAACACGGATCCTCCAAGCTGACCGTCGCCGCATTGCCGATTCAGGTCGCGATGACGGGTCACAGCCCCCGTCTCACCAGCCCTTGCAGGTCTATCCTTGACCTCGTTTGCCAGCTTTCGTGCCTCTACTCCGCATTGGATCCGAATCACATCCGCTAACTACTCTGAGATGCTCCGTGTAATCCAAAACGTCAGTATGCTCGACTTTAGGCCACCAAGGCTACGAGTAAGACATGAATCTTTGCCTCACTGCCGTCCTGTGAGACTTGCACGAAGAGCCGGTTCGGGACGCTCTATCACTAAATCGTTTGTTCACGTCTCTCTTGTTCTAACACCAAATCGTTGTTCACGTCTCTCTTGTTCTAACACTGCACTCCTACCAGACATCGAACAACCAACATGGTCGGACAAGCGGCTACGGCTATCCCGCCCACTCAATCGGTGCCAATGACAGTCGATTCGGGATCTCTAGGCCAGACAAATGGCGCTCCGCCCGAGCTCTCCAGTGCCACCGCACAAGCCGCTTTGAAGGTCCAGCAAAAGTACGACGAAGAACGTCAAAAAAGGATAAGACCCGACGGCGACGCTCAATATGTGGATCTTGCAGTCTCAGAACAGTTCAAGCATTATCGGGAAGACCCCTGGCTCGACGAGCGGTCCGAGGCAATCACTATCCGTAACGGCGAGCATATCAAGTATTTTGTTCTGGGGGCGGGCTTTGGCGGCCTGGTATATGCCGTCAAACTGATCAGAAGCGGCATCCCCGCGTCGGAGATTCGGATTGTCGATTCTGCCGGAGGGTTTGGAGGAACGTGGTATTACAACAGATACCCAGGCCTGATGTGCGACATCGAATCGTACTGCTATCTCCCGGTACTGGAGGAGATGGATTACATGCCCAAACATAAGTACGCGTACGGGTACGAGATTCGGGAGTACATCAATGCCATTGCGGAAAAATACGAACTGTCCAAGACCGCTATGTTCCGCACCAAGATCAACCGCCTCGCCTGGGACGAATCGGGCAATCAGTGGAAAGTCAACATGACCAAGGAATGTGCCTCGAACACGCCTCTCGATATCAACATCACTGCTCAGTTCGTCATATCCACCTCCGGTCTCCTGTTGCACCCGAAGCTCCCTGCTATTTCGGGGCTCGACAACTTCAAAGGAACATCGTTCCACACCTCTCGCTGGGACTACTCTGTTACGGGGGGTTCTCCGGAGAACCCAGTGCTTGATAGGCTCTCAGACAAGCGCGTCGGCATCATTGGGACAGGTGCCACGGCGATTCAGGCCGTCCCGCATCTTGCCAAGTTTGCAAAATCCCTGACCGTCTTCCAACGCACCCCGAGCTCAGTTGATGAACGCGGCCAACGCCAGACCGAGAAGGCTACATGGAGCTCCCAGGTTGCCTCGAAGCCAGGCTGGTGGAAGGAGCGAAACCTCAATCTTGCAGCCCACCTCTCGGGCGCCGTCGAGCCGGACGAGACCAACCTCGTGAACGACCAATGGTCCAAATGTCGTGCATACCGCGCCTTAGTAGGCGGACCAAACCCACCATTCTCAATGGAGAGCATTCCCACATTCGTGGCTTCACTTTACAACACCGACCTCCCCCGAGCTGAAAGAATCCGCCAACGGGTCGACGACACCGTCAGCGACAAGGCCACGGCCCATGCGCTCAAGCACTGGTACGGCAGCTGGTGCAAGCGACCGACCTTCCACGACGACTACCTCCCCGTCTTCAACCTCCCGAACGTGCACGTCGTGGACACGGACGGAAAGGGCGTCGACGCGCTGACTGCCACATCCGCCGTGGTCGGACCCAACGAATATCCCCTCGACATCCTCATCTTCAGCACGGGATTTCGCGCCCCGGGAATCGGCAGCCCGGCGTTCCGCGCGGGAATGACCATCACCGGCCGCGCGGACCAAGACATGGACGCCAAATGGCGCGACAAGGTCGCCACCCTGCACGGTACCATGACGCACGGGTTCCCCAACTTCTTCATGGCGGGCCCCTTCCAGGCCGGCGCGACGGGGAACCAAAACTTCGCGCACGACATCATGAGCAACCACGCCGTGGCGATCATCAGACAGGCCCAGGCGAGGTTTCCAGGCCAAAAGGTCGTGATCGAGCCCACGGTCGAGGCCGAGGAGAGTTGGTCGGCCGAGATCGTCAAGCGCAGTCTGGCGTTTGCTGCCATGGCCGGGTGCACGCCGGGATATTTGAATGGCGAGGGCGTCATGGACAGTTTGCCTGTCGAGGTCAAAATGAAGGCCGCGCGCATGGGCATCTGGGGCGAAGGCATCCAAGATTTCATGAACATGCTGGAGGCCTGGGAAAGGAAGGGCGAGCTGGAGGGATTGGAGGTGATGCCGGTATAATTACTGCAGCAAAATAACGATCTGAAGATAAAGGCTACTCTAAGTGCTCGTAGCTAAGTAGTGATCCGAAGATGAGGACTACTTACTGTACACTGTATAGTGCAGTAGCCAACAAGTAGATCTAGATCTAAACATGAAGAAGACTGAGATAAGTCGGGCTCGATCGGATCGGATCGGATTGAATTACATTTCCGACTGCGATGCGTCGAGAAGTACAGAGTATCCCTTCATATTCAATAGAACTGGATGCGAACAAACGCAAGAAGTTCTAGAATGTTACTGTACAGTACTGTACCATATTACCTTTCCCTCTCCACGATCACGCTCTATTCGTCTCCCGGGTAAGAAGACGGAGTACTCGGTACAGTACATCACTCGCGTCGCTGTCTCAGGGAAGGTGAGAGCCTCTAGGATCATCGCCGTGGGAGAGACGCGCATCTCTCGCATCTCGGACATCGCTCGTGGAAGCAGTTCCATGCAGTCGGGCAAGAGTCGAGGTTGGTGTCTATGGAAAAAAAGACGGCGTGGGTAGTAAGTACTGTACTGTACAACACTGTACGTGGGCTTGAGAATAGATAAAGGTATTCTGGGTACAGTACGTTGCGTTATGTTACGCCGCGTTCCGTTCCGTTGGGTTACTTTACGTCGGCCGTCGTCGTCGTCGTGCTGCCTTTTTCAAAGAGACATGTTTGCCAAGTGTCCACGGAGAATACTTGTAGTATACGTCGGGCGGTGGTGCTTGATTGGAAAGGTATACTCACTCGGTGATACGCGCGCGCTCGCTCGCTCGCTGGTGCCGTGGTGTCTAAGTTTCGCAGCGAGACGTACAGTACAATAGAAGCTGAGCTACAGTACATACGCAGTGAGGTGTACAGTATTACGGCACTGATTTTTCTCTTCACGGACCTACCTCCCCCGGCTAGGCGGTTCGATATTTTGAAGGGCTGTACATATGTACATAGGATACTCGTCGCCGATAAACGTTCTGGTGAGTGACGAACGACCCACCCGATTGACCGAGTGGCTACCCAGGGTATCGAGGCCATGATAGGGCGCACACAGGGTCTCAAGGCCATGCACGGGGGTTTAGGACCATGTCGACTTCATGATTCGGGCCACTGGCTTCGATAGCTCCTACTGGCCTTCGTGTCCCGTCGTGGGAGGCGGTGCAAGAGATTTCAGGGACGAGTGGGTAGCGGAGCCACGATCGTACAGTCCTTGTCGGTTTGCTGCCGTTGGGGGTTTCCGAACTACAATACTTCAGTAATCTGCAGTCCGATCACGGCACCATCGCGTAGAAGTGGAAGATAGAATCGATCGACGGGCGGTGGATTTGCTCAGTAGGACACTTCGTCCGGCACAATTCGCGAACGCGGAGGTGATTAAATCCAGGCGAAGAGGCATGCCGATCAATTGTCACCGGCAGAGACATATCCCCGCAGTGAACGTTCCCTTCCAGCCTGTGACACGAGCTCGACATTTCTTGGGATCGAAACTACGGCAAAGCCGCTTGCAAAAGGTCCGCTACGTCCCGAAGGCTAGTGGATGCGTTGTCGTGGTAATCGGACTGCGCCGTGTCTGTCAAAGTCCCTCCAGTGGCAGCCAGACGATCAAGCTTCGCAAGAGCGAACGCGTGCCACTCATTCGCGTGGCGATAGACCCCGTCCATGTCATTCACCGAGCCACGGGAGCTCGAGGGTAGCGCACTGTCGGAAACGCGTCGCCGTCGCTCCCAGAGCCGAGTCCAAATGTCCAGAGCATTACGTAGGCGAGACATCGTTGCCAGAGAGAGTGCCAGTGACGTTTGCTGGGTGAATAACAGACTGTGCAGAGCTGAGCGACGTAGTGGTGGTTAGCCAGAAGAAGCGCGACTAGTTCTGGTGTAATGGGTGGTTCCTTACCCGAGACGACGGCGAAGAGGTTCAGAGCCGTCAGCCCACGCAATGAATTCAAGACATCGGCGCTGTTGGCGCCCTCGACGCACATCAATTCTACGGCACCCCTCAAAGAGAACTCCTGCGTCTGCCAGAAAGATCCGGGATCGAGATCCATTGCGGCCCACAGCTCGTCCGGAGTGGTAGCCTCGAAGCACGACGCGGTGCAGCTGAGGGCGAAGGTCAGTTCTGAAATCCCAATCCGCGGCGGCACGTTGTGGAAGATCATGAACTCGGCGTCGAGGATGAAGATAAAGGTCTGCGTCCTGCCCCTCCATATTAGCTGAAGAAGCCGTGTTTTGGCTACAAGTCGTCCGTTTTCACCTGATCAACTCTTCCCGGAGAATGAATTCCTCCCAGTCCACGTGCCTCGACGCGAGATTGAAATCACTCGCATGCCTCGCTTCTGCGAATCCGATGTCTCTTGCAGCCTGCATCGTGGTCAGGGGACTCATGGCTTCGACGCACGCGGCATGCATAATACTTACAAAGACGACTGACGAGAACCGGGACCGTCTGATCCGTTTTCGGGACGCCTCTGAGCCTTCCCAATTCTGAAGCACGCTGATCAACAGAGCGGCTTGGATCAATTCTAGTCGTTCGCGCAACGACATGGCTTGGCCTTCACAGGTAGGAGACCTGGGATGCTGCTCTGACAGCAGCGGATGTTGGAAGACCAGCTCTTCCACGACGTCGAGCCAGTTCCTCGCCCCTGCCACGTCGGCTTCATCATTCGACATGAAGGCGCCCGTCAGCGCGAAGGCAAAGATCAACTCGGTGCTGGCCGCGTTGATGTCAAAGCTGGCTCTGTGAACAACCGGACCATTGAAGTGCCATCGTTCCCAGTACAAGTGCACGAATCGATCGAGATTCATTGGATTGAAAAGGTCGAGATCGGCATCCACAGACAAAGATCGACTGCCGTGCTGATTGCGGTCGTAGTAGACCCGTGCGTCTTCGCGCTGTAACCTGGTCCAGAGCTTCTTCGAGGGAACGAACAGAGGGTGCGACATCCAGCACATCATCTCGAACAGTTGGACGTTCTTTTCACTCGACCTTCCCACTGCTCGCTGGTCATGATGGGCCGTCATGTCGTCCTCCAAAAAAGAAGCCAGCAGCCAGTCGTCAGACACGCCCGAGCGTTGTTCGCACGATATCCAATTGAACGTCCCGTCCAGGCCGGGGGATGTGATAAAGTGAAGAAGGAAGTCGAATCGAACGACGGGCTTGGTAATATATGCTCCTGCATCCGTAGCTGCTATCACGGTCTCCAAGTCGCCATGGTCGAGAGGGTACGGTCCGATGCTCTGACCAAAGAACTCTTGGGCGAACAGGTCAAAGGGAGACACCTGGCTCCAATCGGCGGTAAGATACCCTGTGCTGCCAGAGACACAGTGCGCTAAGTCTTGACCCTCGTTGCGCGCGAACCTCTTTCCATAGGTGCATGCCTGAGACTTAGCGACACAACTGCCGCAAGGCATGCCCAGGTCACACGCCTGTTTGATCGCCGAGCAACTATCGCAAGACCTCTTCTTGCGCCCTGCGGGCCTTTGAGCAGGGATGGGTTCTCCGAGACTCTTCCTCGCCGAACATGTTTTCCAATGCTTGCGCATCGCATCACTGGGAGTTTGTGAGTCCTTTGCTTCAGGGGTTGCCGCCATCCCAATTTCATCCTCTTACCTGCGTTTGAAAGTCGACGCACAAAATGAGCATTCGAAGGGTTTGTGGAGGAAATCTGCCGCACGTCCGTCTTCAGCTCAATACCCGATCAGTAAACCTCAGATGGTCTTGCTTACGGCTTTGATGGTGTCTTCTGAGGTGGCTGCTGCGCGAGAACGTGGAGGAGCATAGCTGACATTGAAAACTGTGCTCCATGGCGCTCAGCCTCTCTGTGTCAAGAGCTGTACCCTCGATCTTTTCCTTAGAAAAGCAACAAGTGTCTGCTGGATCATCTGGGTCGACAACGCAGGGAAACCTCTGATATTGACAATGGGGTATTCACGCTCACTCCGCAATCTGGCCATCAGACTCGGGGCATGTGTGGGGGAACGTGACGGTGGGCACAGGATCAGTGCCTGGGGCAAAAGCATGGCTGCAATGACCGGGTTCGCCAGCCCATTCTAGTTGCGGATGCTGCACCCGGCAGATGGGAAGCGTGGCAGGCTCAAAGGTGACAGTGATGCGCCTTTGACACGCTATACACGTACGCGCCGCGAAATACCCTCCCTCCCTCCCTCGGGTCCACACCTCCTCGTTCTCGGAAAAGCCCCCCTGAGGGCCAAGAGTTTCCGATGGACGGCATTCCAGTCCTGCTCGAGCTTCGCAGATTCTGCCCAGCATCGCGGCCGACATCGCCGCTCACTCGGCGAACTCTCTGTAGAAGCAAAAGTGTCAATCGCAGTTGTCATCGATAATCCGAGTGTTGTGGAGTCGGCAGATGGAGGCATGACTTTGGATAGCTTAGAGCGCACGGAATTTATCACATGGCCAGCGCCCATCTCCCGTGTGGCTGGGAAGGGTGTCTGAGTAATTGCGCAGAAGGCTCCCCTCAACATCTTTTCTCGCCTTGGTAGCTCTTGTTGCCGTCAATTATGAAGGGGGATATTTCTCGATTAGAGTCAAGAAGAAAGGGAGCGCGTTTTATAGCAGCCCCAGTCGGTTCGGAAGCATCAGCGTCGCCATGGAGAAAGTTCCATTCGAAAGCAGCATAACTTGTGTCACGAGTTGTCAACTTGAACTCCAGGTGGAGGCAACTTTCCGAGCTCCTCATGGTCACCTCAGCCTTAGCTGATTCGGCAACTCCCTAACAATTTTGGTCCGATATAACCCCCAACTTGGAACACGGATATGTGACATCCTCCGTATTCCCTTCCTAGACTTGGACATATTCATGGCCGTTGAGCCGTTCCACCTCCGCGAGCAGAGGCTCTCGATGTTCAGGTAGCCTGCCCTCCTGCCTTGCTCGCGCGATCAACGTGTCCAGTTTCGCCCTCTCGGATTTGGACATCACCATGTGCCTCATCTCCAGAAGGTGCATGGCCCTTCGCGTGCGCTCCTCGTTGTTCAGCTGCAGAAGACGTTTGGCCTCGATGGAAGCATAGTGCGGGCCGAGAACACCGTCCTGAGCCGCCTCCTTGACAACATCGACACCTTCCTTGATGTGGCCTTTCTTCGACTGGCCCATGACGAGCACCAGATGCGCGTCGGGCGTGGTGAGCAGTTTGCGAGCCACCTTCCCGTGAGCTTCGTTCTCCGCAGGCAGAACGTAGACGCTGTTGCTTCCACTCACGCTGGCGAAGACACCGCCTGTCAAGGGCCATCGAACGGTGACGGTGACGTCGAACACGCCGCTGCTGTGGAACAGGGCGCCTTCGCCGCCGCGGAGCAGGGTCAGAGACTCGCTGATCGTTTCCCCGGGTTTCAATACCTTGAACGCGGGCGTTTTGTCGACGCAGCGGATCAGCGGCTTGAAGGTACGAGCGCTGCCGTCAATTTTTTTGACCTCGCCGCGGACGTTCTCGGATCGGAGGCTAATGTCGGCGGGAACCACGGCGACGTTAGAGCCGATGTTGTTGAGCTCGACCAGGACCCGGACAGGCGCGCCGAGAGGGATCTCCGCTTCGAGCGGCGTCACTGTAAGTTCCAGGGCATCCATTCCGATGTCAGCTATTGGCGGATTGGTGAACGACTCCTCGCCGAACGCCACCCCACCGGGGCGGACGAACGGGTCTGGGAAATGGCGGAGACCGCGAAGTCCTTGGGGCGCATACTGCCATTTGATATTGTTCGGGAAAACGTTGGTGGCGGTGCTGTTCCGCGCAATCACGTCCGTGGTGTTCATGAACCCGTTGTCCACGGTGTCGTGATACAGTCCGAACGCGTGCCCAAGTTCGTGCACGGCCGTCCGGAAGAACAGGGGCTTGGAATCGGCGAACTTCTTGCCCTGTTCAGATCCCCAGCCCGGCTCGCGAGGCACGAGCCAGTCGTTTGCGATCCCGACCCCTTCTCTGGGCACCTTGTTGGAGTCACTCGCGCCGGCGTCGTACATGATGCCTCTCGGGGTGGACTTGATGACGTGGACGGACAGAATATGGTAGTGCCATTCTGCGTCGAGGCTAACATGCTGGCGATGTGCCAGCATTGCCGCATGCATATCGGCGTCGGACCACTGGCCCATGGAGACACTGGAAGACGTAACGCTGCTTGCGTCGCCGCCGACGGCGACCTCCCAGCCAAGGCTGTCAAAGACCGAGGCCCAGGAATGTCCGAGTCCGCTCTCGGCGGGGACTTTACAGCCTGGAGCGCTGTCAATCTCGACCGCGGCTTTTCGGTACTTGGAGGAGATCCATCCCATCTTGAAGCGGCCGACAATGGCACCAGCGGCGGATTTGAGGTCTCCTTCCGCATAGTCTTGAAGTGAGGAATACCCGGCAGGAGCGGTGATCCACGCCATATTCGCGTTGAAGGTGCCTTCATTCGCCCAAGTGTTTGAAACATGAATGAACTTCCACATTTCAAAAGAGATGGGGAAGCCCTGGCTGGATACAGTTCCGATGCCGATCACTCGGAGGTAGTAGCGATACTGGCCTCGCGGCTGGATGGGGATCCCATCGACAGGATCGGGACCTCGCCCTAGGACTGGCACAGACGGGGACGGGTTACCATTTGATACATGAGGACCAGGGAGGAAAATCACACGGCGCTGGTAGAGGTCACCGCTGACGGTTCTCCCACCTGTCGTTGTGGGTTCGACGCGAAGAGTGCCATCGAAGGCAATCAGGAAAGAGGAGGTTGGTTTGTAGGAGATTAGCCAGCAGCCGCCCTGTAGTGACCTTGTGTCGCTGCTATCGCCGGTCGAACGGGTGGGTTCGGGGAGAGGAGGCAGAGACATGACAGTCAACTTCAACTTGGCGGACTTGTCTGTGTAGCCGAAAAGTGCAGAAGCGCCGGAGGCGAGGGCGAACATCCATCGCCATTTTTATATGATCTGTGAGGCTGGAATGTCAATCATGCCCAGCCTAATGCATCGAGATATCCCAGGAGACGATACGAAGGTCGTGACGACTTGGTTGCTTCGCCAAGTCTTCTGTGCGCTGCTCCGACACGGCTGGCTTCGACCGTTCTCATTCAGCTCTCTGCAAGTGCGCGCGGTAGACGGGCATTTTGCGCTCTCCGTAGAGTAATTAGTCATAGAAAGCCAACGTGGCCTGCAGCGCAAGATGCCGTTTGGGTAAGGCTAATCAGACAACAAACCAGCTGAAAAGTGTCAAGCTCGTGTTGGGTCAGGCTGAGCTCTTGGAAATCAAGAACGCGAGTGCGCGGGGCACCCATTATGTTGCAAAGATGGCCAAGGGTTTCAGCTTTTGTGCTTGGAAGGTTCGACGGAGGGGAAAAGGCCTCAAATGATGATGTTCGGTTAGATGTCTGTGGCCTTCCAGCTGCTGAGAGTTCGGATGGTGAATTGAGGAGCGCCAGCAAGACCTCAGGCCCGCAGATCAGCAGGAGACGTGGCCCGTTCTAGCTGCAATTCGTAGCCTCTTTGCATCCACACCTATGGCTGATCAGATCGGTGAGACCAACGGCAGCAATGGAGGTCGTGCTCAGACATCTGGTTGCGGGAAAGTTCTGGATGCCTTCTTGGCGTCTGGAGGCGCATGTGCAAGATGTTATTGTCTTCGCCTTTGATTATGGCAGCAGGGGATTGGAAGTCGACCGGTTGTCAAGGATCAAACAGAGATGTGTAACATCCGGAGATCAAGGACAAACAGACCCGGGAATGTACAATCTGAACCGACGATGCATTGTGGAAGGTCGCTGTACTCTCCTCTGGTGCTGGGATAAAGTTGGAATTCATGTGCCTTCGGCTAGGACCGCCCATCGCGCCGCAGACGCACCACCGACCAACTCGGCGGTATCAGGCAGGGCGACCGGAGGTCAAGCTAACAAGCTCACGAGTACCTCACCTGACCAGCGGTGCGTTTAGACATCACTCATGTCCTACTCGCGTCGACTCACGCTAGACTCTCCATGGCACTGGTCGACTCTCTCGTACGCATTAAATTGCTGCGCCACCTGTGTGCCCGCCGAAGCATCGTTGCTGCCTCGGCTAGGGGTAGTCCAGAAACAGGAAGAGCGTGAGGCTTGCAGTAGTAGACTGTAGACCCATCAATGAGGTATTGCCAGAATGTCGTCAGAGCCGAAGCTCTTCTGCCTTCATTCAGACCGGTCAGGGATGAGGGGCTTTTGGTTTGCGGGCATTGTGGCTGGCAACTCTATTTCATTAGGTGTCACTCCATGATCACAAAGGAGAATCCAGGAATCTGGAGCTTCGTCGACTCATCCACCACGTCATTGTGCAGGTCCAGACACTTCAATGTGATAAGAGCAATATCCTTTTCGGCCTTGTGGGACTGAGGTTTGGGCGCACAAGTCTCGGACATGCCAAGCAACCATCACAGACATAATGGACTCAAACGGATGTTCTAGGCTTGAGGAGAGGCGGAGGCGGGTCCGTACGTTATGCCCTAGAGGCTCGGCGTCGATATTCTGAGGGCAGACGTCGAGAGAGAAGGCTGAAGTGATCGTTTTGTCTGGAAGGCGGGGGGGTTTCCTCGGCCGAGCCACAAGCCTTGGCAAGCCACACGTCTTGGCAAGCCACAAACCGCCGGCCAGCCGTCCAATCCTCACCACACGCTCAACACCGCCAACTGCAGTAGCGACGGCGAGCTGGTACATGGCGGCGCCTATTCACCGCGCCTTTCAGAGTGGCTTTGCAAGCAAGTCCCGTGGGTCCTCACATAGCCACGACCATGCGCCCATATGCTGTATGGCACATGGCCATGGCTTCGGACTGTGACAACCAGTTCCTATAAAACCGACGGTATGTCTCTCTAGCAGAGCCTCTATCACTTGCTGCTTCCTCTTCTTTATAACCTTCGATACCTTTCTACGCGCCGCTGTTTCAACGAGAGAGAAAAAGAGACCGCGTCCATCTTCTCAAGGATCCATCATCTTGAAAGCACTGCCTGTCTAGCAATCACCATGCCACTGCTGCCAAATCTCAATCCCCTTGCATCCTCCCTCGTCGTCCTCGTCTTGATATCGCTCCTCCCCACTGCGTCTGCCGCGACTGCCGCAGGAGCCGTCGACACGGCGGGCTTTTGGCTCGCCTTCTGTCTCCTCGTCGGCGTCTCTGCCGTCGAATCGGCCTTGTCCGTCATCTGGACCCGCCTCCGCGTCACCTCCGACGGCATCCACCCCTGCGAGCTCTCGTGCCACATCTGCGGGAGAGAAATATCCGTCACCACCATCGACCAGCAGTCCGCCTCAGAACTCGTCGAAAATGACGCACCTGCGGGCTGCTCCTGCCGCTCTGTCTCGTCCATCACGCTCTCCCCTAACGATAGGGTTGAGAGCAGACACAAAGCGAGTGGGTGTAGCTGCGGCAGCGGGTGGGAGAAGAGGTACACGCAGATGCACGGGGGCACGATGGAGGCGGTGATCGACAAGCTCGGTAGCCTGATAATGGTGCCAACCCTGTTGATACGCCGCTTCAATCCCGGGACCTGCCTAGTGGCGCCCGCAGGGCTTATGAACAACGTCAAGGGCCTCGTGAGGCCCGGCAAGGAAGGAACAGTGGGGCGAGCGCTCGTACACATCGTTCACCTCCTCGTCGGCCTAACAGACATCTCGCTCGGCGTCGCGGGGCTCGCCCTAAATCCCGGCTCCCCGCAAAGACTCTACGACACCATCAAGGACCCGAAGGCGCCGATGACATTCGAAACCTACTCTACCTTGTTCCTGATGTACTGGCTGCTCGGCGCCCTGCTGCTGCTATGCAAGGTACCGCTGCGGAGCCCAAACGCCAGCATACAGATTTTCAGGTGGCCCGTGACAATAGTGTCCTTCGTCGCGGCGTTGGCGGGCCTCGTCCTGTTTTGTCTCGGGTGCTGGAAGATCGACTATGCCCGGCGGCACCATACGCCGTGGGCGCCGATGCTGAGCTACTGGATCGGCGGAGCCAGCGCGGTTAGCTTTCCAATTGGCCAATTTGAGGTGTTGCATACATTCGGGGTCGTGGGGCTGGTATTAATGCTTATAGACGCGTTCACATAGATTTCAGTGTATACGAGCCGACTGTGTGGCGATCAGGGTATGGGCAAGACGGGCCACTAGCCCAAGCCAAGGACACAGGACGAGCCTCGGGGACTGTGACTAGGGAGATCAGCCGGTGACTCCGATTAAGATGTAATGAGTAGATGCACCTGGGTCAGACGCCAGTAGCCCATGGAAAGTACATACAGTATCCCAACGGGTCTGCTCGATCCTGTCCGAATCTACCATGTTCTCCATCGAGCCACACCGTCGGGTGAGACGCTTCCGGGGGTTCGTGTCAAACCACTCAGGATTGCCATGGTTGAATTGATTGATTGACTGAGTCCCCTTAAGAGCAGGCTGCGCAGTTGCAGGAGGGGTGCGTGGTGGACGCCCATGGACCGGACTATGCATGGTGAAGACATGCTCCCCTTCAAAAGATCGATTAACCCTACAATGCATGACTATGGAGGCCCAGTCTAGCCATTCAACAACCGCAGTCGATCCCCTAGAACGCAAATACATACATTGAGGTGTTCGGACAAGATTTCTGGCCACCGGTTATATCCTTTCTGGACTGCATACACTCCGTACAATCTGAGGCCGTAGCAAACTTGTTACAGTAACGCTACCGGCCTTGGCCTTCTAGGTATCCAATCCCCATACACAACATGGAGCGCTAACCCTTGGTTGATCGAGCCCGAGTCTTACTGATGGGCAGCCCTACCAAGGTCACACGGAGACGAGACGCTTAATTACTTTGTTGTGTGGGTGACTGTTGCTTTCAATGCGGCACATCTTTGGGATAGATACAATGACTCTGGCTCATTTTGCCGTGGATTCGCAAGGCTTCAAGCCGTCGCTCTTCCCCGGACTCAAGCACCAGTCATCGTACGTTCTGCCATACGTTGGATCGGCCGGTCCTTGGTACGGGCTCTAACCGGGATGGGACACCTTACTGGACAAGCACGAGCACATGCATGAGCAAGGTTCACGGGCCTGCCACGCTATATGTATGTACGTACTCACCGACCTCGTCCGATACTGTCACTGTCACTGTCCCTCCTCCTTGCTACTATTGCCCTTCCGCCCCGCCGTCGCCGTCGTGATACACCACCACTCTGCGAATAAAAAAGCATGCATTTCCGGTTCCATGAACCCCTTCAGCCTCGACGAAAGGGACTTGCTTGATGTCACGGAGCGCATGCGACAGGCCCGGATCCCACACATCAGCACCACAACTCCCGACCCTAACGTCCACGCCCATGCGCACGCCCAGTACTTTGGCACGCGCCCGTTACCAATATCACCACCACACCCGGCGCCCAACATTACGGCCGTCAATGCCAGTAGTCGTTTCTACCCGGACTTACAGGCTAGAGCCCCGGCTCACGGCTACGCTCACCAACACATTCCGGAGGGATTAAGCCCGGATATCTTCGCGACGAGCCCGTACGAGGTCGCCGAAGTGGCCGCGAAGGAGGAGCGACGGCGACGAAACACCGCTGCGAGTGCCCGCTTCCGACAGAAAAAGAGGCAGAAGGAAGAGGCCCTGGAGCATCGGATGGCAAATGTGCAGGACCGGAACGCCGAGCTCGAGGAGCGAGTCAATCAATTGGAACTGGAGAACAAGTGGCTCAAGGAATTGGTTACGGAGAAGAATACAAGGCCGGCAAGCAACTACGGGGACGAACCGCCACAGGAGGAGCGTAGACATGAACATGACGATGAACAGGAACTTCGGCGATCGAGTAGTGCACGGGCTGCTAACGGCATGGGCGCGAGGAGCGTGAGGAGCATGACGAGCGCGACGGATGACGGCGAGTCAAGCCAGTGAAAGGAACGAGGAGGGAGGGCAGAGAATGGTGTCATTGTCATTGTGGTTACTCGGAACACCGGTTAGGTTTACGGCCTACCTACAGGGCACGGGGAACAGGCACAGAGCACAATTAATCAAATCGGACCCAGCATGATGCATGAATTCGTACGGACTAGATTGTCCCGTTAAACAGTGACATGTTTACACACCGATCGAGTCATTTACCAGTGCCAAAGCCTGTGCCTGTGCCTGTGCCTGTAACGCTGCCAAAGAACTCGATAAAGCACTACATACATTCCTCCGCGCACAGGAACGGTACGAGGAAGCCACCGTCGTCTTTTCACCGCCCCGCCCCATTGTTGCGTTCTATCGCCGTCTGATTGCTGCGTCTTCTGCTCTCTGATTGCTGCGTTCTTCTGCCGTCCGATTGCGTGACCACGAACGCATCGCACGCATCGCAACGCAACGCTCTTATCCTGCATCCCCCCACCGGCGGCCTCCCAGCGGCCCAGATATGGAATTACAGTACCGCATGCAAGATTGTTCCAACCAGTGCCAAAACTGGCACGCACGCACGCAAGCAAGCAATCTTCCATTGATATCAGCACCATTGGCTGCATCGCACGGGACGGGGCGATATCAAGGCTGCGCTGCGCCGCGCTGCAAAGTTCCATGGGGGCACGTTGCTGACGATTGGAGGGTCGGTCTGTCGTCTGTGATCACGCAATATCCTGGGACAGCACGCCATTCTTGGAGGCAGGGGAGCGGAGGCGAGGCACGGCGAGGACGAAAAGGGGACAGCACGCCATTCTTTGGAGGCAGGACGAAAAGGGGGCTGGCCTTGTCGCGGCCCCGCGGGTGGGGGTGGTTCTGGGGCGTTACATACTCATCACTAGCCACCCGTGCCACCCCTAGTTACATACTATATCACTGTATGTACAGTACGAGTAAGTGTGCCGGAGTTTGGGTGGCGGATATCTCCTCGGTCTGCAATCGTTCGTCTGAGTAGACCATCGCTGATCTGCTACGAGGTACGTACTCGTACACGGCAGTACGTGTCGTTGGCAGTCCGTACGGAGTACGGTGAATGTAATTCCGACCGTACTGAACTGTTCTTCTTTGCACGTGCTGCGTCCACTTCCAACGAACGAGGTACGCTCTTGTTCGTGCTATCCATGTTCTATCTATACTCCGTCCTCTATATGCTTACACTGTCGCACCAGTGCAGTACATCACCGCGACGGCGGAGGTCAAGCACGGTGAGCAGATAAAATGTGGACGTCGTAGCTCGTCGCCGTTGCTCGTCGCCGTTGCTATTGCCGTTGTTGTCGCTGGCGGGTTGGCTCGCTGCCGGTGTTGAGACTGATGTGCAACGACCTCTTAGACTATGCTCTAGTTCTGCCTCTGGATCTGGGAGCAGATCGCGACCGAATATCGTCATCATCTTGACAGATGATCAAGACCTCCACACGAATTCTCCGGCTTACATGCCATATGTCAAAACGCATCTGATTGACCAGGGCACGTTTTATCAGGAACACTATTGCACGATAGCCCTGTGTTGTCCTTCGAGGGTGAGCCTGTGGACGGGAAGGGCCGCCCATAACACGAATGTCACGGATGTGAATACTCTATATGGTTAGTTGCGTTCGTTTGTTGGTCCCTTCCGTTTAATCATCCCTACGGTGGTCTACTCCCTTCAATCCTCCCCAAGGAGTACACGGCTTCAGGGCATCGGATACAACACCTACTACACCGGCAATTTGTTCAACGCTCATAGCTTGAGGACATGCAACTCTCCGTTCGTCAACGGATTCACCGGCTCTGATTTCCTCCTCGATCCGAATACCTATAAGTATCTGAATGCCAGCTTCCAGAGAAACCGAGACGCTCCCTTCAGCTATAAAGGCGAGTACTCCACCGACGTGCTAGCCACCAAGGCCTATAGCTTCCTCGAAGACGAATTTACCGAGTGGAAGCCCTTCTACCTGACCCTCGCACTGAACGCTCCTCACAGCAACGTCGAATTCCAGGAAGACTGGTTCAATGGTTCCGGCTCCGCACATAATCTCATCACGACCCCGCCTATTCCAGCCGACAGGCACAAGGGCCTCTTCTAAGATGCCGTTGTTCCGCGAACGCCGGGCTTCAACCCAGACGAGGTGAGTTTTGTCAGTGGCTGCGTCGGGAGACGCAACTAATTCTAGAACAGCCTCATGGAGTTTCTTGGATCCGCAACCTGCCCCGACAGGCCCAGGCTGATGTCGACTTCAACGACGGGTTCTATCGAGACCGGCTACGAGCTCTCCAAGGCCGTCGATGTGATATTCGACGGCCTCATTGCTCGGTTGACCCAGTACGATATCCTGGACAATACGTACATTTTCTATTCCGGCGACAACGGATATCACATTGGCCAGCACCGGCTCCAGCCAGGCAAAGGATGTGGGTTTGAAGAGTACATCAACGTCCCGCTAATAGTGCGCGGGCCGGGCGTCGCAAAGGGGAAAGTCAGCGACATAGTGACCTCTCATACTGGCCTGGCACCGACATTCCTGTCCCCAATGGCGGGGAGATACGATCTGATTACGACGGCGTTGCCATTCCCTTGGCTTCGGAGCAAATCGACGCCGCCGCCAACGTCCGCGGGGAGCATGTAAATATCGAATACAGGGGATTCGCACTCGCCGAGGGCCAGTACGGCCAAGCCATGCACTGGAACAACGCGTACAAGGGCCTCCGGCTGATCGGCGACAGCTACAACCTGTACTACAGCGTCTGGTGCAGCGGGAAGCATCAACCCTACGATCTGATTGGAAGTTGTATAAGCGTGTCTTCCTCTCTGCGTTTTGTCCGCACTGACGACCTTGCATTTGTACATAGCGTGACCTCTACGAGACGCACAACCTGTACACCACCAATCATTCCTCCACCTTCACTTTTCCGCCTCCTTCGGCATCTGGCAAACAACCGAGACACGCCGCGCTGCAGCATCTGTTCTTTCGGCTCGATTCGCTCGTCATGGTGCTCAAGACGTGCAAAGCCCGGAGCTGTACTTATCCGTGGGAAGTCTTGCATCCCGCTGGCAACGTGCGCGATCTGCATGACGCTCTCAGCGTGCGGTACGACGACTTCTACGAGTTCCAGCAGAAGAGAGTCCGGTATGAGAAGTGTGAGAAGGGGTATTTTCTTGAGAGCGAGGGTCCTCGTCACGTCAAGTCATATTCTGATTCGGCGGTTGGAATCGGCATCAGAGGAGGCGCGCAGTGGAGCGAACTCGTGTAGAAGTCAAGGACGGCTGAACGGGAGTCAGGGCTGCATCAGTTACTTAGTTGCTGGGAGTCCGCCACCGCTGGTCCTCCCCGAGCGGAGACCAGACTTGCTCCTAATTCTTTTCTTCTCTTCTAGCAAAGACACCCGAGCTCAAAGATCGTCGCATGTGTACTGTATCCTCGTCGCTCCCGCCACGCCACATGATGGGAACTAGATTCACATTGCGATACTACGTCGCGGGCTATGAATAGGCGCCAGAAAGGGACAGATCGGAGCCCAGAACATCTGCACGCCCCAAATGCAGGGCCCTCGTGTTTTACATTGGCGTGTACTGCCCTGGGAATGCGGCTCCAAAAGTTATGCCTCGTGCGTGCTCACTCGGTCGACTTGCGTGATTGATGGACGGTGGAGGGGGAAGGATAGACGGCGGTGAGCGCCCGCTCTCTCGCCGCCTGGCTGGCGCTTGCCCGGCTTGGGGCATGGGCACATGGCACCGCCGCTCACTTCCTCACCGCATGTCAAACTTGTCTCCTCGATCCCGCTTTGATTTTTGGAAACTCGCTCGACGTTCGATGTTGCGATGGGTGATGCGGCGGCCGTCGTCGATGAGGGAAGCGCCCTGCTGCCCAGTGACCACAGGGGCTCGGATGATGACCCGGAGCGACGGCAATCATACACCAGCTCGTTGAGACGCATCTCCTCCGCCAACTTGCCCCCGTATCACGAGGACCACACGCCGGCCAGTGACGAGCCATCTTCGGCGCTGGTCATCTGGACCATCGTGCCGGTCTCGCTGCTCGGTGTCTTTGTCGCCAATCTCGACGGCAGTCTCATCATTGCCTCGAGCCAGGATATCGCGTCCGAGTTCAACGCCCTGTCGAGCGCCTCGTGGCTGGTCACCAGCTTCGTGCTCGCTCTCTGTGCTAGCCAACCTCTGGTGAGAACTGCGGCCACCTTTTTCTCCTCAGTGCTAATCGTTTGCCAAAAAAAAGTATGGAAAGCTGAGCGACATCTTTGGCCGACGCAGTAACCTTACGGTCTCTTATATCTTCTTTGCAACTGGGTGCTTTCTCTGGTAAGTGTCATCGTCGTCCTCCAAAAGCTCTCACAGCACATGCTCAGGGGTTTGCAGTGGCATCGGTCAACGATACTGGCATGTCGTCGCCGGGCGTGCTATTTCCGGAGTCGGCGGAGCGGGCATGACGGCCTTGGTATCTATCATTATTGCTGGTATGTTTCGTTTGCAGTTTTCTGACCGGTCGCGCACGCACCGTCGACTCACCCATACATGCCTGCAGACGTGGTTCCCGTGAGGGAAGTTGCAAGCTGGAGGAGCTACGTCAACATTGCCGCCACGACGGGGAGAGCACTGGGCGGCCCTCTCGGCGGTGTTCTATGCGACACCATCGGCTGGCGATGGTGTTTCTACGGCCAAGTGCCTCCCACGATCGTCGGCCTTCTCCTCATCCTCTGGAGATTGCCCAACAGGACCGTCAAGACGAGCAAACCTGACGACGAAGACGAGGTCCCCTTCAAGCAGAAGCTTGCGAGGGTAGACGTGCCTGGCGCTCTCGTGCTGATGGTTTCCATTGTCAGCTTTCTGCTCGCGCTGGAGTTTGTCAACAAAGATCTCCCGATTGCCTACTGTGTCCTCCCGGGCGTCGTCTCGCTACTGAGCCTCATTTTGTTCTGTGTCATCGAGAGACAGTGGGCCAACGAACCGATTCTGCCAATCGAGCTCTTCACCAACCCGGTCACCCTGACGGCGTATCTCCTCGCCGGCTTCCAAATGTCCGCACAGTTCAGCGTCTTCTACTCGATTCCCATCTACTTCCAGATCGTCTCCGGCACAAACGTCGGCCAGGCCGGTCTGCGACTCGTGCCAGCCGTCGTCGGCAACGCCTCTGCCGGTTTGATAGCAGGATATACCATCTCAAAGACAGGTCGCTACAAGCTCTTCACCGTCCTCGGTAACTTAGGGGGATGGCTTGGATATCTCTTGGTACTCCTCCGCTGGTGGAGTGGCGCCGTCCACCCAGCAGAGATGCTCTACCTTTTCCTCGGCGGCTTCGCCTCCGGCACGAACCAGTCCACCAATTTCGTCCACCTGGCCGCGAACCTAGACGCGAGTAGGATGGCCGTCGCCGGGACGACGCTGTATCTCATACAAAACCTCTTCCTGCTCATTGGGATTCAACTGTCCACGGCACTCTTGCACGCCAGGCTGAGGATCAGGCTCGACAAGGGACTAGAGGGCGTTAGGCATAAGAAGAGGGTTCGTTATTTTTACCGCCACTGCTACTGTTCCTAATGCTGCTACCCAATATCCCAATTTTCTCCTTTCTCGAGCGAAGAAAAAGTAGAATTATCATCCCGCATTCATTTTCCCTTTTCTCAAGCGAAGAAGAGAATAATATCAATCATCATCTAACCGCACCCCGCCACCAGATCATCGACTCGGCCGTCTCGAGCGTCCGCTCCATCCGCACCCTGCCCCCACAGATAAAAGCCGTCGTCATCCGCGCTTACCTCGACGGATTGAGCTGTACTTTTGGTAAGTCGATCAAGTAGCTCCCCCGAATCGAAACGAAACCAAACTCCCTCGTGACCGGTCCGTCGTAGTTCGAACACAGACCAAAAAGGGTTCATCGCTGACGATCGTCCGGAACAGCCATGGCCCTAGGCTTTGCGACGTTGGGGGTCATCGCCGCGCTACTCCTGCGGGAACGGAAGCTATGATGGATGGGATGCCTACAGGATACCTATTGGATGGGATGGGATGGGAGGGCGGAAGGCGCAAGGGGAAAGATAAAATAGAGTGAAAGAGTGAACAGGAAAAGAAGTAGGACAACACAAAAGCATATAATTATTAATTCAGTTTAAGGAACCTTGACGTGGTTGATTAATTTCCAGAAATGCATTCCATTCACGGCATGACGGCTTGGGCATGTATAGTTGATTCGAGAGATATAGATCGAAAGTACCTCAAGGAAGAAGGAAGGATAAAGAGAGAGAGGGATAATATTTCTGGTGTGAGCGAGTATACAGTTACTTTGACAGAAGACAAGAAAGAAAGAGAGGTATAATATTGCTAGTGTGAGCGAGTAGGAAGGAATAATGGACATCAAGGTCCCGGAGAGAGATGATGGGATGGGATGGGATGTGTAGGATGGGATGGAACAGGATAGTCCGCTCGAGACTGTGGAATAGTAATGATAATAGTATACTACACCACTAAACCACTACAGTCCGTATAGTCCGTGTAGTTAGTCAGTACCTTGGGCACATCTGTCCTGTCTAAGGGACGTCAAGTTAAGCAAGTCAAGCAAGTCAAGTTAAGCAAGTCAAGTTAAGCAAGTCAAATCAACTCAAGCAAGTCAAATCAACTCAAGCAAGTCAAATCAACTCAAGCAAGTCAAATCAACTCAAGCAAGTCAAGTCAAGCAAGTCGAGGCAAGGCAAGGCAAGTGACATCGCATATAGTAACGCAACACAACATGTGGCAGTATAGGCGAGGGAGCAGGTAGTCAGGCCCAGTTAGTTATCTTCATTTATGGTCATGATCTATTTGTAGTACTTTATGTACGCTCTGTACTCTACTCTAGTCTACTCACTGTACCTTTTGCTCTACCTACCTATCTAGTTGCTATCCCTCCCTCTCCCTCTCCCTCTCCCATCTCTACTCGTGCCGCGTCTTGGGAAAGACCAGCAAAGCCGCCAGCTAGCGTCAACAACTCGAGAGGTCGAACAGTGTATATGATACTGTACGCCGTGACATGACATGACATGACATGCTTTGAGTTCTTTCGAAGCAAATTCAAAGCTCCACTCAATGCGCAAATCTAAAATCCAACCGTTTATTCCCACTATCAGTCGTTGTCTTCAGATACTCGACCCTCTCCTCCCTCGACATGGAATACCAAATGGCATCACGCTCGGCATTCTTGCGCACGTAATAGATCTTGGCGGCGACGAAGGCGACGACGTTCCACGCCAGGACGCCCAGCAGGACTTTATTCCCGCGGTAGTAGTAGGGCTTGTCATCGTTGCGGTAGATCTGGGAGGAGATGATGTTTGAGGCCTGCACCGACATGTTGTACAGCGAGGAGCCGACGGTGCGAGTGCGCACGGAGCCGGCGTTGCGGGACGTGAGTGCCACGAGGATGGCGTGCACGTAGGGGTAGCCGACGAGCAGGGTGGAGAGGACCCACTTGGACCAGTTGGAACCGTGGAAGTGCGGCGGCAGGGTGACTAGGGCAATGAGCAGCGGGAGACACCAAAACTGGCAGATCACGCCCAGGAGCAGGCGCGAGTTCCACCGCTCCGACACCCACGTCCAGAAGAGGAGTTGGATGATGAACAGCGTGTACGCGGGGATCGTGAGCAGGTTGGTCTCGAACGTGTCGAAGCCAAGGGCCTTGCAGGTGAGGGTGATGTACGCCTGCGGGGGCGTTGACGGGATCGTCCACGTGAGGCCGATCAGGTAGATGGGCCACATGTCGTAGTCGGTCAGGGCTTCTTTGAAGAGCGTCCAGCTGAGGCCCTGGCGGTTGTGCATGGTCGATTTTCCGGGATCGTCGCGCAGGATCCGGGTCACCATGATGGTCTCTTCGCGCTCGGTGAACCAGCCGTTGCGGGGTCGCAGGAGGCCTTTGACGCCGTGGCGGGCCGTTTGCGTCGGTGAGGCGGGTAGATACAGCCAGGTGAGGATGCCGATCAGGCCGGTGAGAGCGCCCTCGATGGCGAACAGGTAGCGCCAGCCTGCGGGGTTTGATTAGCATGCATTGAATCGACAGCGATGGCAATACGGGCGAATTGACGGACGACGTGATCTGGGAGGAAACGTGCGAACTTACCCTCCATTCCGTGGTGGCCTCTCAAGTGGAGGATGCCGTACGCCAGGAAAGCTCCAACAATCTGGGTGGACTGATAGGACGTCCAGAACCAGCTGAGCCGTTTGGGGAGTTCGCCGTTGGTGAAAAAATAGCTGAGGTACAAGATGGTGTCGGGAATGAAGCCGCCCTCGATCATGCCGAGCAGAAACCGGCAGATGTAAAAGCTGGTCCTCCCCGACAAAGCAGCCTGAGACGCGGCGACCACGCTCCAGCAGACCATCTGGATGGGAATCCAAGTATCCGGTCCCACTTTCTTGCTGATGAGCTGTGATGGAAGCTCGGCAAACAAGAACGAGCAGTAAAAGATCGTCATGCCGTTGTTGTAGTCGTCGGTGTTCATGCCAAGATCCTCTGCGCCGTTGTTAGCATCTTGGAAAAGCTTGCCAACGGGACAAGCACATACTAAGCATGTTGTCAGACAGGGCTTGTGTGATATTGCCGCGATCGAGTTGCAGGGCGAAGAACATGATGCAAGCAGGAACTGCGATCAGCCAGTCCAGCTATCGACATGGTCAGCCATGCTAAGGCATGTACAGCGAGTATTGCAGCACCTACTCTTCGGACCAGGCTCTTCTCCTCTTCCGGTTCCCATGTGGCCGAAGCATCGAAACGGTGAGAGCCTTCGAACTTGGCGATCGGCTTGTAGATTTCCGTGGCCTCGGGGGCTTCGAAGACGTTGTTGACGTTCTTGACGAGGTTGTCACCGTCCTTTGAAGACGTCTCCGAGTCTGGCTCGATGTCCGCATCGACGGAGACGTAGCTCTGGTCTTGACCACCGAACTTCCACCACTTGTGCAGCTTTGGCCTTCTCGAATGTTCATGGCTGCTTTCAACTGGGGACGCAATGACACCGGCCTCAACTGACTTCCCCATTGTTGCTTGCCGAAGCTTGAAAGTTTGGCAAAGGTTGGCACTGAAGAACTTTGCAGGACCGAGGATGACGGTATATATAAAGAGCGTGGCCACGTTTCTTTTCCGCCAAGTTTGCTTGAATCGGAGTCTCTCCTGTGTCCAGGGTATTTTGGCGAGATTTGCGTGGTTCTGCAAAGTTTTAGCCAACGACCAAGCAAGCAACGTGGTGCTTCCCGCAGCCGATGCCAGATCAAGCGGACAGGGTGGTGTTTGGTCACGTCGTGGGCAAATTGCGTGATCCAGGATTTTGTGAGAACATATTACTGCTCAGAACGCGGATGGAGTCTCTCCAGACACTGACATGGTCAGCGAACAGCCGACGACGACCCCTCAACCGCCGGTAATATCCGGCCGAGAGCTGGTCAGACTTAGCATCCCACGCCATCGATATGAGGTGGTCCGGTCTTCTCGTTGAGGCTATGCGAACCAGCAGCGACTTGCGCAGCCTCTCCATGCCGATGTGCACCGAGCGGGGCATTCCATGACAACGGTGCTAGAACAATCGTCGACCCAGCAGCGCCGTGTCACGTCGGGCCCGTGGAATGATGTGCAGAAGCACTGCGAGTGGAGAGCGACTGCTGATCAACTTCCACATGCCCAGTTAGCTGAAAATAGTGAAAGAAACAATGCTGTGGGGATATGGTCTGCCCGTCCGACATCATTGGCGGATAAGCACTGCAGAGCTGTTTAGAAAACTGCAACCGAAAACTTCGAGAGAAGCACGCCATCTCGAGCGTCAATTCGACATACATCCCTCTTCCGCACTGGGAAGGACATTTGTGAACATGTCCATAGAATGCTCTTCGTCTTATCAAGGCACAAGCACGGATTCATTTTTATTGGTATTTGATCCTGGCGACGTTTGTGCTGATGATGTCGCCAAGTTTGGGTCGCGCATGGCGTGCGACAGGCGAAGACGGGGATGGATAGTGCTGCCGAATTGGTGCCTCGAGGCGCGTCCCAGAAGCGAGAGTCTTGCGCGGAAGGCGTCGACAGGTGTCGCTGTCGTCACCACCGCTGGAGACGCAGACTGAACATCTGCTGTAACTTCTAACTCTGACATGCGTGACGAACGATAGAGCGCGTCTCGGTGCGAGTCACCGACGAGTTGACTCAGCGCGGAAGTTATGTAAGCGCCAAGCTCACGTGATATGGTCAAAAAGAGCAGGTTGCCGAGCCATGTCTCTCTCTGGAAGCTTGGGTGAGTCTCAACACCGGGTTTGTTATCATCGCCATTCCCGTGTACAATGGTGTCAGATCAGAGAATGAATCCTGCTATCCTGAGCTCGGCCACAAGATATGAGCACACTGGCCCCGCACATGGCGGCATCGAGACGCTTCAGCAGCGAGACCCAGCATTGCTCGCGAGATGCACGCATGGCATCATTTCCACCCACGTGTTGCCATCTGCCTAGTATTGCTCCTGGAAGACATCCCACAGTAAGTTATATAAATGCCAGTGGCTCGACCTCGAGCGTCGAAGGATTCCATTGAGGTGAGAAAGCAACTTGCTACCGTTATTTTCTCCCCTGCTTCTCCACAATATGGCACCCTCCGCTATCGACGTGGACGCTCGTCAAGACATTAGTATCAAGCAAAAGACCCTGTTCGGGAGAGAGCCTCTCAAGCCCTCCAAGACTCTCGAACAATTCAAGTCCATCGACATCACCCCAGTCATAGGCACCGAATTCCCCGAGGCCGACCTCGTGGAATGGATCAACTCCCCGAATGCCGATGAGCTTCTGAGGGACCTCGCCATCAAGAGTAAGCCCCATACGAGTCTATCTTCAGACTACTATTTCGTACTCATCTACATGCCAGTTTCCGAGCGCGGGGTCGTCTTCTTCAGGAAGCAGAACAAGCTCACCAACGACATCCAGAAACAGCTGATCCAGCGCCTCGGGGAACTGACAGGAAAGCCAGAGACCTCCAAGCTCCATATCCATCCGATCCTGAACTCTGAACGAGAGCTGGGCGGCAGCGACCCGGAGATCAGCACCATCAGTTCCGTCCAGCATGATAAACTCTACAAGAAAACCCCCTATGATCAAAGCAAGCGGATCCAGAGCAGCGCACAGTGGCATGCCGATATCTCATTTGAGCCCGTCCCGGCCGACTATACCTCGCTTCGACTGACCGAGCTGCCACGCACGGGTGGAGGTACGAAAAGAGTCTCTCGCGCCACGACGACACATAACAGCACTGACACGTACAGATACCCTGTGGGCGTCCGGGTACGAACTCTACGATCGCATCAGCGAGCCGTACCAAAAGTTCCTCGAAACCCTGACCGCGACGTTCGCGCAGCCAGCGTTCAACGAGGTTGCCGAGAAGGGTGGTTTCCAGCTGTACGACAAAGAGCGAGGAGCGCCAGAGAACGTCGGCCCCGAGCTGAAGGCAATCCATCCCGTGGTTCGGACCAACCCCGTGACCGGGTGGAAGAGTATTTTCCCCGTCGGTGGCCACGTGCGACACATCAACGGATTGACCGAGGACGAGAGCAAGAAGCTCCTCGACTGGTTCTTGGAACTGGTGCACAAGAACCACGATCTCCAGGTGCGGTTCAAGTGGCAGGACGAAAATGATATCGGTGAGTACATGGCTCGGCACAGGCATCCCGGGTCTTTTCTGGGTCACGACCGTCCTGACACAGTGTTTTTAGCAATTTGGGACAATCGCAGCGTCTTTCACACGGCCACATACGACTATCAAGGCGAAGGAGCCCGCTTCGGAAACAGAGCCGTAGGTCTAGGGGAGAGGCCATACTTTGACCCCAACAGCAAATCTAGGCGGGAGGCGCTGGGAAAGCTGGTGGACTAGGTGCGATCAATGGTCTTCAAATCGATGGTGATACGTACATGACTTCTGCCACCCACTGACGGAACTTTACTATCACCGCTATCAATACAGCGGGAACTAGTAGTTACTGCTTTTGGCTGCCACATCCAGCTTTGTTTTTCTGCTTTTCCCGCGTGATCCTGACCTCACGTACCTCGTAGGCCTTCGTCTAATTCTGGCCCTTCTTCCGTGACCGAGCCGTCAACATCATCCACATACCAGGCTCTTCAGATGACTCTCTCTTCACCCGTCGCACCGATATATATACGTAGCCGCAGCATATTTTGGTGTATACATAGCCGCAGCGTACTCTGGTATATACGTAGCCGCAACATATCTTGGTGTCAGCGACCTCCAACAAGTTCGCCGACGTACACTAGGATATTACACTGCAGCGCACGCTTCCCATCAACAGTTACCGCATACATCTCCACCAGCAGCCTTTACCTTTCTTCAGCATGACCACCCGTACAAGTGAGACGAAGCGATGCGTTCCCATCCATCACCAGCTAGTTACTGTAAAAGTTCCTCGCCACCCGAACGTCACATGTATGTACATGTATAGTGAGTGAGACGAGCCGACCTTAAAAACGCACCGCTCATCGGCCCAAGTAAGTATGTACTCAGTAGTCCGTCCGTCCGTCCGTCCGTCCGTCCGTCCGACCGCTCCGTCCGCTCCGTCACACATACGCGAGCTGGTGATCAATTTATCTCATCAATCAGTCTTGACAAGCGAACTGATTATTTATCTCATCAATCAGTCTTAACAAGCGCACGGTGAGCGCACAGTGAGCGCTACGAGTTACTCGGAACAACAGTCACATCGGAACCTTGGGGTATTCTCCGGACGGGGTACGTAGAATACGAGGACGGGTACGAGGACGCCGGAACCCCAATATGCTTATGCTTTCGCGGCAGTATGACACCGTACGGAGCACAAGGACGTCATTAACTAGGTACGATAGAGTACGGTAGCACGGTAGTAACTAAGTTTAATTACTTAGTACTGCCGATCGATCACGTCGAGCCCAGGCGGATTATGACTAGCGTTCTACTCCGTACTGCGTTTCTGTATTTTTGCTCTGGGCGGGTATGTTCGGCTGGACGAGCTTCTTACGGTATAATAATAGAGAGAGATATTTAATGACGTCTATATTCGTGGATAACTGCTTTCAGGCGATGAGTCCTTCACCATCGTATCTTCGGAGCTGTTGAGCGACTGAACACATACTTCGGGGCCACCAGCCGGTGTGTTGTGCTACGGGCGAGCCCGACTTCGAGCTGGGAGAATCGGCGGCAGAGTTGGGGATCCATGGCGGCAGGTTGGTGATGTCTGGTACACCGAGGCCCGCCATGAAGAACGATTCCCCCTCGATAAGAATTGTGAAGACCAGCCAATGTGCCCAGATGTCCCAGGCCAAGAGTTGAATTTCGCGATCAATGTCAGGCAGTGCAGCTTGACCAACTCGTTCTCCTTCGTCTTCTTGTCGAGGCGGCAAAGGCTTCATAAGAAGCTGGAAGTACTCATCTGGCGTACGGTTCACCCAGGAGAAAATCGTTTGGCAGGCCGGCAGAGCTGGGTCATAGACGGGTAGACTCGAGTATCGTTTCAGCCACGGGATGGGCGAGTCTTGGAGACAAAGTTCGGTGGAGACCGGGACAGCTGGATACCTTGGCTCGAAACCGGATCCAGAGTTGAAAATGACATTGTCCAGATTCAACAGAAGATCAACGGCCATAAAACAAGCAGAGAGTGACAGACTCCGGCTCAGTTGCTCACTGGATTTGCCGAGGTCAATCGCAGGATTCTTTCGATGTTGATCCCGCATCAGCTGGTTGACTCTCTCGAGCTTCTGCTGGAGAGCTTCCAACGCCATGACTCGTGTGGACGAGATCACAGGAAATAGCGGGTGCTTGGTTGCGATGCGGCATTGGAAACCATTCCAAACACTAGGTCGGTCGGTCGGCTGGGACAACTTTGCCAGGACGTGTGACGAAACCAGGGAGTCCATCTTTTGCGACGTGTCAAAGTAGGCTGAATCATCCATGTAGACTGAAGTATTATCAGACCAGCATGCCCTTCTCGTCGTCGTGATGCCCCGGAGGATGATAATCCATTCCAGGCTACTCATGTGTTCTGCTTGTGCATCGAAGCCTGAACCAGGTGTCGGTGGGCCGACATCGTTCAGCAGATATGAAATTCTTCTCCTCGCCAAGGCGTAGGGGAACAGCAGCATAGTGTGCGCGTGGGCTTCCGCAAGATCTCTGGGCTTGCTCCTGGCCAACTGGCGTTGAACGGCCTGCATGCCCATCCTGTGGTAGCGATCACCAGTACTGATGAGCTTGGCCAGGTCCTCGACTTGACTGCACGAGCCTTGTCCTGAAAGGATGTCTATACATAGGCAGGTTGCACCAAGAGCCATGATTGAATACAGGATGCCCTGGTTCTCGGCTGCCAACCGTGGGATTCCAATCTTCTTTGCGTACGCCACGTCGGGAAGAATCTCCAGGTCGCGACATGTGTGATCCATGTAATGGTCGAAGAGAAAGAGGTCCTTCGTGAGATCCAGTGCGTTATCAGGCACGGAATCCCAGGTTTGGTCAAATGTTGCCTCGTGACATATCTCATTCGCGGTGAAATTGGTTTGACTGGCATCTAAGAAGGCCGGCGTTTGGCAGGCAGACGAAACCGATGGCGGCGGAGTCATCAGCGAGAGACTGGTCGCTTCTCCAGATATCCCAGCGGCGCTGACCGACACTGACAGCGAGTCTGTCTCTGAGTGGGCTTCACTCTCCTGAATTTGCGTGAAGTATTCGCATGGCTGATTCCGATGGACACATCGGAGGCACGCCGGCTTCGTCTCGTCGCACTAGAAGACGACAGTCAGTGACTGAGAGAGCTGTGTGGCAGGCGACCTACTTTGATTCTTCGTCTTCGGCAGTATTTGCACCCATTTCGAGACTTTTTATGCGGTCTTCGTGGTTTGAACGCTCGTGGCACTTGCAGGGTGTCCATGCTGCTCGGTTGGAGGTGCTCGGTAAGACGATGAGGGATGCCTGCTGGCAGCCGAGATATGAGGTCCTGTTAAAACATCAGCCCGTCCGTTAAGCCCGCGACCGTGCGAGGCCGCCAACACTAGGGGGAAGGCTTAGAGCGCTCGTTAATTAAGCATGTTAGTCATCGCGACATCGCGTGGCTACTGTAGCGTACAGGGCTGCAGCAAAGTTCCTCGGCAATGGCCAGGGACCACTCATACCCGAGTGCATGTGGATTACTCTTCCAAATCATTGTCACCGAGGGTCGTGGTGTTTTCCAGGCGTAGAGGCAGTGCACGGCAGGTCGGCGACGAATCGCCACGTCGAATGGTCCGGGGGTGGAGCGAGGCATGGGGACCCGAGAAAACAAGAGGTTGCAGCATTGCGAGCTGACTCGGCATCCAAGACTTTTCTCGGGTGCCTGATTGATTTGAGTCACACTTGCACGCTTGAAGTCAATGCAAACCTCGTCAAAGCTCGGTCTTAAGTTCTGGAAGACGGCCGAAACACGAGGATAATTGTGCCCGGTGCGACCTGTGATGCAATGCTGGTCTTACATTCACCCGTGCAACCTCCTGGTCGATCGAAGTTATCACAATGGAGAAGACCGTATTTCGAGCTTGCCGTCATTTCTCAGCCTCGTTCCGCCCACGCCAATAGCAAGCCCGAGCGGCGCGCCCTTCGCGTCAAGACATTCGGCAGCTGTACCCGATGACGAAACTCCCAGTCGAAATACGCGGAGACGGGACAAGAATACAAAACTATGGAACAGGGGCAAAGCGCTGCAGAATTTGAAAGTCAGGCAAGGCTACTAGGAATCCAGGACGGAAATCTGCCTGTCCTAGAAGACACCAGGAAAAGAAGTGGGAGGCATGGAATTCAAAGCGAAGGTCGAGTGTCACTGTGGCTTGACATCCTTCTCGCTCTCAATCCCGTCCTCGTCAGTTCCATTGAAAGCGTCCGTATGTCACTGCCACTCCTGCCGACATGCGACCGGCCAGCTCTTTGCGACATGGGCAGTGATTCCTCTCCCTCTGCCGGCGGGTATGCTGGAGAGTGGGAACTTGGTAAAGTATCTAGTGTCGACATGCGAGCGTTGGTCCTGTAAACGATGTGGTGCAAGTGTCATCAACATCGACAAGGCAAGCGAACCGCAAGAGTGGGAGGTGGCTACCGGAGCACTCAACTTTGACGACGCCAGAGGTCTCGAAGGAAAGCTGAATCGGGTTCAACTCTGGGTGGAGGATGTCAAGGGCGATGGAGGCGCTGTAGGCTGGATCAACAAGGGCAAACTGGACGGTATGGACAGGCACTGGAAGTCACGAGGGAGTCAGATGGTCAGTGACAAGACTGTCGAAGAACTCATGACACCACAGGCAAAGATTGTAGGCGACGACGACGACGAGCGGCTTCCCGTGCAATGCCGGTGCCAGGGTGTCAGGTTGGAGATCAAAAGACCAGACAAAAAGTACAACGGCGGAACTGGAAAATTCGCCGCTTGCCTCGATACCTGCAACTCATGTCGGGCTGTTACTGGGTTTGAGGTCACCTCGTGGGCCGTTGTCCCGAAAGATTGCATTGTCGTCGATCCAAGTCTGAACGCCTTTCTGGGGGACAGGTCAAAGCTCGGGCACTACCAAACAAGTTCAAACACAAGCCGGTATTTCTGTGCGAAATGTGGTGCGGCTGCATTTTACCATAGGCATGGTACTGACACGATTGGAATCGCCACGGGACTTTTAGACTCCAAAATCGAAGGCGTCGTGCGAGTCGAGGCTTGGCTTGATTGGCAGAAAGTGTCGAGAGAGCAATGGGGTGACAAGTCCTCCTGGTCGCCAGAGCTTGTGTGGTTTCAGGAAGATGCAGTGGATGTTCAGTTTGTCAGTGATCTGGCGGAAGGGATGAAATCATGGGAGAAAGGAGAAGCGAACTTGAAAAGGACATTGACTGGCTTGTTCAGTGCGATATCAGTGTAGCTACATGGACATGATGTACAGAATCCAAGCTCGTGGACGAATCTAGCTGGAGAACCTCTTCTCGGCAGCCTTCCAGTTGATGACATCCCACACAGCGGTAAAGTACTCGGCCTTGCGGTTCTGATATTGTAGGTAGTACTAGAGAGATGTCAGTCTGTGGCCTTGCAAAGCTGTTCAGCATCCTTACAGCATGTTCCCAAGCATCAACACCCAGCAAGGGCTGGTACCGGCCAACCACAGGATCCTGGTTAGCGTATGTCTGAATGGCAATGTTCCCAGTCTGGCTATCCTTGACAAGCCAGGCCCACCCAGAACCTTGGATGCCAGCAAGAGCAGCGTTGAATTTCTTCTTGAACTCCTCCAGGCCGCCATAGGTGCTGTCGATTGCCTTGGACAGTTCGCCAGAGGGTGGTTCACCGCCGCCGGAGTTCTTGGGAGCGAGGTTCTCCCAGAAAAGGGTATGATTGATGTGCCCACCGCCATGGAAGTTGATAGCTGCTTGAAGGGAAATCTTGGTGGCAATGTCATCGCTAGCTTCAGCGGCAGCGTACTGGTCGGCAGCGGCATTGTAGCTGTTGACGTAGGTCTGATGGTGCTTGCTGTGGTGCAGCTCCATGATCTTGCCAGAGATGGCCGGCTCGAGGGCACCGTAGTCGTCTGGTCAACACACGAGTCAGCTGTAGCAACCCCAAGTACCTCGCGAAGATATCACATACAACTCAGGTCAGGAAGAGTGGCCTTCATCCGCACGAATGTCTTGTCGGCCGTGGTCAAGCATCGAGCGGGATTGGTTGCCGCAACGGCTCTGAGAGTCGACGGGCGAGCTGCGGAGCGGAATAGAGATGCCATGCTGAATATGATAAGACGCAGTCGGCAAGGAAGGGAGCTGTGATGCGGAGGGGCTTGGTGTTTTATCGAGCTGGAAGACGCAAGCACCGCAAGCTGCCGGTTACATCATACGCTGCGGGCACCGGGAGACCGGAGATGATATCCACATCCTCGCACCATCTTCGGCGACCAAGAACTTTTGATCCGCAGGCGCCAACACCAGATCGATGATCTCCAAAGCTGGCAGTCTACATACTGCGGCGTGCACAACATGAGCGACTCCTCAGATGACGATCAGCCCTTCAACCTCCGCGATTACGATGACGAAGACACCGACGATGAGCGCCCCAGCAAGAGAAGAAAGACGGCATCGAGGACTCTCCGCGGCCGTGGACTGGGATTCGTCAAGTCTACGGGCGCAGAAGATGAAGAACAGGGCGAAGAAGACGAGGATGAAGTTGACGACGAAAGACCGTCCATGGGCATGGGTCTCGGTGCAGGCATGGGAGGCTTTCGCAGCACCTTCAACATAGGCGAATACAACGATGAAGAGGCAGAAGCAGACACCCCTCCACCGCAAAAAGACATGTCGCCTCGAAGACAGCAAGAGAAAGCCAGCGGTACGGGCCCTTCAGCGTTCGGCGCAGGCGGGCGCATGAACAAGAACTCGTTCGCTGCGCGCATGATGGCCAAGCAGGGCTACGTCGAAGGCCAGGGCCTGGGAAAGTCAGGTCAGGGCATAACAGCACCCATTCAGGCCAAGGTACTGTCAAGCCGAGCCGGGTTGGGTCAGGGCAGCGCAGCACCAGAACCTCCTCGGCGGAGACAAGAACCAGGGAAAGAGAAGGCCTCCTCAAAAACATCCACCCCGGGGACAAGTACGCCGCGCCTCAGAGCGCCCCCCAAGGCCAAATACGCCGTCGGAGCCATTGAATCGCGGGGGTTACACGTTCCCGAGGCAATCAAACAAGTCATCGTCGATGCCACCGGCGCCGAAACAAAAACTCTCACATCGCTGTCAGGCTTCTCGACGCCCACGCGAGAATCCTCACCCTCCCCCAGCCTCGAAGCCGCAAAGGCCACCTCGCGCATCAAACTGCAACTCCAAGCGTTCGCCGATGCATGGGACTCGACGAAAGACCAAGAGCTCCGTCTCGAGCAGGAAGAAACGCAATTGTCTGCAGCGTTGACACTCCACGAGGAAGAAATCCAGCGGTACAATGATATCATCTCCGCCTTCGAACGAGTTACAGTCGACGACTCAAACACCCCCCGCGACTGGGGGGCCTCCATCTCGCGCCTCCAGTCCATCCAAACCCGCTTCGCCGACTCCATAACCGACCTGTCTTTGCCGGAACTCACAGCCTCCTGTTTAGAAACACCCTTCCGGCGCGAACTCCTCGACTGGGCTCCTCTCACGGAACCACAAAACACCCTCATAAGCTCCCTCCAATCAATCTCGGAACTGCTGGAGATTGAAAAATCCACAACCTCAAAACACCGCAAGCGAACCACCTACTTTGAGTCCCTGCTCCTATTACACTGGTACCCAATGATCCGCACTTCCCTCACGAAAGACTGGAACGTCTACGACCCCGATCCAGCATATACGCTAATCGAATCCTGGAGACCTCTCCTCCCGTCCTGGCTCTTGTACAAAATGCTGCACGAGATAATCCTCCCCCGTCTGGTCGAGGCGGTCAAACGGTTCCCGAAATGCATCGACCAACCGGCCACAAAAAGTAGTGGTAGGAAAGGAAAAAGCGCACCAGACCTGCACACCTTCCTCTTCGACTGGTGGACGCTCCTCTCCAGTGAGGCCCTCCAGCTCGACTCTTTCCCCGAACTCCGCTCGCTCGTCAAGCAGAAAGTCACGACAGAGACATGGCCGCATTGGAAACCTCTTCTCGGGTCACGCAAAGCCAAGGCATTACCGCCACCCACACCGTCCACCACCGCCCCCGCGACTGCGCAGGCCGCTGCCCCGGATCTGGAAGAGATCTCCTTCCGCACCATCGTCGAGGATTGGGCCTCGGAACACAACTTGTTGCTCACGACGAGCCACAAATCCGACGCCTTCGGCCGGCTCTTGTACAGACTCCAGGATGCGGAGCGGCGCAATCGCGGAATCCTCATCTACCTGGCCGAGGACATCGTGTTTGGGGCCGAGGACGGGGAGCCCTATGCGTTGGACGATCGACTTGTCTCGATGGCGAGGGGGAAATGATAAAGGCAGGACAAGGAGGGCTATACATAGACAAGAGGAGATGAAGGGAGGGAGGGAATGATGAATCAAGTCTCAGTGTTCGTGGGTCACCTATACGATGCATAGGCTAGCTAGTGCCCCTCCCGCCCTCCCTGCTGAGATATGTAGTATAATCTACGAGTACGAGATGGTACGGTCCCAACAATTGGGAACCAACGACTCTTGGCACGTCACGACCCTCCCTTTGAAAGACCACGCAGTGGGCAGACATGGTTCCTACAGCTACTCAAGCTGGCTAGCTACCACTCAATGGTTATGGCATGTGATGGATGATACGGGGTGCCTTGGATCACACGCGGTATATACATACATACGTACCTAGGTATATAGATGCTGTACGGAGAACGGGGATGTGGGAATGCGAGAACGAGAACGAGAACGACACTGCAACAACACGGCAATCACACCGTACAGTATTACTATCTCTGTCCTATATACCTAGGTACTCTGCACACTGGAATCCTCGGTTCGAAGTCGTCCCAGCACGTTTTGTACTCGTAATCGTACCTAATGGTATAATTACTCCGATACACACACAGTACTACGGACATAAAAGCTGCAACACCAATGTTTATCGTTAACTACTCGGTTCCCAGGTACTCGTACTAATATGGTCGGTCATGGTACGGAGGAAAGAAAGTCTAACTTCGCGCCAAGGAAGTGCAGGGAAAGCGGTGCGACAGACACACACACACATAGAGACACACACAACACGCTTTCGATCGATCGACCAACCAGCCATGCCTTATTCTAAAACTAAAACTCCCGTGCTCGCGTTTTTTATCTCTCAACACCCCATGGCTGGCGAGGAGGGGCCTCTGCCTCTGGCTTCTGCCCCCATGCTCCTGCCCCGGCAAGCCCTGTGGGTTGCCCAACTTTCCAAAACAACGAGGCATACTGGATTGATAGACACATGGGGACACATAGATAGGTAGGTAGATAGGTAGGTGGGAATAGGTAGACAGACAGATAGGCAAGCGCAGTGAGCTGGCAAACCGATCTATCTCCGGGCTGGAAGGGAGGGAGGGAGGGGGCTGTATCCAAAATGATCTTCCATCATTTCTCAGCTCATCATCGCTTGGTCTACGACCCCTGTTTTTGGTCCCGTGATCTCGTGACGGATCGCTTGACCTTTGGTGGCCTGTGGGGGGGCCTGGGTGACCGTGCTGGCCAGTTTTACATGCAGGCAGCGCCGTCGATGCCGAGGATCTTGCCGTTGATCCATTCGCCGTCCTGGGAGGCCAGGAAGGCAGTGACGCGGGCGACGTCGATGGGTTGGCCGACGCGGTTCATGGGGGACCACGTGGCGGCGTACTCGTCAACCTGGTCGTCGCTCAAGTTGATGCCATTGGGGATGTACTCCCGGCAGACGGCGTGGTACATGTCGGTCTTGATCCCGCCGGGGGCCACGGCGTTGACGGTGATCTTCTTGTCGCCGCAGTCGATGGCCATGCAGCGCACAAACGTCTCGATGGCGCCCTTGCTGCCCGAGTAGACGGCGTGCTTGGGGACGCCCTTGGCCTGGCCGGTGATGGAGCCCATCAGGATGATCCGGCCGCCGACTTCCAAGTTCTTGTATGCTTCGCGGGCGACGAAGAATTGGCCTCGGGTGTTGATGGCAAAGACGCGGTCGAATTCCTCCTCGGTGACGTCCTTCAGGTGCCCGAAGGAGACGACGCCCGAGTTCGAGACCACAATGTCCAGCTTGCCAAAGTGTTTCTTTGCTTGGGCGAACATGTCGATGATCTGGGACACGTCCGACACGTTAGCCTGCACGGCGATGGAGTCGCGGCCGAGGGCCTTGATCTCGGCGACGAGCTCGTCAGCGGCTTTGGAGGAGTTGGCGTAGTTGACGACGACGTCGGCACCGCGGCGCGCGAGCTCCAGTGCGGTCTCGCGGCCCATACCTCGTCCTGTGTTGGACACATCCCGTTAGCTTATGGGCTTTGTTTCTGAGACTGCGGAGGCGGTGAAGCTGAGCAGTGGGGTCCCTTTTCAGGGGACTTCTTCACGCAGCTTTTTGAGCTGCACCGGCCCAGCAACGTTCATCCTGAGGGCAGAGAGACATACCTGATCCAGTCACGAGAGCGACTTTGCCGGTGAGGAGGTAGCTGGGGACAGGCTGGTCAACCACGGGTGCGCTGCCATTTGCAAGTCTGGTGGAGTTTCGTTTAGACATGGTGAAAGCGGTGTGCGGGAGATGGCAGAGACCGAGAAAAGACTGCGGGTGTTCAAAGTCGAATGAAGTGCGTATAGTATACAAGACTCGAGAGGAGAGAGCAAGTCACAGCGAACTTTTATTCCAAGGCGGAAAGGCACACGGTGTCCAAGGATAAGGGGTGCTCGTTTTTGTTGTTGTGGAGGGGGAAAAAGATGGCTGAGATATATTTAACAGCCCATCAGCCGCAGCTAGTGCGCTAGTCCCCCACTAAGGCTTGCCGGGTTCTGCCAGGGGCCCGATCAATCAGGCGGCCTTTAACTGGAATGCTCGGTCGCCACACTGCCGACTAGTGGATGGAGGGGCAGCTCAAGCGGCACTGAATGGGGCACTACGGGGCTTTCCTCGCATAGCCACAGGGGGACCGAGCGTGTCCTCCTCGCTGTGAGATCTTCACCACTCCGGGTTCCTGATTGTCCAGATGAGGGAGGGGCCATGTTTTTCTCGGGGCCCTCACCTTTTCTTGGGGTGGTACCTCGTTCATAGATAGAATTCAAAAAGCATTATTATATCGATGCCCTCATCATACGAGAAAGGAATGTCAATCACCTTGCTGAGAGGATTCCGCCTCCTCATGCTGTCCCTCCAAAATATGCTGACTTGCTCACACCCTGGTTCAGATCTCTATCGGAGATCCTTTATCGGGCTGTCATTAGATTCAGGACCACTTCGCCGGTGCGCACGCACGCTTCGGGTCCGGCTGGGATTTGAGCCCTTTGGCTTGCCTATGAGTGGCCAGAACGTCTCACTTTCCTGAGCGTCTCCAGCGCAGCAAGCAGTACCGAGTACAGTTCTTCGGCTTGGTTCCGGGACCAGCAGGCGCGTGCGCGTGCTCCACGACATCGTAACATGAAGTACAGTTGTACGTGCTTGTCCCCCCTAAAGTCCGCTACGGTTCTCACCAGGACTGTGCGCGGCTGCGCTTGTGCGGGCATAGGATTCAAGACGCACAATAAGGACGAGACCGGACGGACTTGCACCGTTCATATCTGGTCGTACGATAAGTCGAGGCGGCCTTGGCCTTCAATAGCACGCTCATATCTCTTGCACTTGGCCAGTCCAGACCCTCCACAAGTCCACAAGCGGTGTTTGACTACATACTGTCCCCTTCGCGTGACAGATGCGGTGAGGCTGTACTGTGTCATTAGCCACTTTGTGGTTTGTTTTCATCTACTTACCTTATCCGAGACTTGCATCGTGAAAAGCTGATTAGGGTCCCCTCGAGCTCGCCGCATCATTGTCAGGGGCGGATGTGTACTCTCATGCGTAGTGTCGGGATGCATTGTGGACGTAAGTTAGGGCCGGGCAACCCCCCTACAGAACATTTGTGCTTAGTCTACTAATAGCTTAGTCAGGTAATCCCGGTTTGAATAAATTATTTATTTCCACTAAGTTATGAAACATATGATAGAACGAGAGGTTCATGAAGCACTATTCTATGCACAAGTACCGAGTATGGAGGGAATCAACTGAGGAACAATGGCCCTAAATCGCCCAGTTAGGAGTGTTAGGTAATTTCCCCGTGGCAGACAACGAGCAGAAAAGGGGCTCCGAAAGGCGGTCGTCCACTCCGGCGCTAGTGGCATGGTGAGCCCTCGGGACACGTGGTGGAGATGTTTCCGACGGCTTCCCGCATCCTCGTACTACGAAGTGTGCGTATATAGGATTCGGATCTCGGATTTTAGAGTTGGTCCAGTTCACATCTCGTTGAAGGGAGCAAGTAGCCACTATATGACAATGAAAGTCCACCGTATGAGGTAGTATTGTGGCTTACCTGGAGTGAGCCTCTTCTCACAGAGGCCGCAATAGTAGGATATCTCGCGTGCGTTTGCGGCAAGGTGAACCACGGTCCAGTAGGCCATGTCGTCTACCTGGGCTGGCGAGCTGAAGTCGGGATTCCTTGCTTGATGGCGTGGCTGAAAGTGCTCGTTGATCTGAGCCCGCTGCAGCTTGGCATGTATAAGACGGCTTGATGCATCTCAAGTGACGGTGATTTGAGAAGCAAGCCCTGAATGACGGTGCCTGCATTTCCCGTTCTGCCACCATAGCTGCAAATTCAGGACCATGCATCCGGCATGACAGTCGGTGCTCTCCACTCCTTCACCTTCACCTCATGGAAAGGATTCTGGAATCTTCAACAGCGACCCTCGTCATCTTCTTGAGCTCGGCCTTCCAGCTGCTTTCGCGCCATCGCTCCCACTCTCCAAAACCTTCATTGGCCTCCAAGTTTAGTGTCTCGTATCCTTCTTTGATAACCTTCTGGATGGCTGCTGGTGATTGATGGGTCTTCTTCCCGTGCTGGGCCTGCAGCAGGTCGTGATAGTGGGATGAGACGCTTATCAGCGCTCCCACAGACCTTCTCAACTTCTCAAACTGCGTACCTCTGTCACAATATGCCTGCTTGAACTTGTGCAAGACATCATTGGCTTCAATGAGCTTGTAGAAGAAGTCATCAAAGCTGGTCGGATCGGGTAAGAATCCGTCACCCTTGGATAAGCAGAAGGCCGTCAAGCTTGTCAGGGTGCCACACAGATCTTCCCGAATGTCCCTCAAGTGTCTGAGGTCTTCTGCATATTGCGTCAGGAATCGCATGAGCGACAAGAGCGAGCCCCAGATGTACGCCCAGTGGTGCTGAAGACGTGTTTTGGTCTGCTCAAGGTGCACGATGATGCGCAAAATGATGCCCAGCGCTAGGCCGTACAAATGGACGTCCAGTCTCTTCCGCAGGTTGTGACTGAGAACGTCTGTGCACACGTCAAGAATCGCTGTTGCGGGAACCCTTCCTGACGTGATCAAGGGAAGATGAGGAGCCCTCTGCCGACACAATCTAAACACCATTCTGGAGTCCGCCGAGCAGATTCTCTTCACCAACAAGGGATCCTCCACCATAATCCTGATGCACAACAGACTGAAGGCGGCATATGTCGACTGTCGTGGTCCTCTGTAGGCATGATGTGAGATATATGAAGCCATCGATAAGAAAGCAGAGAATGGCGATTCTCTGTCTTTGTCCGCTGGCATAGTCAGAAGATTGGTGGCGAACAAGTTGTTCGCCTGCACGAAGGAATATAGCGAAAGACAGCAGGCAGCATCTGGCTCTGGCAAAGCAACAAATAGAGCTCTCGCTTCCTCCTCCGTGGGCGGCGCTGGTTTCTGTGCGTCGCGCGTCAATGCTCGGAGTCCGACCAGGGCAAGAGTCGAATTCAGAGTCCATGGTGCAGGGTAGTCGTCGTGCACGGCAATGTACTGATCCCGAATTTGCGCGCAGGCATGGGCTGAGTTGAGGACCAGCAGGCGAATCGTTGCTTCATTTACGAAGTCTTCAAGCCGATTCTGGTACACGTTCTGGGCCTCGAACTTGTTGTAGCTGGACAGAATCCCGATTACAACGAAAGCCCTCGGCCCGTTGATGGAGCTGTCATGGACGTCATGGACGTACTAGGTTTGATTAGCATGTTGTTGCGACCCACTGGATAAGCCTACCTTCATCAAAGCGGGAAAGAGGTCCCGGTGCATGAAGTAGGTGACGAGGCTGGTTTGGAACCCGCCAGCAACTAGCGCAAGCACAGTTTCGACCGCCTTAATGCGCAAGACGTCCTCGTTTGGCTGCCTCACAATCGATTCAAGACTCTGGACCAAGTCAGACATGAGTCGATCTATCGCATCAAGTCCAGCAAGGACGTCGATGATGTCGGTGTTTGGATTTGGGTACTTCTTATTGAAGATTGCGCACAAGAAAGCAATGAGGTTCTAGCTTTGTCAGGTTCCGTCGACTTAGCAAGACGATCTGGGGAACAACGTACGTCGAGGGCATTTTCGTTTCGAGGTGACACGCCAGAGCCGGCCTCGGTAATTGCTCGTCTGAAGAAATTTTGCATCTGGATCTGCCGGAGCGTCAGTGGTGAGGAAGGGTTGGGCGTGAGCGTAAGAGCTGACTATACTTGCATATGTGTCAGGTCGGAGGCCGTCAACGGTTCGAGGATGTCATAGAGCCGCTGCTTGTCGGGCTTCAGCAGGAAGAACTCCCTCCAGAAGCCCTCAGATGGCACAGCATCGTCGACTTCCTCGTTGGCCAGCACATTGAACAGGTGAAGGTACAGCTGAGTGATCTTCGGTTCGAAAGAGTCGGGCCGTGACTGCTGGGTTAGGGGTGCGTCCATCGTGGGAGAGGAGGCTCAGAAGTGGTGGCGTGTTTGCACTTCTCTGAGTTCATAGTCCTAGAGGGGGACAGAAACAGCTGTTGGGACGGGGAATTCGGGGAAAGGACCTGGCCTTGAATGGCGTGTCACCCGGAAGCCTTCACTCAGAAAGGCGGCCACCGAGAGGGTCCGGTGGTGCGCAGCGGGAAAAACGGAGCCCAAGGGATCGTATGGAGGGGGACGAGGATTTCAGATGCACAGGAGACAGCCAAAGGTTGGCTGAAGATGGAAAACCCCGTCGTCGGCGTTTCGCTGTGCTTGATGTCAACCCGAGTCGAGGATGAGACGTTGAAAGCGACGCCCGAATAGCATCACGTGATTGCTAACCGTATCCGTGCCCCATCCTCGGCTGTCCTGCCGTGATTGCAATGACCGCACGACGATTGGCTGAATGGTCCCGACATAGGAAGAGAACGGCTGACAAACGAGCCTAATTGCGGCCCTTTACGTAGCCGTGCGTCTTCTTCGTCTTCCTCTTCATCCTATACCAAAATCTCAGAATCCTGTCCACGTCCTGCCCAACCCTACAAATGCAATACAACCTGCTCCTATACGCCGACCTCCCTACTTGAACGACATACGGTCCTAAAGAGCACTCGTCATGTCCGCGACGCATTTAATCCCATCGACGACGTCATCCACGATGTTCTTCCGAGCATTGGCAGTCGCCTCTACGGCACGTTCGTGTCCTCATCATGTCCTGAGGACATTTTCATCGAGCATTACTGCGCGCCAGTCGAAGCGAGAGTTATATACCGCCCCCTCTTATCAACCTCATAGTTTACCAGCCGATTTCCCTCTTCCTCCTAGAAACGCCGACGTCCCCGATACCTCGATCGCCGGTCCCAAGCCGCAGCTTAATGACACAACGAAACATCAGCAGAGCGCATCCGAAAAAAGCGCTTTCGGCGAGACCGCGGCCATCAGCATGCCAGAGCAAGAGGCACAAAAACCAAAGCCAGTACAACCGCCGCAACCAGCGGAGGCGAAGTCAACGAAACCGCGACGGAGCAAGTTACGGCCTCGGAAGGCTGCTATGACCATAACGCCCACTGCATTGATTCATCTACACGAGCTGCTAGACCAGCCGAACCCGAAAATGATCAGAGTGGGCGTTAAGAACAGAGGCTGTTCGGGTCTGGCGTACCATCTGGAATACGTGGATAAGCCCGCAGCTTTCGATGAAGTGCTTGAACAGGACGGGGTCAAAGTGTTGATTGACAGCAAAGCACTCTTTAGCATCATCGGCAGTGAAATGGATTGGCAAGAAGACAAGCTGAGCGCGCGGTTTGTCTTCAAGAATCCCAACATTACAGAGCAATGCGGCTGTGGCGAGTCTTTCAGCGTTTCGTAGAAATCCGTCCGGTGTGCAGCGTTCAAGCGAGCACATCTCAAGAGACTGATACAAATGAAGAAGCGCATCCCCAGGCTAGTACACACCCTTCTCATAATCAATCACTCGGACGTTGTCAAATCTTTGCCCGTGCTTCTTGACGAATGCTTGATGCACGGGATCTTCGGATACATAGTAGTCTCGATTCTCCTTCGATGCAAACTCGACGACAAAGCCATGAGTAAGGCCTCCCTTGGATCGCTCGAGTCAGTCGATGCAATGCGAAACGCCGAGAAGAGCGAGGACCAACCTGTGCTCCTTCGGGACTGTTGTCCACGCCCCCGGAGGAGGCGACAATATACGGCCTATTGGACGTTGGGTGCAGACATGTGTCTCTCAAGCCCAGCATGTCATCGCAGAACTACCTCATTGTTATCGACATCTCGACGCCCACGCAGGACCAATTCCGGTGACACACCTCTTTCGTCTCCGCTTGGCTTAGCGACGATCTGAGCTGGAACAGCACAATGTGAATGATGGTCATCTTGCTGTGTCTTGCCTTGGTGATCGCGAGTTGGTCCTACAGGTGAAAGACACGTTCACAGTCTTTCGACCCGACCAAGTCACCCAGGACCGGAAACGCTATGAGGTCGAGGCTGAATACAATTGTGCCTGTGCGGGGTACTTTACTGTACCACGTATTTGCTTTGGAGCATTGCCCCTCGTGTACTTTTCTAATCCATATTCCCTGCTGTGGCCTTATTCCCTGCTGCGACATAGTCGTATACTAATTGACACCATCCTAATCCATCTGACTCTTCATTTACTTCATACTGCTACGAAAGAATAAAGCATACCACGTCAAGCTGCGAGCTCCCTCGGCCGCCCACTCACTCTCCCCTTGTCCGCTCGCGCCACCGAACTTCGATCCTTATCAAGAGCTACATACAGCGACGCTCAGAGCAAAAGGACAAACGGCTGAGCCGTCAAAGGACTTTGAAACCCTCAACTCCCCCGTTCCTCCCTCCCGTCCCGCCAGCCACGGCCATCATGGCCACCCACTCCCACGACGACGGGCCCTCACACTCGCACGACCACGCGAACGGCAATCCGCATGGCCACACACATGAGATCTACAACGGCCCCGGCTCCTTTCTGCACCGGGAAATGCCCATTGTGGAGGGTCGTGACTTCAGCGACAGGGCCTTCACAGTCGGCATAGGCGGGCCTGTTGGCAGTGGCAAAACTGCTCTCATGTTGGAACTCTGTCTCGCCCTCCGCAGGGAGTATAACATTGCGGCGGTGACGAATGACATATTCACAAGAGAAGACGCCGAGTTCTTGACCAAGCACGGCGCCCTTACCCCGGAGAGGATCGTCGCCATCGAGACAGGGGGTTGTCCGCACGCCGCTGTCCGCGAAGACATCAGCGCGAATCTACTCGCGTTGCAGGGCCTACACGCGAAGTTCCAGACAGATGTACTACTCATTGAGAGCGGTGGGGATAATCTGGCGGCGAACTACTCGCGCGAACTGGCGGATTTCATCATTTATGTCATTGATGTTGCTGGAGGGGATAAAGTGCCGCGGAAGGGCGGGCCGGGCATCACAGGTTCGGACCTGTTGGTCATCAACAAATGCGACCTGGCCGAGGCGGTCGGTGCGGACGTAGACCTGATGGAGAGGGAAGCGAATAAGATTCGAGAAGGAGGTCCGGTGGTGAGGGCGGTGATCAAGAATGGCGTCGGTGTGAAAGACACGGTGGAGATGATCCTCAGTGCGTGGAGGAGTACGGCTGGGTATGCGATCAGTCGGAAGAGGTGGGAAGCCGGAGCGGTTAGAGGGAGTGGTGAGCAGCCGACTGTGAATCGATACACTAGTGTATTCGCGGGACGATGACAGGATTTCCATGCTTGAAAAGCCGCCCGTCTCGGATACGAGGCAACATCTGGCTTCCAAAGGATACACAAAGTTGGCACACTCGCGAGAGAGCATTGGACGGAGGATACCTGGCCGCTCCACACAGCGCGCTACAGCCCACTTGAAGACGTCTCATCCGCTCGTCCAAAACCCAGCATCCAAGGCATCTGAACTTGTACTTGACTCTGGCATGAATGGGATAGGAGCTGCAGTCCCCTCCGTCACGATCAATCTAGAATGTGGCTGCCGCCGCTGCCCTCGACTGGTGTCGCTTTTCCCGTGTGAGAGAAATAACTCCTGCTCCGGGTTTCAGGTCCCTGTCGACTCCATCGCCAGCGACCCAGAGTCGTAAGTCGACGCCTTACCGATCCTCTTATCGTGAATGTCTTAAATGGGTATGTAGATTGTTGGACAGAAATAAGTGCGGTACGAAAGGTGTGCCAAGAGGTGTGTCCGTATACGTTCCGGATAGTATCTTGTCGACAGGACTAAAGTCAATATCTATGGTTACGACTACTACGCGTGCAACACAACGGTGACTGCGCCTTTGCCAAGAGATGCCACCAACAATCCGTATCTCTTTTTCCGAACCTCCATCTTCGGCCTGGCTTGGGTAACTCCTCGTGGGACTACTCCGAGTATGCCAACGTTCTTATCGAGGTACAGGAACTAGGAGGAACTTAACAGTTAGTATGCCAACGTTCTTGTCCCAGGTACAGGAACTTAAACAGTATGAGCACTACCGCGTACTCTACATAAGAGTCGTGCCTCTCACCAAGTATGCTCGATGGCTACAAAGTCATCCACTCGCAACACGGACGCTGCCACATAGACCACCGGATCCGGCGAAACTCTCAGGTACTCACCTGACTCTCGAGTAGAGCAGAAGCGGGTCAGATACATGCTCGCTACCCTCGATGAATCTGCCGGACCGATCGCGGAGAAGACATCGAGTCCAAAGATCTTTGTCTCCAGCGTTCCAGACTGGGCCTTCGTTCCGTTTTTGTGGCGACTTGGGCAAGGAAAATGCGACTTCCGACCTTCCCACACAAAGAATGCTGGGCAAATTATTCCCAAAGCCCTCGTGGCACTCCACTACAAAGTACATATCAACAAAGGATCCCTCCACGACCAACCCGAATCCGGCACCTTCCAAACGAACTCGGCCACGACCAGCAGAACGTCTAACATTGAGAGAGATACCTAGGTAGGTAGATATATACCTCAAGCCCGAGTCGCTCCAAGCCCCAACATGGGTACATCTTCCATTCTCTCTTCTTACCACGCTTTCTCAAAATGCCGGGCTTTACATTCGATGCCGAAGAATTTTACCTTAAGTGTACCAATGGGGGTGGCCTCACGGACGAACTTGTTGCAGGGATTTCAGAGACGCTTGATGAAGCCGGAGTCCCTAGTGTTCTCTGGAACGAATATTTACTGACGCTCTACGGAGTTCCAACTGCAAAATTTGTAAGTGTAGTTCTGTCGGAATCTCCGGTCTGCATACAGCTGTCTAATTACTTTGTAGGGACTCGACTTTGTTTTGCCTGACGAAAAAATATCTGTTGGCTACGAAGCTCTTCGTGCTGTCGGATTCCTGCAAGAGTGCAGCCAGCATCCAGCATGTCCCCTCGTAGTCACGCCAGCGTTACCACCTCCGGCGCGGCACCTACACCTCCATGAAAGCGTGACCCTGGCTCTTTTCAAGAAATCAGACATGCTTTGGGACGTACCGAGTTTCGAGGTGGAAGCATCCAACGGAGCGTTGACGTTTGCTTCGCAAGCTCCGGTGCCTCATAATCATTCAAGGGGACGATTGGCCCCTTTCGGAGCCCACCTCTACCCTGTACGCATACCTACGGTGGGTTGCTACATAGAGGCTCTCACCCAGCTCTACATCCTATATGACACCAAGGTCCACAATTGGGGGATCTATTGGCGTTATATTGGTGCGTACGTGGCGAGGTCATATATCCTGGACGTTGAGACGGATCTCCGGCCGGAATTCAGACCTGTTTGGCGAATCATGACACGCACGGCAAACTGGGACCGTGAAAAGCAGCAAGCGGCCCTCAGAAAGCTTGAGGGCGTGGTAAAGAAACGCAGAGCAACAGCGCAAGAGCAGGCCGAGCAGGCCGAGCAGTCCGGGCAGAATCCGAGCACCGCCACTTAAAATCGCAAAGATGCTCCCCAGGCGCAGTGGGATGCCATAACGCAGAAGACGGGGTTCGTACGGCGGGTGTACTTGCCGCGGGTTTATTTGGAGGCAGAATGATAGAATATGCTTAATACAAGGAGGCTTGCTTGCCTTCGCCACTGGGGATCCGTTTGGTAGTTATACCTACATAAACTGGCTCCGCAAACCAGACAAAGGGTACACTGGGTAATCAACGCTGCCACGCCACATGTTTGTTCTTCCTTTGTCACTCACGCTCAATCCCGCCTACCAACCAAGCAGGGCTACGATTGCCAAAGTCGAACCACCAAATCGACCAAAAAAAAAAGGGGGGGCGTGTATTTGAGGCGTGCTTTCCTCCCCCTGGGACAAAGTGTGCGAAAGACCAAATCGCGCCAGCAAAGTCAAACATTCTTTGAACAAGCAGCATGGATTAGATTGTCTGGCTTCAGGCGTAGGTGGGAGGAGGATGCATTCAAGGTATAAGAAACATATTCTAGGTACTCGTATTCCTGGATCGTGACTCTCTACATCCCGTTTCAAGAGTCGCATTCTCTGAACCTGTAGTATTGGCACTCTCTGCATCCGCTCAACATTCGTCGCTTTCGGAATTTCCAACTCGACAAAGATGGCTGTCACTCCTGTCTCTTCCGCTCTCAGCACCCGAGTCACAACACCTTCCATCGCCGCCCGTCCTGCTCTCATTCGCTTGCTTGGGTTCGAGCGGGCAGCCGGCGATGTCATCAGACATCTCCAGCAAATCCCAGAGTTCGCAAACGAGAAGGTCGCGGTTATCGGGGGGTTTGCCGCGATGCAGTACGTTCCAGATCGCACGACCGAAGTAAAGCCTGATCTCTCTTATGCAGCCTTGAGACTCCAACAGCCTAACCCGCCTGGCAGGACATTGACCTCCTCGTCACCATGGCGGACGCAAAGAAAAGACTTCTCGCCCTCCCATACACTCGGTTCAGAGACGAGCCCATTGGCCTCAGGTACCAGCCAGCTTGGGCGAACCGGGTGTTACAGGTCGATCTGATGCATGCCAGCCAGGTGAGTCGGTACATACCAATGCCCGGTTCAAGTCACTCACCCCCATGCACGTGAAGTCAACTAAAACTTATGTTCCAAGTTCCCTTACCTCCCCGAGGCGGCAGCGGCGATCAACACGGTCGTGCCAGGCGGCCCGTTGCCATACATATCTGCCGTTGACCTGATGGTCTTCAAGGTCTTCAGTTGTGGGATGCACCATCTACCGACCGACCGCCAACAAGCTGCTGGTGACGTGGAGCGCCTGGTGGCAATGCTGTCCAACCCCGGCCCACCTGTCCTGACGGCTCAACAGAGGGAAATCGTGGAGAATGAGCTCGGCACTCTCGCTCAAAACAGCACCCACACCGAGGTTTGGTGGGGAGCTCGTTTCGGTCTCTAGCCTCGAGTCTGAATGATGGAAGGCCTGGCCAAGTAAGTCGAACTCGGCAACGGAGACGTCAAAAGTGATCAGGGAGAGTTGGAGCCTGGGAGCGTTGGGAGTTGTTCAAGACGATCGGGAGGGTTGCGGCCACGGCGGGACATTGAAATCGTCAAGGTCAAGGCCACGGACGAGGAGGAGGAGGGGGAGGGTGAAGGTATGACTCACTGTGCTCGTTCATGCTACTGCTCTATACTTAGCCTACCATGTCCATGTCCATGTCGATGTCCATATTATGAATGTCATTTATTCACGTGCACTCGCGGCCAACGGTGACTCGTGACTCGTGATCCGTGATCCACGATCCGTAATTCTGCCTGGGGACGAATCTTCCCTTAGAAATGTGCCCTTTGGATGCGAACTAGTCTCACCCGGAGCAACCGCGGAGGTCGGTGTGTTTTCGAAAAGATCAAGATCGAAATTGTCGATTCGTCCGCGGCCGGCCAGTCCATGCTGAGTATTACGTGGGTACTTTACTTGTACTCACCGCCGAGCCAAGTGCGCACCGCACCTTGCACCTTGCACCTTTTTTCACCATACATACCATAATACAAGTATTTACCAGCTGCACGGGTTGAGAGGAAACCGTGGACTGGACTGGACTGGACTGGACAGGACAGGGCGCCGGGCGACCTGGTGCGATGTACGTACTGCTTACGCACACGGTACGAGTATAAAATAGAAGCACGTTAAAATCAGGATATCCTAGGGCTAAGGCCAAGGCCGAAATGTGATCGACGGCCCTAGCGCGTACCCCGTATTTGCTTTCGTGGCTCCCCTTGCTTGCCAGCCTCGTGCGGTGGCAACGGTGTGGCACACGGTGTACCTCGTACGGTATCGTTTGAAGTGCATGCCCGCTGATCACGGTCTCACGTTCGCGAACCCGCTATACGTGCGAGTAAGGGTATGACGCTCGGGTCGACATCTGGAAAATCGCAATTGGATTATTCCGTGGTCAGGATACTGTGTGGCAGCAGTCTACGTTTCAGACCCAGGCATCAAATGGAGGCTTGGTGCCACATCATCTTGGTTCATGCAGCTACGACCGCTTCCCGCTGGCAAACCGACTCAGCGCGGGTCCCAACTCGACTTTGTCCCGTCTCAGGCGCTCCTTGTCCTTCTCGGCCCTCTCCTTTCTCATCTCCTCCAACCTCATCCTCTTCTCGTCGATGATGTTCTTGCCGCCCTTCTTCCGCAAATACCTCCGCAACGCACTATTCTTGCCCCTCGCACGGTTCTTCTCCTTCTCCTTCAGTCTCGCAAGAGGGTCTTCAGCAGGGCCGTCCAGATCCTTCTCACGCTTCCTTTGCTCCGCACTGCGGGTGTCGAGCGTGCCAATAAAGGTAGGATCCAAGGCGATGGTTTCGGGCTGGAGTTTCGTGAGCAGCGATTTGACTTCTGTTTCTTGTCTCTGTTTGCGCGTTTCGTAAGGGTTGACTTCGAGGGCGTCGTAGTTTGGTTCTCCGGCGCCGGGGACGATGATGCTACCGAATCCAGAGGCATGGGAGATGCCGAGGATGTCGTCGAAGGGACAGAAGCGCACACGTTCGACACGCTGCCCGTCGTTGCCCCAGTTCAAGTAGGGTGATTGAACCTTCTCGGGTTCGCGGGCGGGAGTCGACGTGAACAAGTCTTTCCAGATTGTTACCCCGGTGCCGCTTGCCACGGCTGCGAGGCCCCGGTCGGAGATGTCGATTGATGACGCAGGTTGGCGGGTCGTGTAAGTGTGGACCTCTTTCAGAGCACGGATGTCCCACAGCTTGAGACGCAGGTCTTGGCCGCCGCAGAGCATGTAGTGGCCTGATCGGTCAACTGCTATCGATCGAACAGGGCCGGAGTTGGACTGCATCTTGATCAACGCGTCCGTGGAATTCGGAGACCAGAGCGAGACTGTGCCGTTCTGGTGGCCCACGTGGAGGATGGCATTGTAGGGATTCTGCGCCAGGGAAGTGGGTGATCCTTTGCGGGTCGAATACTCGGCCACTATCTTCCCGGTTGACGTGTCTGTGTACCTCAGAAATCCGCTGTTTTCGATACCGGCGAGGAGAAAATGGTAGGGAAGAAATTCGAGGTGTGTCGTCTCAACGTATTTCCGCAAGCAGTGGATTTCCACGCCGGCGTGATCATAGATGTAGGTATGTTTCTTCTGCGCTACCGCGAAGTACTGGTCGTTGTGCAGCCATTTTGCGTCCCTCACCGTTTCGTTGAGGTGTAACTCGCAGCCCGGCTTCCCCGCTCGCCATTCGCACGTGGCAATATGGCCCTTCCTCCCGGCGAGCAGTAGACTGCGCCCGTTCCTCGTGTAATCCGAAACATAAGGCCCGAGGTCCAGTTTGAACTCGATCGACTTGTTGGCCTGCTGTATCCCAACTGCGTCGAGTATGTCGTCCTGCCGCACTTTATACGTCTTCTCCAGCTCACTCTCGGGCTGGAGAAACCCTTGCTCGTTCTCGTATAGGATTTCCGCATCTTTTGCATTCAACACTGCGGTCCGGTATTTGGTCTCAATGCGCTTGAGGTTTGCGCGCAGTTTCTTGTCCTTGACCTCATTGATGCGGACGGGGCGACCTCGCCCGTACTTCCTGCGTGCTTCGGCGATACGTTTTTGGCTCTCTTTGTCTTCCTGCGTTAGGTGCGTCGGTTTTCGTTTCGTTGGCGGCTGGATGTTGCGGATCGCGAGTTGGCCGCCGCTGTTTTCGACGAGCGTCTCCATTGTTGAATTCCTCCCCCAAAAACACGCTCACACGGTATAGGGCTCTAAAAGCGACAACGAAGGGGCTCAAGGCAACGTTCGCAAGAGAAAACAAGTAGTCGACTCCAAAATTTCATGGTCTACATCCGAAGTTCTGCCGATAAGTGGATCTGCGGAGTACGGCGAAGCGTTTAACACGGAACTTGGGTTTTAGTGGCCGACCGTACTCGTCGTGTGGGATTTTCTGTTACTAGACCCATTATCTCATCGTATTTGGACATGAGCAACAGCGTTCGAAGCTTCCCAGAGCTTTCTTTCGCATTCATTAGCGCCCCGATGCCACCACCTCTGCTCACGATATATGCAATGGTGACGTGATATGAGTACGTCCTCGAGAGGCTCAGTCTGACATCCGCGTCGACACCAGCAGTGAGGTGAGTGGTACTGTGGTCAGCATGTCTAACCCCGCATCCGCCCGCCATTGCGATACCTTTAGCTCGCACTTAAGCTCTAGGCCGTTGGGCCATCATGAACCAAGGTTTTCATTTCTCAAGGTTGGCCAAGCAGAGGCTGTCCTTACAATCGATTCGACAGAACGTCCGAGCCGGAGCTGCAATTGGCCGGACGATGCGAGTTTCCCGTGCATCTGCAGCCATCACTCGCTTTCTGATTAGAACTCATGCCTTTCGTCAGCTACGCCTCGGACGAGGTGGGCTGTCAGGCTTCGTAAGGCCAGGAACTTGCCGCGTCTCTCGAAGTGATGTCGTGATGCCACGCAGGCAGCCTTACGCCTTGCTACCCCGAATCAGCATGAATAAACCTCTCCATGAAAGGCTGACGAGTCTGCAGACGTCAGAGGCCGTTCTCACGCGGCCCTTCCGAGTGAATAAATCCAACGTGTCATCTTGTACTGGCCTGAAGCTCTCTCAGATACAGTCTTTCAGAGACTTGCCAAAATGTGGTCACCGAAGCTCCTCGTTTCGCTCTTCATCAGCGTTGTCGTGGCCCAGTCCAACGTGACGGTCCTCGACAATGCACATAACCTCACTTATGCAGGATTCAGCTTCCAAGGCACCGAGCAGTTCCTGGGAATCAACTATGGCCAGGACACCTCGGGGTCCAACCGCTTCAAGCCTCCCAAGGCCTTCAGCTATCCTACTGGCACCACCGTCCAAGCCACAGCCGCTGGAGCAGCCTGTCCTCAGAACACCATCCTGTCGTTTCTTGGTGCCATTAGCGAGAATCCAGGCGTCTTCAATATTTCCGAAGATTGTCTGAATCTTCAAGTCGTCAGACCGGCAGGAACGAGACAGAATGCGAACCTGCCAGTGATGGTTTGGATCTACGGCCAAGGATTCGAAACGGGCTCATACAACTACTCGCTCTACAATCCTACTGCTCTGGTGGCCGGCTCCGCCGCCAAGGACACACCCGTGATTTATGTGGCAATGAATTACCGTGTCAATGTATTTGGGTTCGCTAACAGCCCAGCACTCAGGTCGGAAGGATCACTCAATGCTGGTCTGCTCGACCAGAGACTGGCACTAAACTGGGTCCAATCAAACATCGCGGCCTTCGGGGGGAACCCAAGGAATGTCACCATCTTCGGAGAAAGTAGCGGCGCCACAGGTATAGGATTGCACCTAACTTCGAACGCTGGTAACGGTGAGATTCGGCCTCCTTGCGGCCGCGGGACGTACTGACCACTATACGCAGGGACTGCTCCGTTCCGGCGCGCAATTCTGCAATCTGGTGGCCCAGCGGGCGATCCAGGCCTCACCGGCAACGCCACCATCGTAAACACAGCTGCAGTCGCCCAGTTGGCTGGCTGTACCGGCACCAATGATAGCCTGGTCTTGTCCTGTCTCCGCGAGATACCAGCAGTCTCGCTCTTGAACGCTGTTCTTCAGTTCGAGAACGCCACAACAGCAAGCGGTACATTCCAAGATATCTTCTTCCCCACGGTGGATGGCAGCTATGTGCCTGCGGCCCCGTCAACGCTGGTCCGAACAGGTCGATTCCACAAGAACATCTCGGTCATCACCGGGTGGAATGAAAACGACGGCAGCCTCTTCGCGCCCCCGACATTGAATGGCTCGACAGCCGTCCAGGCATACCTGCACTCGGCGTATCCGAATCTCAACTCCACCACGATATCGACACTCCTCTCGCTCTATCCTCTCAACGGGTTCATGGCTGCGGCGCGGAGCTTGACGGCTTCACCATATTTCCTGCAGGCATCCCAGATCTACCGCGACGTCAACTTCGCATGCCAGTCCCTCGACGTGGCTCACCGCGTCGCCCAAGGAGGCAGTGCCAGCTACCTCTACGTCCTCAACACGACGTCCCTGACCAGCGTGCTAAGTCTGTTCAACGCCACCTTCGAAGGGGTGATTCACTTCTCCGACATACCGCTCGTGTTCAACCAGCCCAACGTCGGGTTCGGGACCACCGCGGCCGCGAATCTGACAGCGACGAGAATGTCAGGCAGCTGGGCCCGTTTCGCGTCGACAGGCAACCCCAGCGGCAATCCCGACGTGACGCTCGCCGGATGGACGCAGGCGTACACTGGGTCCGCGGCCGCGGAAACGAGCCAGAACGTCACAAGCGCGACCGTCAGGGTCATTGGCGGGCCGAACGCAGGGAACGCTAACCTGTCCACCAGTGCGAGAGATGTCGTCGAGCCGGGCCTGCTCCAGAAGTGCGCCTTCATCAACTCGGCGGCGTTCTATCAGCAGCTGCAGACGTAAGCGAGGCAGCGCTGGTTGGCCGGAGCCTCCATCCAACTCAAGGCTGAAGAATGAGGCCATATATGTAAATTGATAGATAGATCATCATCTCCTGCCTCTCTTTTTGAGGCTGAAGCATTCGCTGGTCTTGCAATGCCATCACCAATCCCAAGTGAATATACCGGCGGCACCACTTGCCAGGTTTTCTCTCCTTCCATCCTACGTTCACAGGAACCCGAAGGCAGTACTACTAATAGTGTGAAACGACGCCACAGAAGAAGACGACCAACTCCACCGGTGCATATCAGATAAGGTGTGACCACAACTCACTGAGGAGCATGAGATGAAGTAAAGGTTTAGGTTGGGGACCCGACTTCTCATAAGAACAGAGATGATGCCCAGAAGCAGCAGCATCGCAAGTCGAAGTGATTTTTACGGCGGATCATTCGGCGATGATGACATCACATTCGGTCGATCATATCGCCACCTGCGACACTCCTTGCTCTTCATCCCCGGTGCCTCCCTGCCCGTCATCACCCTCACCACTGTCACAAATGCCTTCCACCACGAGATTGCACTGAAAGTCTTGCAAAGGCGTCTACCGTCCACGGAGGTGGCGTAAAAGAGGAAGACTACTCACGTAGCCATGCGGACCCGCCGATGATGTTTGGATTCACTTTCCACTCACGAGTCAAGGACATTAATCTCCACGTCCAAGGTTGGCCTGCTCTTTGGCAGCTTACCGAAATTCCTAACACCGCTTCTGCGACGGCAGGTAGGATATGGCGAGGAACCAACAGCTCCTAACGCCTTGACGCCCGTCGACCAGATGCTGATGCATGCATGCCGGCCTCCCTCACCGAATCGCATGATTGTGACCTTGAGTCCTATGGCACTGGCTGCCTTACACCAATTGCCACCGTTAGGCGTTGCAATTTACATCCTTTCAGCCTCAGGCCAGCAAACACAGACGAGACGTTCAATCAGCTTGTGCAGTTGGTCAAGATCCCCACGCCTCTCTGATCGCAATCGAGTCTCCGTCACGCCAGAAGAACTTCGGCAAAACATCAATCTCAATTTCCATCCAGCTCTGCCAGCGAGGGAAATGAAACTTGAATTCGCCGAGACACGACAAACCGTCCCTAGGAAGGACCGAGCCCTCAAGACGATATGAATCGACCAGCACCATCCACATCCACACAAGGCACTCAAGGATCGCGGGGTCGTCAGTCGCTGGAACCCACGGCAGCGCTTGGGCCAGCTTGGTCCTCGAGATGGTATGACACAAGATGCCCGCCACGTAGTTGGGAGCGATGCTCCATCTCATGTGAGCGTAGCAGAGCAAGGCCAACAGCAGGCACTTTTCCAAGCTCGGCTCCGCAGCAGTGAGCCAAGGACTGGCCGCAGCATAGTCAGGAAATTGGCCCTCGGGTTTGGGTACAGCGCCCAGTCCGAATCGACAGGCGTGCGCGAATCGGGCAAGCAGACGTCGTGTCTCCTCACTTAATACACCCTTCATTACTAAACTCTGAAATCCCCCGGGAAGACTGGCAGCGACATCATAATTCTTGCTGGCCGTCGAACAGTTGAACGCGGAGATCAGCATTTTGGGATTTTGGCGCTCCGGCAAGATTTCCAGCACATTTGGTCGACCTTCCAGGACATCCATCCAACAACTGAATCTAGCAAAGGCCTGGTGTTAGCCAGTTTCGTTGAAAATTAGGCAATTGACCCACTGCAACAGCAACCCTCCATATCTCCTGTCGAAGTCTGCTCGGTCGCCAGGCCCAGCAGTATGATCAAATAGACGTCTCAGGGCTTTGCGGTGCAGAGCGCTCTCTTGGTGGTCGCCTCGAAATTGCTTTCCCACCCGTCAGCATATGGTCACAGAACCTGGCCGCTGAACCAAGGTCTCACCGCCAGGAAACTCAAGAGGAAGATAGTGTTGATCGCGGACGGGCTGTCTGCGGCCATCTTTTTGGAGGCGATGTCCCTTTTGAGCAGCGAGATCCCCAAAGCATTATGTTTCAGTTGTTCCTGACTATAGTCGAACTCCCAGCTGTTTGTCTCCTTGCGGTGAAGCTCGAGGCAGCCGTATGCGAGCGCGGCGATGCAGTGCTGTGCAGCTTCGCTCTGACATCCTGGACTCGAGAAATACTTTTCGGCAGCCGCGTCAGTGATACGCACGAGGACCCTGCGCTATCCCACTCACAGATTCAAATACATTGCAGACGTTGAAGAGCACGAAGGCCGGCGCAGCGTTCGGTAGGATCCATTGGAACCCTATTCCACCTCACAGTCAGCTCGGTGGGGAGCAGGCCAAGAGGACTATCTCGTCTGACATATGTCTATTGCTCGATAAAAGGAGCCCACTCTCGGATGAGGAACGTTATAGAGTGGATCCAGATAGTGGACGTCCGAAAACGACATGACGCTGTCCGGCGTGCCGTTTGGGGCTGTGGGAGCATCGCGGCTCGAAGGCGGAGAATTCCCTTTCCTGGGTTATTGGTTACTACGGGTTCCAAGCGAGAACGGACAGACTATGGACAATGCCCACCTGAGTGATGACTCCTTTCGCTGCCGCCTGCGATCATGTGAGATCTTCGCGGCATGGGAAAGCGCTTCGGCATCCTGGAGCCTGTAATCTTGCTCCGACAGTACATGACTGGTTCGATCGTACACGAATTGTATTCGAATTGCTACGTCTTTCGCCATATCCGAACGTCAAATGGAGTCAAGAAAGTTCGAGATTCTGCGACTTGATGAGGTTGGCATCAGCTCATCGAAGGGGGGCCCTCACTCAGCAAGGCGAGCGGTTTTGTTTTGGCCCGATCTATATACCTTGTGGTATTGCCACTTATCCTCAACTTTGCCATTGCGGAACCGGGGGATGCATGATGACAGTCCCAGCAGCAAGCCCCGCTTGTTGCGTTTGCCAGGCGACGGCTCGAACTTTGCCGGGATTCGAGGTCCAGCTTGTGCAACCGGAGAAGTCACTGCTTTCTGAGCCGACAGATATTGAGCCCGCGCAGGAAATCTTGTGTCTGCATCTTCAGGCCATGCATGATTCCACACCAACGACATCACAACCATTGCTGCCATTTCGCAACTTCAAGAGACCTGGGCGTGAAAAGCTTGTGTAGGAATCCTGCAGGCCCAAGGCGTCGCCGTCCAATCAGCTGAACTTGGAATTCTTCTTCATCTGGTATGGCGTCCAGACTATCCTTTCGGCCACGAACGCTGCAGGTCGTTAGTCACGCTGCACCCGTTCTTGTCAACGCGCGGGACTTGTCCTGTCAGGTATGACGAACGACCCATTCTGATGATGGCTGCGGAGCACTCGATGGTGGGATTGGTAGAGCTCACGCACACGGCCGGAAGAAGAGGTGTCACTTTACTCCCTTTTGGGCTGTTCTCCCGACAACCCTCAATGTCGGCAATCCATTTCTCGTCCGCTCCTCCTTGCAGTTGCCGGAATGGCTTCTGGTCAGCGACACGGTCTCGACGACATGCCATGGCCCCTCGAAAGGAGCTATTTTGCTGGTGACACCAAGGAGTCATATAATGGTGGCATGAGGTCAGGTGCGGAAATTTGCTGCGGTAAGTCGAGGATAGTATATTCCCCCCTTTTTCTTTTATTCGCAACCCGCTGCAGTCGTCCGCTTCGGGAGTCTTCGTGTTCGGTTCCGATCGTGGTGGCCAGATCATTCAGCACCAATAAAAGGAGCAAGTGGGATTTCGAGATGGTATTGGCGGGAAGGGAGGCTCGAGCCGACTTCATATCAACAGAGAAGCCAAAGTGAGAGCCACCTATAGTGACAGCGGGCAATGAAAACACTCTGCTGTTTTCGCTTCGATCTTCATGCGAGTGTGAGAGTCTGGCAGCTGGCAGCGCGACACAAGGTCGTTGCTTCTAGGCAAACGTCAAAGGGATGCTGGATGCTGGATCCTGCAGGAGATTGCCACACCAGGCAGCCCCAAAAACAAGTCGGCCAGGCCAATTAACCCAATCAACATCACCTACAGAGGTATCGCTCTGGCACCAGGCCGTGGCGAACCGACAGCCTGACCGTGCAGACCACCTCTAGCAGCCCCGCGTCGAGTGTCGACTGCGACGATTGGTAGGTTCATGCGGGACTTCGCGCAAGGTCGTCTCTTCGGTGGTGCCATGTGTGCTGAAAGAGTTTGCAGCATGAGCGGCTGTGGGCAGGGGAAGCGAGAATTGCGAGGATTCAGCGGCTGCGGTGTAAGTCTCCGCAGATATGTCGTCCTCCGGTCATGGACTCATGCTTTACCGTCAGGCGCCGACGCAAGCGTTTCGTCGCCGACCGTATCCAACGCTCTGCCACTTGCTGATCGCGTTTGGCAGGTGCCTCTTGCAAGACGCCATCCATATGCCCGCAACCGTAGGAATCTCGACGCTTTGGTCACTCACTCACAGATCATGGCACGGACTGGTGACCCGAGGACAATTACCCCCAAACGGTTGCAATGGAGTGTTCAGCTTTCGCCCAACTGGATTGACGAGATCTTTATTCATCCAATCCCTCACTCTCCCGAATGCACGATTGTGGCGCCAAGACATTCCTGCTTCCACGTCATTTCCGACCAGAAGAAAGTCGTGAGAGTGACCCGAATTACCACGCATGACCACGCATCAGGCTTCGCCGACGCAACCATGATAGGCTCAGAACAGGGGAACAGTTGCGGCTATAGCAGCCTCGCAATCGCTTACTGCGCACAAGAGCAGCTTGACCGTGGTCCGATGCGGGTGGCTCCACTGCTGGCTGCTTGATGGTTGGTCCCTGAGGCGAACATGCTAAGGACAGGCAAAGACGGAAGAGCAATCAGGTTTGCACGGCCGGTCTCCGCTCGCGAGTCAGACTAATCAGGGCATCCGGCTGTGGCTCGGCAGTCTTGGCGCCGAGGCTTGGACGGCTCTCTTCCTCCGCCACGCTCCCGCCCAAACTTCGACGAACCTGGACGCCAAGGTGGCCAAGACCCCGAACTGCGATGGTGATCATACGAATATTCCGATTGCAGCAAGGTGGTTGCTTCTCCTCAGGGGTGATCTGCCCACGTGCGCGCAAGACTCGCCAGCGTTGAACCCGAGCCCGTTTTTCCATCCCACCCCTCGATTGAGGTGAGCGTCATGGATGTCGCGGTTTTCCTAGCTTCTTTGTTGCCCCTCTGGCGCGACCGACTTCGAGATCCTGGAATACAGAGTGCGAACAAGCTCGACGGCAAGCTCCATCAGCGTGCCATTGCATCTTACTTGGCCACCAGGTGGCGGAAGTTGTTTCAATTGCTGGAGAGCAGTTTTCAGCCTGTCTGGCCGGCGCCTCCCTTCGTCTTTCTTGTACTTGATGCGTTGCTTAGCAGATCTAGCCAAGCCATGCGAGTATTACTGGAAGCACTCTCAAGATAGAGACGAGCAACAATTGCCTATCGGGTTGGACGGCGGCCGACAGCTCCGCCGATGCTGGCGAGAAGTCGGACCCCACGGCTAAAATGCCCTCGATGCGTCGAGCACGGCACCGGCGGCATGGTGACAGACGAAGAATGCTTTTTATGATAGTCGCCCCGCCAGCGGTCTTAAGATGCAGCGAGAAGGATCTAGGTGAATGATCTAGGCCACGTTGCTGCTTCTCCAGCGACCATACGGCGCCGCCGACAGCACGTGAACCCGGACTCCTCCCATTGAAGTCTGCAATCCCCAGATTGGCACGTCGAACCACGCACACAGGGTCCAAGGAACCTAAGGAGGGATGCTTGTTGTCTGACTGGAGACGGTATACTACTCGACTTTTACCTATAAGGCGCAAACAACCGAGCCAAAACGCCACAACTGTTGGATAGAAGCAGTGCCTGTACCGCTATCCGTTGGCGACAATCATCTTAATTACTTGGCCTCTTTCCGAAAGCCTTGGCCCTCTGGGTTCGGCCCCACACCCCTGTCAGCTCCAGCGGAGCGCGATCGCTTCGAAGCCAGACTGAGTAATGACAGTCCGGCCAAGACGATTGGCACGGCGATGGACTGCCCTTCGACCCAGATATATTTGGTCCAATGATGCTCGGATTCCTCACTGCGTGCTCAAAGAAAGCTTTCTCGTAGGCACAGCAGATTTTTATATGCCAACCTTTCGTCAAACCATCTCGACCCACGATTGTGATTTTGAATATTTCGGCTGACGTTGTGTAGTAGAACAGAAAGAAGCAAGTTCGACTTATAAAGGCCTCCTGCTTGTCAACAATGTCGCCGTCTTCTGATTTCTTCCGACATCCGCCCCGGGTTGACCTACAACCCTATCCACACAGCACCCATTCCTGCTGCCCTCGAGGTCGGCAAACACCATGCCTTCTCCTCTCACAGCCAAATACGATTGGATTCTCGCGATTACCACGATCGCCTTCGTGTTCAGCGCCTTCGGTAACGGCGCCAATGATGTCGCCAATTCCTACGCCACCTCGGTGGCGGCCAGAACCTTGACCATGCCGCAAGTCGGTGTCCTCTCCATGATCACGGAGTTTGTGGGCGCCGTCGCGTTGGGATCCCGAGTCACGAGCACAATTAAGAACGGCATCATCAGTATCGACCGCTTCGAAGACCGTCCTGGCGTCTTGATGTTGGCCATGGGTTGCGCCGAACTGGGCAGTGCGACCTGGTTGATGACCGCGACCACGCTCGGGTTCCCGGTCTCCACGACCCAGACTGTCGTCGGAGCCCTCATCGGTGTCGGGTTTGCCGCCCAGTCACCTATCAAATGGGCCTGGGAGTCTGGCAGCGTGTCTCAGGTCGCGGCTTCGTGGGGAATTGCACCACTCATCGCCGCTGGCTTCTCGGCCCTGATCTTCGGTGTGCTCAAGTATTCGGTGCTGGAACAGAAGGACTCCTTCAAGTGGGCTATGAGACTGATTCCCGTCTACTTCGCGACCACTGCCGCGATCCTAGCTCTTTTCATTGTCGTCGAGGCGCCCACGGCACCCTCCCTGGAGGAATTTGGCGGCGGGAAAGCCGCCGGAATCATCCTCGGCGTCTGGGCCGGCGTCTTGCTCATCACATACGTCTTCTTCATGCCCTACTTCGAACGACGTCTCGTCAAGGAGGACCCGCGTGTCAAATTCTACCATCTTCCTTTGGGCCCGCTCCTTCGCCGGGACAACCCGCCGCTGTACTGGCCGGGGAGGGAGGACGGCAAATTTGTCATCGACTACTATGAAGACCCGTACGCCGACGAGAGCGCCAGCTCGACAGGGCACTCTGTGAAGGATGGCAACGGGACTACCACTGCCTTGAGCGGCGGCGGGCAGCCAGTCTCCACTGACCCGGCTCTGGAGAAAGGTGTCAGCGACAAGACTACAGAGCCGACCACGGTGCGTCGCAGGGGATACGTCGGACCGAAGGAACGATTCCTTGACCCAGTCAAGCATTTGCCGGTCACCAACCCTCGTCGGCTCTATGGCTACGTCAAGTTTGCATTCCTACAGGGCGTCACGCGAGACTGTGTCACTCACGACTCGGTCAAGCTGCGAGACGTCCACGGCCGTGCGGCCAAGTACGATGTCCGCGTCGAACATCTCTGGACCTACTGCCAGGTGGTCTCGGCCATGCTCATGTCCATCGCCCACGGCAGCAATGACGTCGCCAACGCCGTCGGACCGTGGGCCGCCACGTACCAGACTTACCAAGCCGGCGAGGTCAACACTCGATCCAACACCCCCGTGTGGTTCCTCGTCGTCGCCGGGTTCTTGCTCGGCGCCGGCTTCTGGTGCTACGGCTACCACATCATCCGCGCCCTGGGCAACAAGATCACCCAGATGTCGCCGACTCGTGGTTTCAGCGTCGAGCTCGGCGCCGCCATCACTGTGCTGCTCGCCTCCCGCCTCGGCCTCCCCGTCAGCACGACCCAGTGCCTCACGGGCGCAACCATGGGCGTGGCCTTGATGAACTACGACCTCGGCGCCGTCAACTGGAGCCAACTCCTCTTCATCTTCTGCGGCTGGCTCATGACCTTGCCCGCCGCCGGCTTGATCTCGGGCCTGCTGTGCGTCATGGCCCTCAACGCTCCCCACTTCTAGAAGCTTGGATCCATGGGTTTAATCAAACCCCTCCTTGACTTTACGGATCGTCCTACTTATTGTACGCCCTTCGATAGGGGGGAAGTAGAAATACAGTACATACTATTTTATTAGATTGCAAAGGATTGCCAGACTTGATCATTTACATTCATCTACTTACTGTCTACGGCACATACTGCCCACCTCTTAGCGATTTAAATCTAAATCAATGCTGTTTTAATGCTGTACTAAAGCTGTATTAATACAGCATCGGATGCTATTCCGAGGCCGTCCCGATCCTGTACATACACAGTATAGTAGCTATTCACAGTACATACGCAGCCTGGTTCAGCCCGGTTCAGCCCGGTCCCAGCTCGGTGCCAGCTCGGTTCCAGCCCAGCTCTAACTCAGTTCCGCCTCAGTTCCAGCCCAGTTCAGCCCAGTTCAGCCCAGTTCAGTCCGGTCCTAGCTTGGTTCCAGCTCGGTCTCAGCCTGGTTCAGCTCACGGAAAAACATAAGACCTACTTACTAATATGCCCACCACTAGCTGCTTTATACTACTTACTTACTTATATTCTATTATAGTCTAATCTAGATCCCCTTATGGGACTATGAGCTGCTTTATACTATATAGAGATAGTATTAATAGTGTCTATAGTAGGTTTAATAGTCTAAGTATTCTTAGATTTATCTCTAATACTATCTCGAATATAACTCTAATATTATCTTAGAGTTATCTCTAATACTATCGTAGAGTTATCTCTAATACTATCTAAATAATAACTTTATACTACTAATATCTTAATTATATTAAGTTTTTATTTATTTAGTCTATATATTTTATAGAAGTAAAAAGATATATTAAAATTAGCCTTAGATTAATAAAAATATATTATAAAGAACTAAAAATTAGATAAAAAATTAGTAAAGAATTAAAAATTAAAAATTCAATATTAAAGAGATTCGAACTCCTTGTTTATTATCTTAAGGCTTAATAATCTCGGAGATGTCTTAGAGATGTCTTAGAGACTACTCTAAACCTTAAGACTCTCTCATTGATTTAACAGTAATAAGAATTCTTAAAGTCTCTAAGACACCTATATAATATATTAAAGAAGTCTTAGAGAAGACTATTAGATAGTATAAAGATAGTATTAACTACTAGTAGTTAGGTAGGATTGTAGTACTAGTATATCCTTTATAGTACTTATATATATATACTATGTAGTATATACATATATATAGCCACCCTTAGGTGTACTGGCTCGGCACTAGCCCAGTACTGAGCTAGCCCACTTTTAGGTGAGCTATACTATAGTACCTACAGAGCTACTATATAGGCCTTCCGCAGTAGTTTAAATCTGTATCTATACTGAATTAATACTGTTCTAAAGTCGTTCTGATGCCGTCTCAGTAGCTAAAGCTGTTCTGAAGCTGTTCTGATACTGTCTACAGTATCGGGTGTTAAGTATTAAGTATTAAGTATTAAATTTTACTTTAATATTATTAATTAGTCTATATAATCTATAAAGATAAAAAGTTATATTAGAATTAGCTTTAAAGTAATAAAATTCTATAGATAAAATATAAAAATAAGTAAGAAATTAAGAAATAAAATATAAAAATTTGTCGATATAGAGATTCGAACTCACTTTTTCTAATTATATACTTAATATAATAGTATTGATACAGCATCAGTACAGTATCAGAATAGTATCTAATACTGTATTAATACAGTGTCGGAGAAGCTTCAGAGAATTCTCTAGATTTAAGGACTTGAGACAGCATCAGATACTATTCTGATGCTGTGCTGATACTGTATCAATACATAGTATAGTACTGATTCAGATTTAAACTACTAGAGGTGGGCAGTACTGTATAGGTCGCTCTTTCCTATCTGCACGGTCGCTCTTTCCCTATAACAGACTACAAATCTCGCCGCATTAGGTTTAGCGTTATTGAAACTGTATATCGCAAGGCAGGCGCGCCTCTACCACCAGTCATAGGACAGGAGACAATAATGATGAAGTAGGCGCTGCGTCTACAGCCTAGAGTACATAAGTACATACTACTACTACTACATACAGTAGTATGTAGTATATATAAGTACACCACCAGTACGGTACAATAGTACCAGGTAATATAGGACATGACTGTCCTGTCCTGTACTTGTAGTTCTGCATCAACACCAACACTGCAGTGGTTACGAAAAAATATTCAGCGGTAGGGTCGCGGCAACACCGAAATTCGGCATGTCCACCACCTCTGCCAGCTTGAGATCCACGGCAATCGACGCGAGCATGTAAGCTTCCGGCCGGGTCAATCCTCGCGTGGCCGTGAGGTAATTGATGATTCCGCGCAAGGCTTCCCGGGTGGCCTCCAGCAGGTCGGAATGGATGCCCAAGGCGGCGTAGGAGCCGCGGTCCTCGAAGCCGGCAATGGGCGCCACGGGCGCGGAGAAGTAATGCGGCGAGGCGACCCAGTCGTGGTTCTTCCGCACCGTCAAGCGGAGGGTCGCGTGCATGGACGTCTCGATGGCCGTGCCGCAGACCTCGCCGTCGCCTTGGGCGGCGTGGCCGTCTCCACAGCTGAACAGCGCGCCGGGCGTCTTGACGGGGAGGAAGAGCTTCGAGCCGACGGTCAGGTGGCGACAGTCGATGTTGCCTCCCGTGTTGAGAGGCGGGATGGTCGAGAACTCGCCGTCGGCCTCGGGAGCGACGCCCATTTCGCCGAGGAACGGGCGCAGCGGGATCCGGATGCCCTCTTTGAACGTCGCGTACGGCTTGTCGGCGCGGAGTTGCCAGATTTTGATTTCAGGGTCTCGAAATTCGTCGGCGAGCAGACCGAAGCCGGGCATGATGGCTGTCCATCCCCAATCTGCCGTCTTCAGGTCGAGGATCTCGACTTCCAATGCATCTCCAGGCTCGGCCCCGTTGACGTATACCGGACCGTAGACGGGATCTGCGAGCTCAATGTCGAACTTGGAGACGTCCTCGGCCGAAGTTGACTGTGAGACCTGCCCGTTGCTGGCGTCCAGGGCGTCGAAAGTCACCACGGCGCCCGAGTCGACTTTCAGCACGGGAGCGATGGTCTTGGACCATTTCAGATGGCTCTGGCGTCGATTGACATGCAGAGAATGAGAAACCATTTCGCGAGACCTAAGTCCAGTAGTCGAGTGAGTGAGTGCTGCAGGTCTTTGCGCACACTGTCTGAAGAGGCAGCAATGGCAATATGACCGTGAGAAAAGGGCAGCCTGACCTGAAGATGCATCATCTTTCTCCATCACTGATGATGCATCATGCGTTCGGGAAAGCGCGTGCATCGGTTTCCACAACTAAGCCGGACCAGGAAGGAGCATCGGTCGGAGAATCGTCGGGCGAGATTGGTGGCAGCTGTCGCTTGGAGGGACCTTGATGCCGAGATGCCTTGTCTCTTGTCGTCTTCACAGGGAAGGGGAATAGACAAGGCTGACGATACAGTATCCAGTATAGATGTCGTGGATGGATGAGAATGAGCTAAAGGGAAGAAATACATACGTCACCTTCATGCCCGGACCGTCATCAAGTCCTCCGTGCTTGGCCAACAGGACGACGGGGAGGGAACAGGTATCGGGCTGTGGTGCAAGTGACCGGCCGTAGGTATGTACGGTAAGCATTCAAATTCCACGCATTCTGTTCTTTGCAGTTCAAAGACCAGCAGTACATGAGTACATACTTAGTATGTAACCGGAGGACTGTACGTCCACATGAGTGACGACCATCGATGTACTGTATTTCGAATACCTCTTCCACAGACAATAACGTAGTGCTTAGTTTGCAGCGAAGGGCGAAGTATAAGTAGCGATGATTAATCGGCATCAACTGCAGAGAGCAAAGGCTTCAATGGAAGGCCAGGGTCTAATTAGGGCCGTCATTTCCTGGGAATCACAAATAAGTCGACAGGGCTGAGCGAGCTTCGATAAGTAGTCATACTTAGTACCCGCGATGCTTCAGAATGCCGCGCTTGGGAACTAGATTTGAACGGGTCCCCAACTGAAGTGGGAGCGATCCTAGAGCGCTACTAAGTACGAAGCTTCTTGAATGGCAGCCAAACGCCAGGCAGGGACTCTGTAGACGACGTACGAGTACGAGTGGGAAATGGAGCGAGCTCTCACCAGTCCAGTAGATACAGTACTACGTAGCCCATCCGACAGCAGTGGCTCTATCGGGTTTCTCGGTGACATTTATAATGGCGACAAATCATTCCTTCCTGCAGGATCGAAATATAGATACTATTAGCGGGCGGGGGGATTGGGTGGTGCGGCAGCAGACAGACCTTGGCAGGGAATCGAGGGAACGTTCCGATCGAACATCGAAATCCCAATCCATTGGCAATCCCCATTGCCATAACAGCTCTTTCACGTGCGTCTTGACGGGGAGCGTGCCCGGTGTACGAGGTACACAGTAACAACGTCCCAAGGGCACGCACGCTTGTACATATGTACTTGGGTACCCTACAGAGTACAGTGTATATCTCATGTTCGTCTCAGATGCAGCCACCGCACGGTCGAAACTGTGTCCAACTCAACGTTGGCGTACTGTGCAAGGCCAGCTCCGCAAGCACACTTTTCAATACGGTTACCTACATAGTAGGTAGTTACTTACTGTAGTCGGCGGCTGGCTACATAGTACCTAACGAGACCAGCCTCAGCCTCAGCCTCAGGCTCAGGCTCACACTCACACACAGACCGTGCCGTAACGAGCAACATACGACTGAACAGAGTTAGGGCGGGAGGCCTGAGCAGCCAGTAGTTACACAGGACCGGAGCCCCAAATGATACTACTACTCAGTACTACCTACGCACGCAGCCGAGGAAGGCCTCGCTCGCCTCGGCCGGGGGCCCCCAAGCGAAAGTAATTGCCTTTGTCAGCTTAGTCCGGGTCAAATCTCAAACGTCTGGCGGCAGCCCACGAAACGCCACCACCTCGCTCGGCCCCCTTGCCAGCAAATCTTTGAAACTTCATCACACACTGATCAACCCCCTTCTATATTCTGTACTACTACTAGTCGAATGCTGGCGCCAGCATACCGAGTAGAGTACTATCGTGCCACGACTTCGATGGGCATCGTCCATAGATGCGTTCTGCATCATAACTATGCCAACGCGGCACCGCCAATTCCGTTCCCATACTCCCATAAGCACGGCGAGATTGCGTCTTCGGATTGAGAGGGCCACCGCCACTGCCGCTGCCGCTGGGTTGATGACCGCTTGGCCTTGCTTAAAGTCCTTAGTAATAGCTGCTCCTGGCTCTTGGCATCCAGGATCGACCCGTTTCGCCTCCCCGTCCAGACCAGCACTGCTGCAGTGCACTAGCCCGCTATCGCCCTCCCAGGCCAGCGAGGGCCCAATCACCTCACCGGCCTCCCCGTATATCACAAGTATCCATTTGATGGCCCTGGGCCGCTGGCGGCGGCTCTTTGTTTTTTTAAGCTTCAGCCCCCTCGATCCTTCCAGCACACGATAGTGCGCCCCCCCGCCTGCGCATGTATGTCCTGAATCCTGATGCGACACCGGGGGGTTGGTTGGTGTTATTCTGGACGGCCTGTGTGTGAGAGAGAGCCTCTGACTTGCGATTGCCCTCCTCATCTTAAATAAAGGGCGCTGCCCAGTCCGCTATGTCCCGCTCCTTTCGGCTCCTACCTCCTATCGTCCGCTCCTGTCCATTCGTCTTGGATGTTTCTTCTTAAGTAGCGAGGGCCTGACTCTTTCCCCTCCTCGGTTTGCTTCTTGTGCAAGTATGGCCTCTCGCTACTCTCGTCTGAACCCTTCCCTCGGCCCCGACACAAGCCGCGAACACCTGACGGGGAACCCCAGTGATTTCGCCCATCCGAACGACGTGCCTCTAACCAGCATGGCTGGCCAAGCGTATGGGGGCGATTGGAGGCAGCCATCATCCAGCGACAACGGGTCCTTCAACGACCACATGGGGAAATCAGACCGGCCGCACGTCCAATCCAGACCGACAGGTAGGTAATTAGGAGGTGTGCGTGTGGCGTGTTCCTTTCTAGCAGTTTCACGACCAATTCATTGACACATTCTTTTTGAGTGTGTGTGTGTGTGTTTGTGTCGCCTTTTCCCGTCTCTTCTTTTTCACAGTTTCACGGCCAATTCATTGACACACCTTCGGGGACATAAAAGGGGCCAGCCAGAGAACGAACACCGGAATCAGCATCCCGTCCGTGGCGTCGGCGCCGTGGGAGCACAAACTCAACGAGAAGCATCTCCGGGAGGTGCCGACGACGACGGACACGGTCCGATACTTCGACCCCCGCCGGCAGACGCGCCGCGTCTTCCTCGAGTGCCTGTTCATGTGGTTCTGGACCGTGGGCATCTGCGGCGCGCTGGCCGGCACCATGTACGGCTTTTCGACGCTCGACGCGGGCCTCACCCGGAAGCAGAAGTACGTCTACAACGCGCTGATCACGGGCCTGTCCATCGTGCTGGGTCTCGCGTTCGCGGCCCAGTTCAAGCAGTACGCCGAGATGATGCGCTGGCGGTTCCTGGCGTCCCAGTACCGCACCATCCAGGACTTCGAGGACGTGCTCGGCTGCGACAGCTACCGGAGCACGCTGCGCATCATGTGGTCCGGCCGCCGTCCGGGCACCTGGTATCCCAGCAAGGCGCAGGTTCTCGCCGCCTTCTGGATCCTCGTCTTTGTCATCTTCAACGTGTGTGCCGCGCTGCTGGGTCTGACGTACTCGATCGACGTCTCGGACACGTTCGTCCACGTTTCCTATGGTACGTGAGCCTGAGCCTGTGCAGGCAGGTTGAGAAACTGTTCCCCCATGCTAATGAGAGACACCCCGAACCAACACAACGCGATGCTAACTCTGTACGTGCTAGGCGAAAGCAGCGTTGCCGACCTATCGTACATATCAAGCCAACCACAGCCCGCCAGCAACCTGCCATACGACGTCGAGTTCCAAAAGGCGGCGGCCAACCTCTGGGGCCAAGTGGGGCAGAACTTCCCGTTCTACCAGCAGGACCCGGACGATGCGGAGGGGGCCATCAACGCTCGCTACTTGGGCCCGGACTCCAGCTTCTGGTTCTACCGCTTCGTCGACCTTTCGGCCACGGACCAGAAGACGAACCGCGTGACGCAGCGCATCGTGTCCAGCACGGCCTCGTGCGTCGAGTACACGGTCACGTTCGGCGGGTACGCCGGGCTCAACACGGACGACCCGGACCTGATCTTCACGCTGCAGTGGGTGGACGACCAGGGCAACGAGTTCGCCGACGGCGTCACCAACGCGGCGACGGGCCAGACGACGTGGATGGGCAACTCGAGCAGCGCGTGCGGGCCGCGCTGCGCCCAGATCCTGGCGCTCCAGTCGGCCAACAACTTGACGAGCACCGAAGCCGGGCCGGGCGTCACGGCGGTGCCTACGCCGCGGCTGTGGGCGTGCAACAACACGGTGGGCCAAGTGCTGAACACGGACGTCGACGGCTTCGACGACCCGACCCTCCTCGACCTGCCGGACGAGCAGGCGGCCATCCTCGCGGGCGCGATCGGATGGACCGGCATCCAGACGGTGGGCTCCGACCTGCAGTACGCGCTCTTCAACGGCGACACGCAGTACAACCCGCCCGGGAGCTTCACGGCTGAGCAGATGGCCGCGCTGGTCATGTCCTTCACGATCGGGGCGGTGTCGGCCAGCGACGGTTTCGGGGGCCCGCGCATGAACCTGACGGGCTCGTTCAGCCCCAGCCCCGCCCAGGTCGTCAACGTCAAGTGGGCCGACGCAGGCGGCATCCTGGTCGGCATCCCCTTCGTGCAGTTAGTCATGCTGGTCGGCGTCGTGTGGTTTGCGAGCAAGGCCATCATCCTCGAGCCGAGCTACATGACCGCCGCCCACCTGTTGTACCCGGTCGTCCGCAAGGTGGGCAAGGACGGCTGTCTGTTCACCGTCGACGAGATGGCCGAGCGACTGGGTCCCGATTACAGGATCGCGTATGGCGTCCGTCCGGACCCGGCAGACCCGGGCCGCCAGGACACCACCTTCGTGCGTGATCTGGATGTCATCGAAGAGTCCGAGGGTCATGGGTATATCCGTGGGTCTATGCCCGAGGGGAGGTATGACTGAGAGAGTCGTTGTCCATCATGAAACATTGTATTGCGTAACCAGCGAGAGCGTTTGGTCGTCGGGGTTCTTGTACTGTATCTGTCCGTGTGTAAAAACAAGCTGATTTCACTGGGATCGAAACGCCGACATGATCTCAGCGGTGAATGACCGGCCGTCTGGATATATCTATTCTGTATGGTTCTTTGGCGTTGTGCCACCATGCCTTCTAGGAGCCATGCCGTCATTCCTCCTGGAGCAAGTCTATCTGCGATTATTCCATACCTTGTGACGTCCCTCTTGTCCTGCTGTCTATATGTATGCTGGTCTCCCACAGGATGCCGCGCCGTTTCTAGACGCCAGCATCGAAACATACCGTATGCAAACACACCCACGCCGCAATACTTACAGCCTCGCGGTCACGGGTGTAGCCTCATCCTCAATACTACCTATGCGTTGTCCATTTCCGTTGAACTCGATCTTCTTGCCGGTGATCAGACTCTCTTGCAGTGCGCACCCGATCTTGACGGCGGCAACGGCGCCCTCTAGTTTGAACGGAGGCTCTGTGTTGTCGAGGCAGCAGGCTGTGAATTCATTCGCCTCGGTGATGAAAGCCTCGCGGAAGCGACCGTAATAATGGGGTGGGATCTCCCGGCGGATGCCCGAGGGTTCGTAGATGTGGACAAGATTGGACATTGGCTGGGTGTTGACGGCAAGCTTGCCTTCAGTGCCGGTGATCTCAGTGCTGTCCTCCTGACCGGCCGCCATCATTCTCGAGCAGTAGAGCTGTGCAATCTTGCCGCCGTAGAACTCGACAATGCCCAGCGCGTTGTCTCGGTCGTTGTATTTCCGGAGTTCTGGCGAAACGGCGGTGATGCCGATGGCACTGACCGACTTGACGACCGAATCCTCCCCAAAGAACCAGAGCGCCAAGTCAATGTCGTGAATGGAGCAGTCGACGAAGATGCCGCCCGAGAACTGAGCATACTGGACGAAGAAGCCCGAGGGGTCGAGCTTGTCGCAGGTTTGAGAACGGAAGACGGCCGGGCGACCGATCAGGCCCGCGCGCATCTTCTCGTAGGCATCACGGTACGATGCATCGAATCGGCGTGAGAAGCCACAGATGACTTTCTGCTGTGGAAACTCTTTTCTTGACGCCCGGTACGCTGTGACGACGGCTTGTGACTGTTGGCGAGAGATTAGAAAGGACTGCGGCAGAGGGGGCTACGGTCCAGTACGTACCACTTCTGGATTTGTGCTCAGTGGCTTCTCACAGAGGACATGGAGACCAAGTCGGATGGCCTTGATTGCTTGTTCGGCATGGACAGCGGTGGCCGAGGCGATGACAACTGCCTGCAAATCCTTCTCTTTCCTCAACATCTCATCGTAATCTGCGTACGCTCTTACACCTTCCAGATTCCGAGCGGCCCATTCCAGTTCCCTGGGATCTGGCGATGATACTGCGATGACTTCTGCGCGAGGCGTCATGGTGTGGAAGTGCAGAGCATGGCGCGCTCCCATCCGCCCCAGTCCGGCGATTGCTATCTTGAGCTTCGGCGAAGACATGATTGCTGGATGTCGATGGGAATCAATGCGAAAACGAGACGAAATGCGAAGGAAGCCAGAGAGATAACTGCAGTCACGACTCACCGCTGTCATGTGCAAAGGGCAAATCTCATCAAGTACAGTACAATTGGCGTCGGGTCAAACTTGAATCCACATTGACGAAAATCGTTGTGGGCGGTGAGGGACAGAGCCCCGCGCCTAAACACACCAGTACCCAGTAATTGCAGTACGTACCACAGACTCTTAGGCTTCCTCCGGCGGTGCCTACGGAAGGAGTTGCCTCTCCCCGGGCTGCCCGGGGCGAACGCGTCCCCGCTTCTGGCTGGTGCTTCCCCTCACAGCCAGGGCAGAATCACGCATGTAGGTGGTGCTAACATCTTCCTCGCCACATGAGCATCGACACGGCAGCAGGCGCAACGAAGAAAGCATTGTCCCTCGCCATGAGGAAACAGGCATAAACGGGAACATCTCTTGACGTCCAGGGAGAGATGGAGGAGCACCTCAATCTGTCACCCGCTCCCCTGATGATGAAGCAAGCGGGCCTTGCCACAGCACCGAGAAATGAATGATTGTTCAACGAGATCCGTTCCTTGCTGAACCAACTACGAGTACAGTCCCCAGCCTGTGCGGTCGTTGCGGGAGTTCTCGGCCTTTCAGAAAAGCGGCCCCCTTCTTACAGTAAGAGGTGTGAACGGCGCAGGCTAACGGACATTCATGGTGTTGATCATCTAGGGTGCCTTTTCGACGGCGTCTCTCCTTTGGAAACACGGCAATATCTCGACTGTGAAGTTGTTTTCCTCGTTGCCACAACGAAAAGAACAGCCCAGTTGGACGTCCATGGAATTCATTTCTCCCGATGCAGATCTGTGCAATTGAAACCGAGTGGTGGATTGGCCTGTTCACGCAGACTTCAACTTCGTAAAACGGGTGCGCATGCCGCAATCCAGTGCATCGTCCGACTCGCGGTGTGAGTGATTGCGTGCGTGCCACACGCTCTCATCTACATCCCGAGAGCCCTCCGCCGTACCACCAGTAGCCTCTGCGTAGGTAGGCACACACATACCCACGCCTATTCGGTCGCTGGCCATCCTATCCTTCGCCAAGAATATCCCGCTCGTTCCCAAGCCAGCCGTCCGTCACGACCACTCGAATCCCATGTCAAGGAGAATGTCGAGCATGGAGGTGACGTTCCCGGTATCAGAGCGTCGCTCCTTACCCATCTGCGCCGCGGACGGAGGGTTGCCACCACGTCCAGCCGGCGGATCTGGTGCGGGAACGTACCCTCGCCTCCCGTTGAAAGTTAGGTCTATATCAGCGATTGCGGGGCCGAAGGGTCGTCCGCACTTCTGTCACAACGTTAGACTGGAAAATTGAACACTCCGATCCCGACTCGTGGACAACCTCGACGGGTCGTGTAGAGAAAGCGCAGGTGAAGAAAGCAAAAGGAGGCACGTACCCAAGACCAGTACTTCGACAAGGCGTACCACACGTAGCTATCAGCGTTCTGGATCGATTGGGACATGCCCGTGCTCGGATCCGGAGACAGCTGGTTGAGGTTCGCTGCTTTCCATGGTCCGTCTGTAGGACTTGGTCAGCATGAACTGTTCGGTAAATGACGGGGGCAGTATCCACAGCCACCACCCCTTCCAGCCAGAAAGACATACAAGAACGGTCATCGAGGGGATAGTCCACGATCTTGTGGACTGGAGAGGTGTACCCGTAGTGTCGGCCATCATAGATGAAGTTGTCGTAATTGGCGACCTCGGCAAAGACATCCGGACAATGAAACATCTCATGCAGAACCGTCGACCCAATGACCTTCTGGTACCCAGAATCTGTGTCTCCGAGGCCGCTGCACCCCCAGCCAGGCCGTGGTTCTCCATTCTCGTCCCTCGCCCAGGCGGGCGGGTTCTCCGTCCCTGCCAGATCGAGCCGAAAGTTGAACACCTCCCCCAGGGGACAGAGGATCATGTAGCACGAGCCCTGGAAGTCCCAGTTGCCGGCCCTCGGGGCCCTCGCATCGTATTGGAGGTATCCATTCATGATGCCCTGTGCGCCCTGACATTTCGGCCACCCCTCGGGTCTGAGATCCACCGGCATGCGGGGATAATCGCCGAACGTGATCATCAAGTTTGACCAGAAGGGACTCAACGAGGATTCCTAACCGCAGAGATTCAGGTCAGTCAGAAGACGCCTTCTAGCGCGAGAGACTTGGAAGGGCACATAGTCGGGGCTCGACAAGAACGGAAAATTGAACAAAAGGTGACCAGGTTCAGGTTGAAGCTTTCAAACCCAGGTTGTGGACGGATACATGTTCACAAGGCAATCGTCAAAGAAACGGCGGCGCCCACTCACCGTGTCGAAGGTAGGGAGCAAGGCAACGGCGTCGGCCGGATTGGGATTCTTGGGCGGCTCGATGTTGGCTATCTTGCCGAACATGGCTTGCACGAATTCGAAGTCTTGTTTCTGGAAGTCTGCGCACCAGGTCAGCTTCATGGCCGAGGACAGGAAAACTCGCGCGGCTTCCTTCAGGATGAACCGCGCCAGCGAGCGAAGTGAAGGGACAACTTACACCGTAAGAATGCCTGTGGATGTCGAGGTAGGGGGTGTTAGCATTGACGCGGAGGCGAGCAGCGCTGGTACGTGTAACCTGTAGGTACTGTGACCTCGATCAATTAATCCCACGGTGCACGTACCGGATCGCAGTCTGTTCCGGTCAGCACCACCACCCGCGCAAGGGTGATCGCGTCTTGAAAGCCCTGTCGCATGAGGCCCGCATACGCTTGATATCTCCAGTCGGTTTTCTTGAATGGGAGGCGGAACGCCGGACGGGCCGCGACCGCAAGCCCGGCGTTCAATAAGAGAAGAAGGAAAATGGTCGGCACCATCTTCTCTTTGACTGCTTTGAAGAAGGCCATCTTGTTTGCCTAAGTACGGCAGGCAATTGTGCAACTCTTGGTCGGATGAAGTCCCTGTGAGGGTCCATAGAAGGTGGTCGCGCAGATTCTTGTATCTTCCCTTTAGATCGGCCCTTCACTTACCGTGTGGGTGGCAGTAAAATTCTCGGCGGAGAGGTTGCGTGAAGATGAAGGCGGTGACACAGGCCGTGGGAACACGTGAAGGGACGGTCTTCACGCTTCATTGACATTATCACAGGATCTAGTCAATACCATTCACATACCGATGACGCTGAATGACCGTAGATTTACTGGAAGTAGACGACGCGGGAGTATTCATGTAATGTTGATTGTTGATGAGGGCTCTTGATCATCGAACCAGCGAAGGGTACTAACGCGTCGTGGTCTCGCCGCGGGATCAGTGAGGTCCAGGAGATGGCCTCGAAAGATGTGTGCTTCCATACAAGAAGCATTCATCAAAAGCCTGCTGGCGTCAAGTGTCTCCGCCCGTTCTCGTTGACGCAGTAACCATCGATTCGGTTATCGCAGCGATTTATTCTCCCTTACCCAAACCGCCCATTTACTCAGAAGGTGTTCCCGGGCCCTTTCCACGACTGCCCAACCTGTTAGCCTAGGGTACGGTGTGCATATTCCAGCGGTCCGAAAAAGAAGACAACATACCAATATCATCGCGGGCTCCTTTAGCGGCGTCATCTTCATCAGGTTCCCATAGAACTCCATGCCCTTCTCCTTCCCATGGCCGACGATACACATCGACCTCCTCAAATAAGGCATGTCTTCGACAACCTCCTGCACGCAGGAGATCAACCACTTCCCCAGCCCCTGACCCCGCCATTCCGGCAAAGTGTATACGTCCGTCAGGTACGCGAAAGTGACTCGATCAGTGATCAAGCGAGCAAAGCCAATCAACGAAGGCTGTTCTTGGTCTGGGGTTTGCTGCTGCTCCATATTCTTAGATGCTGCCCGGTGGCTCGGTCGTTGACTGCTCGACTCTGGCTTGACATGTCCAGCAATTTCATGCAGTGTCTCTGCTGGATCTGGTGGGGCGGACGCCGAAACGTCCTTATCCGCAAGCGAAGGCGCAGGCGGTGCCGGGGTCGGCGAGTAAAGGCCAAAGCAAAGACAATTATCCAGCATGTCTTGCATAACAGGGTCTGGCAGTGGTGAAGCCCAATATAAATCTTCAGACGCGAAGGCTTTGTTGAGGGCGTCTATAGGGATCAGAGAAGAGTCTGTCGATATGAGGAATCCATCACGGGTCCATGTCCTCGTTGTCTCAACGGCGTGGGCTGTGTGCGACATGCTGGTGAGGGCAAAGCTTGTCCTTCTTTAAGAAACCCCGTGCAATTAGGATAGCCACTTGAGGAAGGTTCTACATTCGTGGTACACCCTTCGAAAGCTTTGCTCGGATTATTTGTCAAAAGCAGAAAGAGGGCAGTGGTCGAAGCATCTGAGGATGAGGACAGGACAATATGACAATATGACGATACATCATACCGACGTCTCTTGCGCGTTCAGCACGCCGTATCGGTGAGTACTCGTGGTACTCCACGTACACGTATTTGCCACGGCGAAGCAAGACGACCACGGACGACTTGATGTTACTCATCCGTGTCATCCGACTCTTTCACCCGACTCTTCATTCTCGATCAGACTCCACCAATGCCATACCACAGGATTAAGAAATACTGTAAGCTGGTCGTGCTGCCCTGGCCCAGGCCTCAAAATGAAGATTGCGTCGAGCTGAATGCAAGAGGTACTCAATCGGCCCCAAAGGGTTTCTATAAACGCTTAGGTAGAAAGCGGATGTGACTTGGATAGAAAAGAACCTTGTAACCCAAAGAAGGCGCACACTTTCCTTCCATCCAAATTGCATTCCATCGTGTCTCAACTGTGTAGCTGCGAGGATCGGTGGATGACTGTGCCTGCTGCTATCGTGAAGAGACATACAGAGGCCCAAAAGCGACCATTATACTATAAAAGAATGCCAGGTTGCCTTCATCTACAACTCCTCATCTCGATACCCGGCAAGCCTCCAAGAGCTCAACCTCTCCTCCTCCATATCAGCAGTCTCAAACACCGTGGAATCTTCAAATTCTCTCCCCTCCGGCCCAAAATAAATCTTAAACAGCTTCCTCAGGTCCTTATCATTGAACCGCATATGCTCGCCCGGTAGCTTGACAGTCTTCAGTCCACCTTTCTTGTCCAGTTCTTTCAAGCCAATCCAATCTTCGCGGTAGATGGGGCGGAGTCGAAGGGGCGTGACTGAATTTTCTGTCTCATTGAATTCGGCAAACCACGCGCTTTCCTTAGGTATGAGGGTTGTATCGTTGTTGAAAAGAATCATGACAAAGCGCTCCAGTTGAGATAGGTTGTCTGCGTAGCTGACGTTCTTGAGGACACGCTCGTTGTTGATGTCAGCCAGGTAGTTTGAGTGTTCCAGATAGTTTTCGAAGTCCTTTGTGTCACGGTAATATTGCGCGGGCACGAGGCGAGATTGGATGAAGTCGGACCACACGGTGCTGCTCTTCAAGAGTGCATTGGCGCCCTGGCATATCCAGTCTGTCGACGAAGCGCACTTCTGAAACTCTGCGATTCCGTTGTGTGGCGATCCAAAGGTGATCAGAGATCGAACCTTGGGGGCGTTGCACCTCTCCACATAACCACGCAAGAACAAGCCACCCTGGCTGAAACCCAGGGCATCGATGGCTGGAGCCGTTCGCAAAATGTTGTCCTTCGCAAGTGCCTGGCACACCGAATCGATCTGTTGCGTAACATTGCCGAAGAAAGAGGCCTGACGATCCGCCGAGCCAGCATTGGCGCCGACCGCGATCATATACGTATATGTGCCTGGGTTGACTTCATCCACCAAACCAGCCACCTCTTTCAAACCCTCCGCGTTGGCTGAGTCGCCGAGACCATGCCAGATCACAACAGGAAGGGGTTGATCGTCGGTGTCGTCGTCATCGACAAACGTCGCGCGAGAGGCGTACTTCGGCGATAGTTTGGTGATCTTGATCCATTCGTCCACGATGATCTCCTCAACTGTGTCGCTGGATGTTGGGAACTCTAAGCTGTTGTCCCCTCCCCCATTGATTTGAGGTATGACGCGGCCCTTGGGCGATAGGTTCGGGATGTCTGCGAGTTGACCCCGGAAGACTTCGGCTTCGGGGAAGATAACAAAGGAGAGGATGGCCGCAGGGAGCGACAATAACGCGGAGAGCCGCGTCACCTGCATCGTGGCAGACAGCGTCACCGCCTTCAAATCAAGAACACAAGGCTGCGGGGCTGGATAGTGGGATTTGAAGGCCTGCTCCAAGGCAGACTGAAGTTGAAGTTACTATCAGGTTTGAAGAAACGGTGTTGCCTGCGACGCAAGCGCATGCTGACAAGTCGATTGCTCCTAGTTCATGCTGGCCCATGCGCTCATACCCCGGATCTTGGCAGGCACCCGACGCACATCTGCAGTTGACCCAGAACAGAAAATTGCCACGTCTGACGAGAAAAGCGCCCTTGCATTGCATGGATACGAACAAGTCACACCGCAACTTCAGACTGCATGGGGGCACGCGACCTCGAAAGCCTAGGTTGACTGGGAGAGACTCGTCTGGAATCACTGACAGCTTCTGTAAACTGAAGGCGCTCTGCTTCAGCGGGTTTACTACTGCCCTCTTGGGCTATGAATGCAGCAGCATGGAGGAAATCGAGCACTTGCTGAACTGCCAGCGCACAGGCTGGCGTATGGTTAAATCGTTATTCTGTCGTTGCCCCTGGTGTCGCGTAGTAATGTCCGTCCTTGGAAGCGGATGAGAAAGCTTCCCCTGCAAGACTCCACGCTAATGGGTATCATATCAAGACAATAGCCCTCCAATTTTTGAGACCCGTTCCCCTAGAACACCTAGAACTTCAAGTCCATTCCCACCTCCCATCAGCATAAAGAGGTGACGGAGTATGCGTTCAACCCAGCAAGCCGAGTCCGTCTTCCTCTGCGACCAACACCCGGACCTTCTTCAAATCCTGCGTCCACCTCCGAGTAACGTGCAACCATAATTGTCTCTCGTCCGACCGTTTCTCTTCAATGTACTTTTCCAACGACGGCTTGCTCTGCCAGTCCTCCCATAGTCTCCCAGGACTGACTAGCATTTCGCATGTCAGGTGGGGATATTGCTTCCTTGCTGACACGATGGCTTCTCTATCTGCCTGCAGACGGGCATCTTCCAGCTGACAGGGAGGACAAGGATGGTCTTGGTGAGATAAAAAGTTCGGCAACATCATGTAATGAGGCGGAAGGTAATGTGAGGATGAGGTGCAGGAGAAGTGGAACGCTTTCGCAGTGAATGACTCTGATCGAGTGAACCTGCGCCCCAGATCGCCACATTCCTTGGGTTGTCGAGCTACACCGGGTAGAGGGGCAGCAAAAGACTGGACCCGGGAGATTGGTGAGGATGGAGGCGTGATGGAGCCGTCTGAACGGGAATCCAATGTCCCGTTTGAGGAGTTCGAACATGCTTGGGATGATACTGGTCTGAGGTTGGATCCCGTCAGTTTGTTCTGACAGTTGTAGCATTTATAGGGTTGCTGAGGGAGCTTGACTCCGGTTGTCTTGAGGATCGGGCATGGTCCCAGATTGCATATGTTGAAGCCCATCAGGATACCATGGCCGCAACAGAATCGTAGGACGTGAGCCTTGCACATCTTCGAAGTCGTGTGCCCGGAGACGTCTCCCTCAAGAGGATAGTATGTATGAGGGGAGTAGCGTGGAGTGGAGATACTCGAGGTGCGCAGGTGAACGAGTAAAGAGTCGACGTCCACAGTAGTCTATAGAGACTTTCTCAACAGACAACGTGCGAAAAGTGAGGCATCAGGTAGGCGTTCATCGACTCTTGACGAATGCGCGGGCGAGGGCCGTATACACGCGGGGCAAATGAAGGCGGTGCCCAAGAACCGTTGTGAGAGGCGTCGGTCCACCACACAGAGAGCGAAGTCCCAGTGTCTCCACTGCACAAACAAATCTCTGTGCATACAGGGTGGTCTGTGCAACCAGCATATAACGAGTGTCACAACGTCATCGGACCCAGCGAGTGTGAACAGGTTGAACGGTCGATATAGGTTAGAGGGGAAGGATTCGAAGGTCCGTGTCGAAGAGGGCGAGGAGGACCCAGATCGTGGAGGAAGAGGTTATTAACCTTTGAGAAGTGGGTTCGGAAGCAACAGGGCAAGAGCCCGTAGGCCGAGGGTCAATATGATCGCATCAAGCATTAACGAAGGCAAGAAGGTCGACGGCAAGTAAGCCACTGGGCCGCGACGGCAGTGCAAGGCGCGCGGGGGAACGAATGACGACGAGGAGAAAGTCAACGGAAAATGAAGCTTGGAATCAGCCTGACCCATAGATGAACCCTTCAGGAAAGCGAGACAGACAGACGGGCCATAAAAGAAGCAACCAAGCAACAACAAAATGCATAAAACGGGGACGACGTCGTGAATGAGCGAATTCTCATCGGCTGGGATAGGGTCGATGGGGGTAGTGTGCTTTGGGATGGTGGAGGTTTCTAGACGAGGTGCTCCGGCTGCAGGTTCAGCAGTCCAAAGGTGGGATGGGCTGAGTGGGAGCCATGAGGGAAGCCACTCTGATCGTCCTCGAGGTGGGATGTTGCTCCCTATTGGGCTTGGTTTGTTGAGAGGCCGGACGCTCAAATTTTTTCCTTGGCCGACTACCCGAACCCCTGCACGCACAGGTTGAAAATCACCCTGCCCGGACCCTTACCCTCACCTCGCTGTTGTGTCTCAAGCTCGCTCTTCTCCTTCGATCAGAGAACTGAGTTTTGGAATGTTATCTTGCGTTCGTTGCTTGTTGCTTGCCTGCCGCCTCCATGCCATCTCCGCTGTGCGCCGTATTGTGCTTCAAACCACCTAACTTGTGTGTTGCATCTCGGACCCGCTCTGTGGGCACAGACTGCAACTCTCATGACGCGCGCGGGTAAAAGGGTTGCAGCGCGAAGGGAAAGAACACGGCGACGGCAAAAGGGGTGCTCTTCGCCCCCGGTCAATCATGTTCTGCTCGAGCTCACTCCTCGCCGTTCGCCGCTCCGGATGGTCGCGAAAACATAGCCAATGATGATATGAAGCGTGATGCGCGCGTCGCAAGCACGATGATGCAGCTTAATCCGAGCACCACATTATGCCTGTGCGCCTCCGAGATCTTCTTGTGCGCTTCTTTCGGCTCTTCCAGAAGACGCGATTGCCGGCGATGCCTCTGATGATGGCTCGCTCCAGACCCACCCGGGTTTTCTGAACACTTGTGGTTACGATGTTCATGCACGTCAACCCCAGAAATGCCATGCCCGATCCTTCGCGATGATTGCCACATGCGTCTCAGCATGGCCGCGGTTGGCCTTCTGCTCTCCTCGAGTGCTCTTGGTTTCTAGTGTTTGACGGACGGAAAGACTGAGTTCGAGCACAACTCAAATTCCAGCTGGGCCTGCCGACGCACACCTCCCAAGGATAATTGCCACATGCCCCATAGTCGGCGAATCCCATCAGTTTACGCAGCCCGCGGGAGGCATTGCGTGGGTTTGCGCGCTGGTATCGCAAGTGGGTAAGATGTGCCGCTGACACCCGGCGAGCGGCAGAGTGCCGTAGATAATCACCTCGATATCAGTCCACATCCGGCTCTACTGTTCGATCGAGGAGGAATTGCTACACGTGCATGATCTATGAGGAGGTGTCCTAAGCATGATCTGGGTACGGTTCTGAGTCTGTATGAGATACTTATCGAGTACTGGAGCCAGGCATGAAGGAGATGCCTTAGGTTATCTAAGAATACTGCTCCGCTTTCATTCTCTATCATCCCCTGGCTTTCTCACGTGCTTCTCGACTGCTGCGGCGCCAGGCTCTTCTTGACAAGCATACTACTAGGATCCTCCACTTACGCACAACATCTTCCGGTGATTGTGCACGTTACTCCTGCTTCGAATTTGAACCACTGGATGCATCGCTAGCAGTGTTGTAGTACATGGTGATGCTCTGGATTTTGAAAACGTTGTCGCGCGCTGGAGGCCCGACCGACCAACCTATCACGACGGTAATCAGAAACGAGCTTTGAGATAGAGATGACACCAGATACGTACCTCTATCGCCATTCGCCCAGTTGTTCCATACCCATGTACCTGGCACACTCGGAACGTTGACCCAGAATTTTTTCTGGAGCACATCATCGATGTAGAAGGCGGTAAAGTCCTTTGTCCAGTCAAGTCGGTATTCATGGACGTTGGTCGTGCAGTCAGTTGGAGCATTGCCATTCTGGTAAGTCTTGGCCATCCTCTGAGGATCTACAGCTTGGTTCGTGTACCACATTGGTACTGGCACGCCCGGACCCGGATTCGACAAGGAAGTTGGATCTGTCACGTATTCGATATCCGTCTCCTGAGTGTCACTCTTGTAGAAAAAGAGGCCTGTGACTGTCAGCATCTGTGGCCATCATTTGGGCTACCGGCGTTGAAACGAACCATGAACGGTGCCAGGTTCCTGGCAGAAGATAGCTTTGGTTCGAACGCTGCCGTAGAGGATATTGTGGTCCAGCGTCGTCACCTCCGCGCACCTGATCGCATAATTGTCGGCCTGCGTGGGCTGCTGGCCTCCTGGAACCGTTAAGTTGAGAAATCCGTTGCGGAGCTGAACGTTTGCCGGGTCGAACCGCTCGTTGTAAGGGATCCGCGGGTTTCCATACCCCTCTCTCCTGCTCTGCACGGTGTAGTTACTCGCCCAGAGGCCAGCAGGTAGACTGCAGCCGTCAAACGTGTAGACAGCTCGCTTTTGGAAGGTGCCGACACACGGTACAACCCATGCGCCGTCCCCTCCCGTCACTTCTTGACTGTCGTAGGTATCTTGATGCTCAGCTGCATTTTCATCATCTGCCTCTGGATCACCACCAGCGCCCTCATTGTTGCCACCGTATTGCATGTCACCGGAGCCTCCATTGTCATTGGCTCTGGCACTCGATTTTGCGGTCGTCTTGGCTACGAGACTCTCTGGCATTGTGGAACTTCTGACACCTTGCTCTTCCTTCATATTTCCGGCGTTTGGCGCCGACGGCATCTTGACAACAGGCGTATCTTGCTCTGTTGGATCAGCAAAGACCACACCACGAGCTGGCATAGTGTGTGTCGATGTACGCTGACGGGTCATAGGCACACAGGGTCGTAAAGAACAGGACGATGAAGAATATTGGAATGAATGGCTGAATGGTGCGGCTGTCGGGAGTCTTGAGGCTGGTCTTCGTGCCCGGGGATGACACTCGGGAGATTGCTAAGGGAGGCGTTAGGGTATGAGCGCTTTGGTCGTTGGGTAACAAGGTGTCAGAAGTTCTGTGTGCTCACCAATGGGTGTCTGGGCAGGCTCGTCGCTAGCCTTTCCCGGATGACTCTGAAAGCAAGAAGCAATCTTGTTTTCCCAGAGCTCTTTCAGTTGGACTTTAACGGGCATGGGCCTTTGGATATGACGTGAGGGCACCGAGAGAGAAGTCTGCCAACGAGGTCAGCCACCCTGAACCGGCCGTTTTCAACCTCGTTGTGCTGCAAGATTGAGCCCACATACCTTTAGCGAGTGCAATAAAAGTGTTGTCAAACGATAACGAGAGAAGATATGCTTTCCTACTGGGGAGGGGCCAGAGTGATAGCAGTTGTTGTGGTGTGAAAGGTGCAGGAGAGGAAGATGTGATTTGCGAGATCAATTGATCATGCTACTCAACTGGGCGGCACCTTCCATCGGAGTCGCAAAAACTAGCAGGAGCCGGGTGCCATGTCAGCGAGAAAGAGCGAGATGGTGAGCACGACCAGATGTCTGGATCAAAGTTGCCATTCCACCTGGTAGCCAAAGACTGTCTTGCGGAGAATCTCGTCTCCCGGGTCGTCCTCGAACATGACATTGTCCATAATTTGCTCTGAGAGCTTCTTGACCACAAAGCCAGCGGCACGCGCCAGCTCAAAGAAATTGAGGTCTTTATCCAGCAGCCATGGCCGGTACGGGGTGAAGAAGACCAAAGCAACCGAGTCTGTGGATCTTTTCAAGCACTCACGGACTGTTCGGAGCAGTTTGGTATGTTCAGAGTGGTTGAACACGACATCCGCGAGAATAAGAAGGTCGAATCCTTCTGAATCAGGATGCACATGAGACTTTAAGGAGTCTGGCGTGCTTCCCCACAGGTAGCCCTCCGCTACAACTGTGGACTTGTTCTTCAGTGTTGAGCAATGCTCAATATTGTAACGAAGATTCACTATGAGTTCCTGGTCCGGGTAGTCCGTCACTACTACTTTTCGGGCGCCCAAAATAGCAGCAACCAAGCTGGGGAGACCTGAACCCGCCCCTAACTCTAGAACAGTTCTGTTCTGCACGAGCTGCTCAGCGTTGTCCTCGAGGTACTTGGCGACAACTTGGCCGGCGTTCCAGAGAAGGTGACCCTTGACAAGTGGTTAGTGCAACAGCAAGAATCAAAATGCAACTCGATATCACACCCAAAGAGGACTGTGCCCTACGAGCCTCAGTCTGAGTTCATCGCCATTCTGAAGCGTATAGTTGACGAAGCTTGGAGGCTTCTCAGGCCGGAAAAAGCTTGCTGGCTCCTGGAAAATATCGAGAGATGCCGAAGCCTCATCGTCGTCACTGTGTGCCATTCCGACGACGGCAAGCGTTCACAGGACAAGCGCACCTCTCTGCTCGGAAGCTGCTATGTTCTGGTGGCGAGCGTGCGGTGACACAAAGATGATTGAGTGAATGGATGAAAGCCTTGCCTGCTGTTGCGACTTGGCGACCTCGGCGATTAGCTTACGAATAGCTCGGTAGTACCAGTACTCTGCCATAATAGCTGCGCACTTGAGTCCGTATGCTCAGCCGGATTTTGCTGGAGGAGTGGAGTCGCTGCCACCGCCCCCACAACTCAGCCACCACGGCGTCGGCGTCGGCGTCGGCAAGTCCTTGAAACCGTGTTCGCTAGCCAGCCTCCCAGCCTTCAACGCCTGGGAAATGTCCTATGTTTCATGAGCGTGTGACGGAGACCTACAGGGGCGTCTCGAGGTCCTGTCCTCGCCGAACATGGACCGCGTTGTCGATACGAATCACCAGAGGCTGGACCAATGACATAGCTTTGCCGGCTTTACTTCAAGCGGCTGAGACTTGTCTGCGGTGTGTTTCTGCCCAATTCCAGCTTAAGCGCTGGGTGTTCGAGATGAAAGTTCTCAGTCCCGGCTAGGCTGCAGTTTGCCAGAGCAGCCTTCGCGATTCAAAGATGCCAGGAGTACCACCTGAACGCTTTCAACTTAGAACCATGCATGGTTGAGACCAGAAGTCCAAGGTGCACTGCGATGCGACAGTATTCATTAATACCATGGATGGAACTCATTTCCCATGTCATGTCTCAAGTCCTACCACAGGTTTTCCCACAATACTGCAATTGACAATCCGCGCTGTGAGTACTACGTACTGAAGACGCTGCAATATGTTTCATGGCACAGTGCAACCCGGACCTCTCAAACGAAGGAGCAACACGTGCCGTTATGAACGTGTCGAAGATCAAAACTCTGTAGCACAGGCAAACAAACACGCGAAAGCTATCCTCTTGGAACACATGGCTTCCTGAAGTCGGCTTCATGTTGTTCAGCATCACTTGTATGGGATTGGTTATAGGCATCCTGCGAGCTTACGACAGCCATGCGCTTCCCTCCCTTCCTAGGGGCATCACCCTCAATGCCATTATTTCCATTCTGGCCACTGGTGCCAAATCAGCATTGCTCGCGGCGGTGGCATCGGCAATTGGGCAAGGGAAGTGGACGTGGTTTCACGACAAGTCCAGGCCTCTCGGCCATGTGCAAATACTGGACGAGGCGAGCCGGGGTCCCTATGGCTCACTAGTGATGCTCTTCGGGAACACTGCTTTTTCAATTCCCGCCATCGGAGCTGTGATTACGGTCCTGTCGCTGGGCTTTGATCCGTTCATACAGCAGGTTCTTTCTACGTTCGTTCACCAAGTCTCTCAGACATCTGAACTTGCCGCAACCACTCAGGCGACAGCATTTCTACGCCCGGAGGCACTAAGTTTCAACCAGGCGCTCAGCAACGCCGTCTACAATGACAAGTTCGATCGGACACCGAACTGTCCTTCCGGAAACTGTACCTGGCCATCGTTTCGGTCGTTGGGTTGGTGCAGCAATTGTCAGGACGTGACTTCCCAAGTGAGAAGCAACTGCAGCTATTCGTATGACGCTTCCAATCTGAACCAGTCCGAGCACTACTTTGGCAGTTGCAATATCTACTTCGATCAAGGTTATGCAGCCGAGTTGGTTTGGGGAGTTGCGCCCACTGGAAGCGGCAGTTTCGGTCTACAGGCTACTACTGAGATCATCTGGCTCGTGGACGACGGCAATAGCACTACCAATGCTACTTTCGACAGCCCGACATACTTGGGGATCGAGTCACCCCAGGCTGTGCTTGGACACGTCGTCATGGCTTTTGCCGATGTCTCACGCCCTGAGAAAGGTTTCCACGTTGCGAATGCTACACAATGCGTGTTGAGCTACTGCGTTCTCGATTACGATGTCGCGGTCGATTCCGGCATTCCCTCAGTTTCGACCAATTTGCCAAACTACGGAAAGGTATACACCAAGGATGATCTGAACATGGCATGTTGGACGGCCGACCCTGACTCCATTCTTGAGATGGACTACGCCAATGTCACCACCACCATGAGTTTTCCGCGGCAGGAACAGACCATTGATTACTACGACTTGGTCGACGCTGAGCATTTCACGTTCTGCTCGTCGAGAGCTGTCAGTATGGTCCAAGGCTTGGCTCTGGCTTTGGGGGGCCACGGGGAAAGCATCGGTGTTGCGATCGCTGGCAGCCGCCAATTGGGTGTTGCATTTTCCGAACCGGGTGTTCAAGAAATGGATTATTTTGGCGCTACGGTGGACGCTTCCAACGATGTCTTCACCTACCTGAGTACCACAGGCGGTCTCCGCAGCGTGATGCCTAGATTGGCCGACTCGTTGACGTCTCTCGCGCTGACTCTGCCGAACAGGACCCAGATTGTCACAGGATCAGTTTTCAATCCGGAAGTAATTGTAGAGGTTCGCTGGGAGTGGCTTTCCCTACCCATTGCATTGTGTGCCAGTGGAGCGATCTTCCTGGGCGTAACTGCTTTTGTCTCGCGAGTTGCCGGTGTGTGTCTATGGAAGGGCTCAAGTCTGGCCTATCTCTACCACGGCTTGGAGGAGCACACGACATCAGGCGAATCGTACAGTACGGCAAGCAGCATACGATTATCCCCCGAGTCGACAACGGTGTCGCTGCGATTTTCGGACAAGACAGCACGAGTTCGCCTCACGTGAAGAGAAGACTGCAATGCAATGTCGGCGGCGGTTACAATATGGAGGCGCCGTTTGCAGCTGGCGGAGTACCCACAGCACCTCATCATGATCGTGATATGTCGGAGAACAGGATGCCGAGGTTACGTCGAAATCAAGCTGAGGCGAGTATCCGAAAATCCTGGGCAAAAATTGTGTCACCATTCCCTCACTGCACGCCGATGATGTGATGCGATCGGATCCTATCTGGCCAAAATCTAGATACTCCGTACTAGTGGTGGCCTGACACTGGGCCGCAGCGAATTGGCTGTCAGTCGAGGTAGAGGCACTCGCGAAGAGTTACTGCATTGCCAGTCTGCACTTAGATACTGCGATGACTGTACGCCGCGGCAGTTTGTGATAGGTACACCGGAGTCTCCCCCGTTCCAGTGGACATTAGATGCGCGGAATCGCGCGCGATGAAGGTACTACATACCTGGGCAACGGTCGGGTTGTCATCCGTCACCTCACTCTCACGGACACTGACTCAACTGCGGCGCATCGTTCAGGCGGGATAGAATCGAGAAGTCCCTCGGCACATGCGCGAGCGAGGTTCAACACGTTAGGATTACTGGTGCGCACGCTCGTAGACGTCGCTTTTTAAGCACATGCACGCTGTAGGGTACTTTCGCCCAGTACAGCAATGTGATGGGTGCGTGCTTTTGCCCGGAGCCTCTGGCAGGGTCGAGGCCGACGCAACGTGGCAGAGCGCAGCCGGCACATTGTCGGATGGTGAACGCAGGCCTATCGAAATCTTTGGAGAAATGCCTCCCGCTATCGCCTGCTGCTGCTGCTCCCCCCGTGGATTCCCGACGGCATGTCACTTTGTTGCCCGGCTGCTTCTGGGGGTGATTGTCTTCGTACGGGATCCTCGTTCACAACTCTCTTTCACTTCCTCGACTATCTCTCCCTGATCTGAAGCTGTATCTTCGATCTCGCATTCATTTCCAGGGCGGAGCAGCCAGTCACGGATCACGGTCCCCCACAAGATCAGCTTCACCTTTCCCCGTCGCCCAATTGCAACAGCCCCGCAATCTCTCCAGGCTGCCAGAAGGGCAGGGCAGGCCTACCACGCGCTCCCCCACGAACTCCCGAATTCCCTCGCCCTTCATTGTCCGAGTACTCTCGCCATCCGGTCACTTTCAGCTTGGTGGTCAGCATCATCGACAAGGTCCGAGTCCGCACCTTTCTGGGGAGTGAGGACTCGGCCACGACTTGGAGAAAGTGACCTAAACTTCTCTCCAAAAATCCCTGCTCAAATCCGCACCCATTTTCCGCACCCCCGGCATTTCTTGCGGCGAGTCCTTTGTGTTACACCTTCCTCCGCTACGTACCTCGTCCCCTGCCTGCACTTTGTGCCTCTGAAAGCCGCCGAGCCCACACAATCCTTGCGACTCGAGAACACAGGTCCGCTGTAGCCGCGCGCTGCTCTCGACGAGAAGAAGACGGGGACGCAGAAGCACCGAATTACCAGGGAGCCGCCTGCTCAGCGGCTGCGTCTCTGAAACACAATTCCCACCGCCTGAGCCTGTCGACGTCCAGATACAAGATGAGCAGCTATCCACGCAGAAGCGCTCGCCTTTCATCACAGCATCTACAGCAAGAACATTTCCAACAAAGGAGTGGCACTCTCTCCGCTCCTACATTCGCAAACTCATTCTCGCAACCTTCGAGTGCCTCGACCAGTTCACATCCCAGCCCCGTCAGTGACAGCATGCATCCCCCTCCGCCACCTCCCACCCCTCAACAGGCTCAGAATCGTCTTCAGATCCAGCCGCACTTCATGCCGCAGCAGCAGCAAGGCCAATCGCACATGAACGCGCCGCTACCTTCGCCCTCGGGTGCAGAAATGGGACCCTTCTTCGGCCGCCCATATTCGCAGCCCAACCCGTATGCGTCGCAGCAACTACAAGCCCAACAGCCCTTTGGTGGCCAACAAGCGCAGATGAACCAACAGAGCCAGCAACACCATCTGCATCCTCATTCCAATTCCATGTCACAAGACCATCCCGCTCACGCGCAGGCAATGAACCCTGGACAGCTGCCACCTGATTTCCTTGCCGAGGCAGCCAAACGGGCGCAGATGGCGTGCTTGATGCGAGACATTGGTGACATCTCGCTGTGAGCCAGAGCGTTACAATGTTTTTCTATGCAATATTTTCTACGCTACGATTCTACTCAGCCCGGGAAATTGACCTTGGCTTCTGGGGCTTCATTCCGCATGCCGGCCGCAAAGTTTTTGCCGAGGGAAACTGGCTGACATGTGATTGACGACCTCCACCACGATGGTTCGGCACGAGCAATTTCTGCCAGAGCTGTCATGACTTCAGTGGTCTGGAATCGATCATTTATGCGGGTGGTAATCCACCGACGGGCATATTTTACCGGCCACTGTCACTGTCACCTTCCCAACGCAAAACGGGCCGACGGAAAAAGAGTGTGGATGATCGCACTCCAAAGGCGACTTCGCACCCACCTCGTCAAGCTTTTGCCCTTGACGTCACAAGCATCTCCACATTTACGATACGATGTGATATGCAAAGCAACATACCTACTCTTCTCAACCAAGTTACGCGGCTCTGTTATCTTCTCGGGAGTCGTCACGGTTCTTTGGACGCCGATACCCCATGACGTTTCTGGATTTGTTTGGTGCAATATACATACGGTCGCTGGACCCTAATCTAATTTCATTTCATGTTGGGGGAAGCAGATGCGCGTTGTTGTTGTGTTTCGAAGCCGGCCTCCGTGGCAGTGGCACTTTTTTGGTCTATTCTCTGTGTCTGATAGACAGCGGGCATCCTCTCCGGGGAGTTTCAACATCAGCACGAAGGCTTGCAAGCATATTACATACCGGAGAATGGCGTAGACGGAATCACTTCCGGAGTTTTTTTTCTTCCTTCCCCCAAAGACGGACACAACCGAGATCAGAGTCTATCGCAGATTCAAGGTTACCTGAGCGACGCGGAAGTTGGGGGTCTCATTGGGATGGATGACATGGAGTAACAAAGTACAAGCAGGCGGCTTCAACGGCGTTATGAAACACGCACCATCGAGGACGAGAGCGAGAACTGGGAACGAGAATACGAATCAAAATATGAATATGAACACTTTTTCGACAGAGCTGGTCTCTCTTTCTCCATTTTCATTTCGCGTGCCCTTGATCCTCGCCAGTCAGTCGAGGTGCCCACGTTTTGCCCTGTATATACGGGGTACGGAATCTACATATTGACATACTGACATATTGACATGGACATGGAGATTGGGCGAACTTTTTGCCCTGTATAGGCGGAGTACGGAGTATATCTATTCTACATATTGACATGGACATGGGCATGGAGATTGGGCGGATTGCACGCGCCACGCACGCACGAACCGGGAGTCTTGGATCCCCATCACATCACATCCCATATCGATATTTCATATTATATATTACATACGTACCTGGTATTCCATCTCGTATCGTCCAAGGCACCATTGACTCTAGCCTAGGCACGAGAGAGATCCCCCCCATCTACATAGATAATATCACGATCTAGACATTACGATCTAGACACCACGTAGAGCCATTTATATGCGTGGGTGCGGGTGCGGACGTTGTTCTTCCAATCTCCTCGTATCTGTCCGCTCGCTGTCTCTCTGCTGTCTGTCTGTCTGGCTGTCTGCTGCCTCCTGTCTATCTATACGGGCTCGGATCGGATTCAGACTCGGTCTAGGACCCGGACCCGGACTCGAACTCGGAACTCGAACTCGGATCTGGCTACACTCATTCAACTCACTCGAACTCGGCCGTGGACTCAAACTCCGCTCGCTCGCCCGCTCACTCCCCATCCTCATCCCACTCGTCGGCCAAAAACCGGACAAAGCCCTCGACGACGGCCCTCCGCCCATTCACGTAGCCCTGGCCGTGCGCGATCCCGCCCCGCTGGATCTGGGTGTATTTCCGCCTTAACCGCTGGAGGATGGGCTGGTTCAGATTCACGCCGGGGGGGACATGTAGCGTGATGTGCACTGCCGATGGAATGCGGTCTTGGTTTTGTCTTTGTTCTTGATCATGTCCTTGGTCGCGTTCTTGTTGTTGTTGTTCATGATCTTGCCCAGATATCGGCCCAGGCCCAGGCACAGACACACACAGATCCACATCGCCGCCCTCGCCCTGCAATACCGCGGGGTTCTGGACCCTCGCTTGCGCGAGCAGCTGCTTCACCACGTCCATGGTCGCGGACTCGAGCGTCTGGAGGGCGTCGGCGCCGGTCGCGCGGGGCAGGACCGTCGCGGCGTGGGGTTTCACGACGGGTCGTCCGTCCGCTTGGGCTTGGGCTTGGGCATGGGTATTATTTGGATTCGGGCTCGCGCTCGTTTGTTGGTCATCATCATCATCATTGGTGGTGGTGGTGGCGCGGGCCTGGGCTCGGAGATGAGATGGCAGCTGGCTTAGCGCCTTCTTGCTCGTCGGTCTGGTGGACGGAGGAGGCGGAGGAGGGTATATCGCGGCCCAAATGTCTTTCAGCGGCGGGGCCATGTCGGTGGAGGGGACCACGAAGAGGGGCGTATCCCAGCGCGAGAATGGCGAGGGTGGTTCATAGCGCATGCACAGGGAGGAGAGGGTCGAGGGACTGTAGGGAGGTGAGGCCGTTGGTGGTGGTGGTGGCCGCATTCGGGCTGAGACACCGGGTGAGGGTGGATGAGGTACAGCTGTGGCTGTCGACGGAGCCAGCGGTGTCGCTGATGCAGAAGACACCTCGTCCTCCTCTCGATCCCTGATGTAGAGAGACTTGAGCGTCATGGTGTCATCGCGCGGCCGTCTCAACATCTCCCCTTCCAGGCCGCCGCCGCCGCCGCCGCCGTCCAGAGACGAAGATCGGGACCTACTACCACTGGTCTCGCTCTGCTGCTCATGCACCACCACCCCCCGATCGCCATAGATGGCCGTATGGCTTTCAGGGACCAACTCCCCGAGCACATTCTCGCCTTGTTTCTGTTTCTTTTCCCCTTGCCCGCCGTCGTCTCTGACGTGCCCGTGCCTGTCATCTGACTCCCCCTCGGATTCCCAGTTCAATCCCCAGGCCTTTCCCCGGTCGGCATTCCACTTCGCGCACTCGTCCTCCCGCGCCGCCACGTGGACGACACAGCACCTCGTCCCCGCGGCCTTGGCCTCGCACCACAACTGGTATCTGTACCCCTTGATGTAATTCAGGGCGTCCGCCACGACGACATTGTCGCGGCCGAGCGCGCGCTTGACGGCCGAGAACTCTGCCGCCCGCGCCGTCTTCTCCTCCGCTGCGGACGTGTAGATCTGGTCGCGGAGCGAGGAGCCTGCCTCTTGCGTGGGGGGCTCGGATCCGACGCTGCGCCCACTACTATCCTGATGATCGGGGGCGGGGTCGGAAAGCGCGTGCTGAGACGGGATGATTTGGACGGACCTGCGCTTGGAGACGGTCGGGTCGGTGGACGAGGAGATGAATTCGGTCAGGGCGGTCGCGATCTGGTGGGCGCGGTGGGTTTTGCCGGAGCAGGGGAGGCCCGTGACGATGATGAGCTAGAGGAGAAGAGGTCGTCAATATGGAATCGGATGTGCGCGTAGAGTTGGCCCATGGCGGAAAATGTACACGATGGTGGACTGACTCACTGGCATTGCATTCCTCGCGTGCAGCAGGCAGGTTTGGAGAATGGGAAATTTTGTTGTCGGCGGGGTTTTCGATGCCTGTTCTGCGGGGTTTCTTCACAGGCACTTGGAGCAGCGTCAATGGAGTCATCACAGTGAGGCATCAACGCTGTCGATTGGGAAAGAGTTCAGGATGTATCTAACATGGTACATTGAAAGTCGTGGTTACTGACACTGCTGTCAAGTATATCATCTATCTATCAATCGCTTTGGTTTTGGCGTTGGGCCATGGACGACGAGATCATCCTCTTTCCACCAGAGTCAGACCTTCTCGGATCGATGCTCGGGTGTACACCGGTTTGTCCCTGGGTTGAATCCTGGCTACTCCTTGGGAACAATCCTTGGGTAAATAAATTGGGCCTGTCCATGGATTTGTGGAAGTTCACTCCTGTGGAAAGGTTTTCTCCGGAGGAAAGCAGTCTACACTGGCCGTGTCTGAATCAAATAGCCTGGAGCTCCGTTGATGTGGCACGGCTCTGCTGTTCTGTTACACCTCTCGAATGCCGTCCTCTGACAGGGTGATGGTCTGGCTCCACGGCGGGTAAGATGCACAGTCAAGCGAAATCAGAAACAAAGGCCGTCCGGTAAGTTATTCGCACAAGGGGGTATATGTATGCATGATTTGAATCGTCTGCGCTAAAGATGAACAGAAGAAAGGGATTCAAGAAGGATATACCCCGGCGTATGATGGCGCAACCCTGGATGTCCTGGATATGGCGACTGACTGATGAGTGAATCGCACCTCGGTCGCGGACACTTCCTGTGCCCTCATGGCATTGTAATCCGGCGCTTGGCTTGTGTAGGCGCTGGGAACGGCGTACTGAGTCCGGCTGATAGGGCCATAGCTGGAAGCCGGGATGGAGGCCTTGACCATCGCATTAGCCTTGGACACTGTGGAGGAACTCGATCTCCTCATCGGGACAGATGTTGGCGCGCTCGAAGGCTTCCGTCTCTTCGGCTGGCTTTGGCTGCTAGGGCTCTTCTTCGCAGGGGCGTCGACTTCCTCATATTGGTGGACTCGTTTCATGTGGTCACGCTGGTTCCATCGGCGAGGGAATCCGTTTCCCTCCCGGGCGCGTTCACAGTCCGGGAATTTGCACAGGTACGGGTTCATTCCGTGGGTATGTTCTCCATGGGCTTCTCTCTCATGGCGTAGAAGGCAGGCATTGGACGAAAACCGGAGGTCCTCACATTCTGGTCGATCCGTGAACTTGCAACGATATGGCCTCAAATGGGAATCCACGTATTTGCTGCAAGGAAAGGGGAGTGTTAGCAAAGGCACCAACTGTGAGTGCGCGGGGATGTCAACCTACTTGTAGACACATCTCTGTGTGGTGGATTGGTGATTGCAGTTGCCTTCCTGAGCCCACGGGCAGTGGTACTTTCCGTTCTCATCGGGTCCACGGTTGTAGTACGGATGACTTCTGGCCTTTTCCCGGTTGGACGGGTCTTCCTTGGGCGGGCTCCTGACTTCAGGGGGAGAAGTGGACGAAGCACAATATTCGCTAACTGCAACGTTCCGTTCCGAAGCCGATCGGATGGGTCGGGGTCGTCGCACGATCCTCTGGCTGGGGCTATTGCTGCATCGATTAGTTGGTATATTCACACAAGGCTAGGGTAAGCGAGAGGGATCTGACCTGTCGGGCTCCATGTGGCAGGTGGTAGTGTCGTCGGATGTCGTGAAGTCCTTGTCCACCGGGTATAGCTGCTCCTGGAAAACATGTCCTGATGGAAAACATGTCTGCAGGTACTCCTCTGGGGGCGGGGTTGGAAGCCTCGATATGTCGGCAGTGTTAAAACTGGGCATCATTGTAGGCATGTAAAGCGAGTCCATGGGAGTGTAACTGGCGTTCAGGTGGTCCTGGGAACCCCCTTGTCCTGGGTATTGGGGAGGTACGAAAGTCAAATCTGAACAAGTGTTGCCTGAGAACGCATCCTCTGTCAGGAACTCAGAGGCGAAATCGGCATCGAAGCCGCTCAAGCTGGACAACATAGGGCCGGCATACGAGCCGTCAGGTACTATCATGGAGCGATAGCTCATCCCTGAGGATGAGGACAAGAAGTAGTCATCGTTGTCCGGATATGACCCGGATGAAGGAGCGACGGTCCTTGAGCCGTGGTACCGGCGCGATCCAAGGGTGGAAGATGTCACAGCATAGTTTCCGCTGGGCACTTGACCGGCCATGGAGGCGGGGCTAAAGTGAATATCACCCGGGGAAATCAAAGGCATAGTCCTTGGTATCCGGCTTTGAGATCCTTGGGAATGAGTGGCCAATATGAGACTTCTCCTGGTTCTCGAGTTCATTGCGTGAGAGTCGGCCCTGAGAGTGTGTGGTTCTATCAGGACGACAAAAGTTAGTGTTCTGCCCATCATACAACATGGCATCTAGGCAGCATCAAATTGGAGTAATCAGACGGCAACGAGGGTTAGTGCAAGCGGGTAGTCCTGTGGGCAAGATTGGCCGGGTGTGAGTATGGGACCACGTGGTAAAACCAGGCTTCGGGCTGCGAATTCCAGGAAGACTCCTGTCGACAGAATAGGTGGCAAACCAGGTGCCACGGCCACAGGAAGGTATGTCGGATAGTAGTCGCCAGTATAGAGGAATACAGGTCGTTGAGGGTTTGTGACAGGTCGTGCCGGAAACTGAAAGTGTTACAGCTTTCATCGGTGTGGTGTCAGCGCCGAGTACATATCGGCGTCAGTGTTGCCAGTTGAGCTCCACGGGAAGTCGTATTGCAATCCTCTGGTTCAATTCCACGGGTAATCCTTCGGAGCGAAGATGTCACAACAGGGGGGCAGAGTACGGCCTTTTAGCTTCATGATGTCGCCAATTGGTATAAGTCGCGTTGTTGCGCTTGACTGCTCTGGCCTCGAGCTCGGTGAGAGTTGGGTGCGAGGTACGTCATGAGTGTCGGCTAAGTAGCTGTCGCAGTTGCGGTTTGCGATTCAGCCGAGATGGCGTCGACATCACACAACATTGGATGTATCTGGTAGTGCACTCCTGGTAAACCATTCCACGGGAAATCCAAGGGTAGTCATATCCGGGATCAAAGTGGCTCCGTTCGGTTGTCCATGGGGTCCGCTCTGGTTGAGCTTCGAGCAACATTCATTTCAGATGCTTCGAGGCGTGATCATCGATCAGAGGCTCTCGGAGCAGGCGTCACCTTGGGCTAAAAGCCGCAGGGACAGTGGACGCGTGTCGGACATCGTCCGCGCGCGAGGAAGATCCGGTTGGTTTGACAGGGAATGAAATCAAGCATGACAAAACGAAACAAGAAGGAAATCTGTAGTACCTCAAGACGCTGATAATCCGGCTGGTATCAATTGAGGCTGGTTGTCGATTCAGATCCTTCGGATAGAAATTCCCGGAGAAGAGCTCGAGGATGACAAAAAAGCAAATGAAGCACTTCCTGGATGTCCGGAGTAAATGGTTGTCCTTGTGGGAATAATCCTGATGGCCAAAGTGGACTGACTTGGTTGATGTTGCCTGGGATGAAAATGGTTTGAAGATGTTGTCGAGATTATACTGGGTATGTCACGAGCTTCAGCATGTACTGGAGGTAGAACGAGTTTGAAGAAGAGGGAAACAAGAAGTCGGGGCGGGCTGTTGGTTATAAGCAAGTCGCTACGGCAGGGGGGTGCGACAGAGCGAAATGAGGTGAGCGAGAAGTGGGCGGAGGCGGAGGGAAGGAAGCCAAAAAGTGGGAAAAGCGGGCTCTGGCCGAGTCGTAGCCTCACTCTTTGTTCATTTCGACCTTTGGCCATCCCACCGCCCGCCGCAGTCGTGACAAGTGAGTGGACCGCTGGCTGCAGTTTGATGCAACTTTGGTTCAGTTTCGCATGCACGTTGCCCACAGCAGCAGTGCGTCCATGGAAGGTTGCACAGACCTAGAGGCTTGCGACGTGCCTGTCAGGTCCGTCGCGACCCGCCCTCGGCTGCAGCCAGCGCAGACCTCGAGCACCGAAGCAGCGAGTCAGCATCGACGTCACGTCGGCGAGTCCACAGTGTGATTCGGTGCTTGGGGAAATGCCACATTTGTTCCGTTTGAGTGGTCCGCGCCGCCGGTCGACGAATGGGTCTGCGATCAGCAGGGGAATTTCCATTCGTCGTCAATCACTCCCCGCCGTGTCGGTTCTGACAGAGTGCCCACAGTTCTGCGTCCTGGCATGCACGCTTGGCCACTCGCAGTCGAGTCACTGCAGTGACGAGGACCGCCGGCACATGTGAACACACTGACGTGGCATTCTCTCGTGCCAGCAGGTTGTTCTTGTGACTCGAACTCCTACGCCTCGAGGCATTGCGGCATCATCCTTTGGCAGCCTGCGCTGTCCAGCTCACAACCCAAAGTTCGAGAGAACAAATTGTGCACAGGATTGGCAAGACAGAGTACCGTGCATCGTTTCTTGACTCAGCGAATATGGCTGGCATGAACCTACGCGACTGTGTAGGGGCACGAGATAGCGGTGGGCGGTCAGGTGAGGCTGCTCTACCTGTGAGCTCTGACGTAGCTTGTACACCACTTCTCCCGCGACGTTGCACAGGTGCTCGTAGAGAGCACAAAGAACAGAGTTTGTGCGACTTCGGCAGCGGGGTACTCGTATTGAAGGCACGGAGGTCTCACGCTGTCGGGCTGACAATAGGCCGAGACGTGAACAGAGGCCTCCAGTCTCACAATGTGATTATCCTCAGCCTCGTCACTTCTGCAAATGCCCTAGACAACAATCTCTGCTAGGCAACGCCCAGGAGCCCTACAGTGCACATACATATTCTTTTCACCTACGGTTACATAGTGCGAGTACAAGCTACAAGTGGACGGTCAATCACCAGCAGATTTGACTATTCCGGGGCACAAACTCGGATTGATCAAGGATCGGCGTATGTACGATCCAGGAATCATGGCCTGACCGGTCAAAAGCTGATGCAAGCGATCCGATCTTGGTTTCGATGGCAGAACAGAATGCCGATCCGGCTGAGACTCGCACCCTCCGACTTTGGTAATCGAATCAGGAAGGTGGTTGAAGAACATCGTGACAAAGCAGGAAATTGTACAATTACTCGTACCTGCGTTGACGACATTAGCACAAATGGGTCAGGACAATGTAGAGACGAAGGAGCGTAAGCACTGGTTGGATTTTTTTCAGAAATACTCAAATGATGGGATATTGTTCGTTCACAGACGTAGAGCCTCAGTTGAACTATGCTTTTTGATGATGTTGGTTCATCACAATGGACGGAAATGGGTAAAATGGTGATCAGGACACGTACCTCTTGTTCAAGCGCCTACATCGAGGGTTGTATTCGGTTGTCCATCTAGGTCTTCAGTGAGCTTGGCAGGACACACTCACAGTGTGCAGGAGAGATGGCGACCGATTCACAGGTCTCCAAGACGAGCTTCATTGGATATTCAAAGGCACAAGAAAGATGCGGGTTGCACGATCAACCAAAAACGCCAGTATTAAGGGCCACATTAGGAAATGTCGACACTTGGCAACGTGCGAGAAATTTTCTACCAGATGGACTTGGCATATTTGGTTCTTTTGTACTACATCCTTCGTCTTGTGGCAATGACACGCGCTTCCACTGTGGAGGACACCCAAATCAGTCGCAATACTAACCTAGCAGAGTATGACAATAAGAGCTCTAGGGTCGTTCACAGGTAAACCCAGGGAGATATGGCCTGTTCAGTCTCTGCCCACCAGTGATAAGGACTGACAGACGGTTCTTCGTGGCAGAAGTCGTGGCTTCCTTCTGCCATGCTTCACGGCCGACTTGCGCGGTGGTGTCTTTTGACTAAGCCGTCGTTTCACCTGCAGCGCGTCCCCGTACCGTGTAAGCAGGTAGCATTAGTCACCACCAGGCCATCCGACACAGCAGGTGTGACTACTACGCAGTATCTCAGGTTCGATAGTGACGGACAACAACTATACACTAGTTGTACTAAACTTCGCATGTCCTTGAAGCTTCGACAAGTCGTCACGACTGGTACCTAGTGTGTCGGGGCGTCGATTAGGGGCCACGGGGGCCTCCCTGCGACCGGGGACAAGCGTAACAAAGTTTGCCTCGCAAGTTCTCTTGACTACTGGGTACGCGGTCTGATTGAGGCAGACTGGGTCGACTGCTTTGCGGGGTCCGAACTCCACGATTAGAGGTGCGTGATTCGCACGAGACTTTCAAACAGCGACACTGCTCCGGGGGCGCTGCCACTTATATTTCTGCGTCGAACGCGGACTCGGTGGCGCGTGAGAGATTGTCGATGGGTCCTGGGCGTCACATCAGCCCGACAAGGTCCCTCTTTACAATCGGCCCGAGGGGGGGTCTTCTTTACAACCGGCCCGACAAGACCCCTCTTCATAGACGGAGGACATCAGATTCGGGGCTGGGCCAAAATTTCATGCTGGGAACGGGTATATTGCATTCATAAGCTCCGGCGACAACTAGGGTCTGGTTGGCAGGACTTGAGAATCAGATCGCCTCCCAGGCTACCCGCATGCAGTGGATGATGGGCCACGAAGTGTATTGACGAAAATGTCGGACAGAGATTGTGAGGCTTGGCCAGCAGTGTGGTGCTCAGAAGGACGCTGCGGTCATCACTGGAACCTACCATTGTCATGATACATGGAAATCAAAGGGTTCTCAGGAGAAACAGAGGTGAAGATCATGGAAGTGGCCAGACTTGAACTAGGAGCGGCAAATTCGACGCGCCAGACCCTTTCCCTGGTACCATCGGGTGTGGTCAGGGAGCTGCAAATCCTTCCATTTCTACCACGGCGCTGCTCTTATCTGCAACTCGAATGGAGTGCGCAGATGACCCTCCCTCGGTCTGGAATGTCTCATCCCATGGCCCTTCCGATGGATCAAAGCTGCGTGAATACGAGCTGAATAGACCCAATCTCTGGGCTTCTCTCTCCGTGGCAGTGCCCACATGTTTCTGTGTGCGGCATGTGCTCTCAGGAGTGTTCGAGGCTCGGCCAATGTGCCCGTCGATGCCCACTAGAAACGGGTTTTCGGGTCCACCCCTGATCTGACAATTCTGGCGCGTCGACCGACCGGGGCCTGCTGGATGTCGTGAGCGAGACCTGGAAACTAGTGTGGACGCCCCTGATATCGTGGTACGAGTGCCATATCAGACGCTCCGTACTGAAGCAGCCCGTCCACTCAAAGACACAGTGTCTCCTCACGCCAAATCAGGGATTTGGCGGTGATTTGCACTCCGCGAAGCGCACAACCTTAAACCGAAGGGTGTCCCAGCGGGCGAGAGGGCCGAGTTCCGACAGCATGCTCTCGTGTTGTTGCTGACCCTGATCGGCACGGAGACACGTTTGGCACGCTTCCGATCAGAAGGTTGACTGCAGCTGTTAGTCGGTGAACACCCGCTGTGTCGTGTCACTGCTGCCTCCGGTGGTGGACGAGATACGAGGACATGAGGTGACTGTGTCAGCAACGACCTGCATCTACACACTGGGTACTTTTGTCGCAACACACATGCGGCTATCCACGATGTGGCGGTGGAGCCGAACTTCACTCAGCTAGCGATTCCAAGGTTGTCTTCGATCAATAGAAGAGCCCGCAGAAGCATCACGCTTGAGTACTGTGCACATGATGATGACCGTGTCGGTGTTTCACCAGATGATGATACTACTCGCACCAGCAAAAGCCCGGATTATCAATTGATGTGGCGCTGTCCCAGCGTGAGGACGGCAGGTCGGACAGTGGACTTACAGTCGAAGCTCTGCAATCGTCTACTGGAGTCAAATGTGGTATGTATTGTGCACGTTTCTGTTTGTCAGCCATGGCAGAACGGTATGCGTTGGTATACTGGACAGGCCTGTCGTATTGCTATGCCATGTCCTGACTGGCCCGCTGGCATGCCGAGTGCCCCAACTGCCCGATTGAGATACTCCCGGCAAGAAGCTTGTTTCCAGGGCGACGGTAAAGGCATTCCGTGGTCCCTCTGGGGGTTTCCGCCTGGTAAAGCATCGGCCATCGGCTCGTTTTTTGACGATACTCTTCGCAGACATTCAAGGCGGGATTATGATTGGCCATCAGGAGAACGCCCGGCTTGGCCCAGAGGCGACGCGAGCGTATAGACCCCCGTTCCAGAGAGGCTTATTTATATCGGCATGACAAAACAGCAGTACACGGTGTTCGAGAGGCAGCGACTTGCATTAAGCTCGACGAAGCTCGTATGATTGCTGGGGCTGATGCCTTCTGCCAAGCAGAACTAGACCGACTCTGGATGACCGTGGTCGCCCTCCTAAGCACCTCCAGGCGGCGACAGTGCGTGAGCGCCTCAGCAGGGTGCTCAGACGCGCCCCGGGTGGTCTGTCCGATCCACGGCTATGGGGCATGCAGCAGCCTTACCAGGAACAGGCGATGAACCCCTGTTGCATGATGGATCACTCAAAGGGCGCACGGAGCCGCTATGTCAAATGGGGAACAAGATCACTCTGGTCTGGATGGTCAGAGACATTCAGGATCTGCCTGAAAAGCCAATCACTTGTTAGGAACCCCCGTGCCTAAGTCGGTAAGTCGATAAGTCATCCCAAGTCATCTCGACGCCTCCACTTGTATAGCTGCGTGTATCGAGACGTATTGATGATATGCAGCTTGCGATATGCAAGGCTGTATACTGACCGCCGCCCGGGCACCGGCGTGTATCAGACCCAAGATCTCATTTACAGCGCACGCTCTATACAAAATGCGTCCATGTCTCGGCTTGATTCAGTATTTCCAGAAGGACTTATCACTCCCTACCTGAAGTAGCTCGACAGTAGCGGAAGAGTTCAACTCTCAAGAGACACCTCGATCCGCTCGCGACGCCCATTGCTTCATTGGTCAGTCGGTGGCGTCTACCAGGCAATGCATGATTAGCTAACAGACGTTTTGCCTCTGCAGCACGACAGCCATTGACAGTCGGTCTCCTGCCTGCTGTCCATCGTATCCGGGGACGCCATTTTCGCTAAATCCCATCCATACGGTTACGCTCTGAACCTCGACTAATTGAGACACACCCTCGTCGGCTCGGCGGCACTGCCTACGACAGCCCAACTCGGACGACAACCAGGATCGACGGAGCCCCAATCACCGAGAACTGCATATTCCCGCCCACTGAGAGGCCCAGACCTGAAGATAACCAAGCTACGGTGTGCGAGCTGCGAAAACGCGGACGGAACGAGGATCTGAGCAACTGGCGACTTCGATGGCTATTCTGGACGAAAGCCCTGCTCAATTCGAGTTTGCTACATTCAATAGCCTGAGGATCGATGCCCAACGCCCAGCATCGAGCAAGGCGCCTTTTCTCTTCATTGTCAAGACTCCCGCCTCCGACACGTTATCTCGGTCCACAACCCGCAGCGCGGCGGCGAGCATCAACAGCCACGCTCAACGATGGGCCCAGGAGGTCGCGGTTTCTCAGAGTGCCAGCGGGGCAGCTGGCCGACGTGAGGTCGACACGCCGGCGTTTGAGAAATGCATGATGAGGTGTCGCGTTTCTCGACTGCTAGAGGACCCAAGCAAGCCGGTCAAGTCAAAGCGGTCCGGTTCCGGGAAGGGAGCCAGTCGACCGTCCGAGAAGCGCTCTAGAAGATTGACACCGCAGCCATCTGAGAAGGCCGGTACGACGAGTGAGAAAGACTCGTCGACTAGCCCTGAAGCCGAGTCACGAACACGAGCTGAGTCCACCGAGGATGAAAGATCTCAGACGGCGCCACTATTGTCTCCCGGTCCATCGAGGTATTCAGTCTTGGACCCCTTCGCCTCGACGTCCCTTGCCAACGACGGCGACGTGCAGCCCATCCTTCAGTATTACCTCTCCTTTGCGCTCCTGTCCACACCCAGGGGAGACGACGGCCAAAAGCCGCCCGACGGCGCCCTGATACAGCACTTCTCGAGCATCAATGCGATCATCCAAGGCTGCATGCACAAGAGTGTTCACATGTACGCCCTTCTCGCGGCCACGGCCAGCCGCATGCGACGGGTCTCTGGAGTCTCGTTCCGTGCGGACAACGGACCGGAGATCTATCTGCACAAGGCTCTCCAGTGCCTCCGCATGTTGCTCGACAACAACAGTCAGTCCGCGGTCGAGGACCGTCAGATCATCCTGGACATCTATTACCTAAGCGTCTGCGGGTGGTACATGGAGCGATATGGAGAATCCAAGACCCACTTCAACGTCCTGAAGCATTTCTGGAAGACGCTTACGCCCGGGTTGTCGACGTTGGACCAGTACATCTATGACCTGCTCAGTTACAACACCATCTTTCTTGAGGCAGACGCCACGAAGCTTCTCGACTCGACCGGGCTTGATCGATTCAGTCACGTCCCTGGCCATGGGACGATTGCAAACCCTCTTGCGTGGCACCCTAAGCATGCAGTCTCAGCCCGCCACTGCTCCGCCTTGCCCCTAGCGCTGGAGCAGGCAGGGTGCAGTCCTGATCTCAGGCAGATTGTGCAAGAACTCCCGTTGCTCCTGCTTCTGCACAACAACCTCGCCCAGACCTCGGAGCTTCCATGGCCCGAGAGAGACTGGGTCCGGTCGAAGAGCCGGTCGCTTGTCCTCCGTCTGCTCGAACTGCCCAGCTATGGCGGCGAGTTGTGCTGTCGCCTGGCCCTCATCATTCTCCTCCGACGCATCTTCAAGACCAGCAGCTCGTCCAAGGGCTCCTCGGTCGCCGACAGCGACATCTCCGTCGACCTCTGCCTGGTCACACAGCGCTTGAAACGGCAACTGCAATACGAGATCCTGTTGCCCTCGAACGAAATCTCCCCCGTCGCGCTTGGCAGCGGGGCAACAGCAGCAACAGCAGCCGCCGCCACTCACACACCGCCGCACATCTGGACCGGCAAGTCCAACCATCTCCTGCTCTGGGTCTTGATCACCGGGCTCTTTGGCGCCCGTCTAACCGAGCAGAAGGACGAATACGACTGGTTCTGGAGCCGGATCAAGGCGTTGATGCGACTTTTGGAAGTCAGCACCATGTCACGGCTGCGCAACCTGGTCACGTCGTTCGCCTTCGTGGAGGGCATGCTGGACGACCAGAGGATCGACGGTGTTTTGGCAGACGAAGGGCCCGAATGAGGCACGATGGTTTCGCCGGGAGAAGAGGCTTGCAGGGGTTGGTTGCTTGGTGTCTGGGGGGCCGCCGGCGTGTGGTCAGCGCCAAGTGACGACGAACGTGCAGTACAGTACTAGCCTCCCGTGATGCATGATTCGCAACCCATGTTATTTATCATGATTATGGCATCAAAGATCGTTATCTAAGCAATCCTTCCTGCGCGGAGGCCCCGTGGGAGGACGGAGGACGGGGTAGGTGTTAATTGATTCAGACTAGGGCCATGCATGGCGTGCGTTTCGGATACGAGGTCTGGTGTCCTGGCTCGAAAAGGCAAATTATACCTCATCTGGGCCATGGCTGTCTACTGTGTCCAAGTGACCATTATTGAATCTGGGCCGCTGCAGATGAGTCCGTCGAGTGCGCCGCGCCGGCCCGCTTCGTGGTCACCACGGCGGCGATGAACTTTGCACGCAATACAATCACGAATACGAGCCCCCAAAGCACATGTCGAATGATACCAGTGAAGCCTGCCCGTAACTGCAGTACGAGTACAGTACTTCCCCTTCACCTGGCGTGTTTGCCGCTTCACAGGCGAATCAATTTGTCACGAGCGCTCGCTGCTGCTCCTCCTTACCAGGGCCAAATTGAGAGACCCGCATACCTGCATACGGCCCAGATTCCAATACACGGCTACAGAAGTACATCCATACATATGTCCACTGTACCGAGTAGAGTAGAGTCGGTTCAGTCCACGGCTGGTGCTTGAGGGATCGTCCACGTCCACGTCCACAACCCACGCACCACGCAGACTGATTCCATTTCGAGACGGCGCTGTACTGATATACCGACCCAAAACCAAACACACCGAGTGCCACAGTACACTGGCTGAGACACCGTCCACCGTACAAGTACATGCAGATCGAGACTCTCATGTTTCGCCGCCCATCCCAGCCACCAGGGACAATCCTGATCCGCCATCCGCGTAAACCCAATGCCAACGCCAACGCCAATGCCGACGTCCTGAAGACCCAGCAGCAGTCCTTCCATCGCAGGGCAAAATCCTAGCCGAACCAGGTGACACCGCCGCCCTCACCCCGACTTGATGACCCCTATACCTACACTGCCGGTCACTGGCTTCACCGGGACAAGGCACGACGGCAAGCTCAGTCACTGCGGTTCGACTTCGCTGCACTATGCCGCAAAGCCATCGACGCATGTCCCGGCGCGATGAAGCGTCCTGGAGTGCGTGAAAACCGGGGGCCGGCTTCAACCGAGTCTTCTTCACCTTCTGCATGGACAATGGAGCCCGTGTCGTGGGCCAAGCTGCCTTTGCGCGTTGTGGCTGGCCCGCCAAATCTGACGACCAGCTCCGAAGTCGCGACAATGGCATATATATGGCAAGACTATGATTCTGCGCTGATGTATGCGATGACAGTGAGGTCTCATACAAGCATCCCCCGTACCCAAGGTTCTTGACTGGGATGCCGACGCCGACGCACCAAAGAATCCCGTGGGGGCAGAATACATCATTATGGAGCATGTCCCCGGTGTCCAGCTGCACGAGGTGTGGCCCGACCATGGACTCGCATCAAACAGATGCTGGCCACGAAGAGCTTGGCATACGCTGTCGCGGAAAATGGCCAACCTCACATTCCCGGTCTATGGAAGCTTGGATTTCGCCGCAAATGCGAAGACTCTGCGGAAAACGGGTAGACGTGGGCCGATGGCTTTGTGATCGGTCCGAACTGCGGGAGAGAGTACATACTGGGAATGCGACGGCGGCGGCGGCGGCGACGAGGAGTCCAGTGGTCCTCGGAACGAGTGTTCGACAAACCGAGGCCCCTGTCAGTACATACTGTTACCACACCGTTTTTTTTTAGCTACCCTCTCCCTCCCCGTCTCCCTTGCTGACGATACTGCTGACGGGAGCTCAAAGGGACTACTCTCGAGGAGTACACAGACGCGTTGCTGGACGCGGGCTATCTGCGGCTCCCCAACCCGAGGACGGTAGAACATGTCGCCGAACTGAAGCTTCCGTACCATGGTTCAGTAGAGGAGCATGCTCGGCTTTTGCAAATCAGCAAAGCTGTCATCGGGACATTAATCAAGAGCCCTTTTGATCCGGGACCTGTCAGCACCTTTGCTCCTACATCCTGATCTCAACAAGGAGGAACGATATACGTCTCGCCCGACGACCCGATGAAGATCACCGCTCTCATCGACTGGCAAATCGATCTGCATCGCCAGCCTTCATTTGTCTACGCGAACGAGGCGCCCGATCTGATAATCCCGCCGCCGGCGCTCACCTCCATTCCTGAAACGGACGACGGGTTGCGTGCGAGCATAGACATAGACGACCCGAAAAGAAGACAGGGGGGCCAAGCTGGCGCGAGACCGCTCGATCTGTCAACGGACCTTCGAGGCCGTCCTCCGCGGGGTATGCGCCCGAGCTCGCGGCCGCCGCCAGAGCACTGGACGAAACGCTGCTCCGGACGATTCGGTGCTGCCATTCGTCCTGGCGGGATGGAGCCACCCCCGCTGCGGCAGGAGCTGATCGAGTCGTCTCAGCGATGGTCTGAGCCGAGCCTCCCGGGCCCGGCGTGTCCCTACCAGCCTTCGGTCGAGGGGCTCGCCTAGCATGCGAAGCAGTGGGACGATTTCGAGACAGTGCAGACATACAAGCTCTTTCTAATGCGCGTGCGTGCTGGACTCGAGCTCGGACGGCTGGATCCCGACAGAAGGGTTGGGAGGAGGCTGTGAAAGCGGCGCACAGCCAAATGTCTGACGAATGGATGGAGACAGTCAGGGAGTCGGAAGATCCGGAGATGAATGAGGAGCGAGGTCGGAAGCTCTGGCCGTGCGTGGGATGAGAGGTGAAATGGGATGGCCAGTCCTACGCGATTTTCACCTCCATGCTCTGCATACACTACGACATGACAAAATCACAGCACAGCCTCGAGAAACCGAACCGGGCCCTGCAAGTGCCTTCCACACACATACAAGTCCTTCGAAGGCGGAGCGGATTGAGCAGGACGTTCTCGCCCTTTGGCTCTTCTCACTACGCCCTCGAAGAACTTGTGTATTTGTGTGGAAGCCACCTGCAAGAGACCATACATACATGGATGACAGAGCAGACGGCGCGCAACCAACCATGATCCCAGCCCGGGGAGGGAAGTAATAGTTCCCATTCCTAGATCCAGCCTTGCGCATCGAGCGCCGAGCATGGGCGCGCGCCCGACCAACCACGAAGGCGACGACGGTATTCGCTCCATATTGACTTTTAAAAGCCCGCCCATCTCACAACACCGAGACGACGATGATGAGTGAAAATCGGTTTGGCCGTGCATGCGGTAAGGGTATTGATATTCTCCTCCCGTTCCTTGCGGAATCAGTTCTGCGGGCAAGCCGTGGCACAGAAGTACACAGGCACAGAAGTACACAGGCACAGAAGTACACAGGCACAGAAGTACACAGGCACAGAAGTACAGAGGCCCAGAGATCTGGAGATGGAAATGTGTCGTGTGTGCACACGCGGAAACTGGGGAACCGTGAATCCCTGAATCCGTGGAACCGTGGGACAGAGATCTCCACGAAGTAGTGGACAACGTCAGGGTATGTATGGGAGATAGAGGCAGCACGACCTACGAGCAGGGGAGGGGAGGGTCAAGAGTCCGATTACTATGGATATCTCGATGGACAGGACGGACAGCCCCTTTGAGTACAGTACCATACATACATCCATGCATACGCACGCACACCGCATGTACGAGGGGACTCGTCTCTAGCATAATCCATTCGGCTAGCCAGCCAGCCAGCCAGCCAGCCGTACTGATCTTGCTGGCCTTGCTGTCTATGCTGCGTATCATCTATCATCTATCGTCTACCGTCTACCGTCCAACCTCCCCCCTGGATCGCGAAGACCTTCGAATCGCATCTTCCGCGCTGAGTTCGACACTTTCAGCTCTTCCAGCCTCTGCACGCGGCGCGCACAGGTCGCCCGGTTTATCTCTCCCGGGTTACCTCCTTATGCGCTGCCGGAAATTGTTCTCTTATCCCGGGCGGACGGGTCGCCGTGACGGACAGTCTGGAACAAATCTAGATGGATCTTTCTTTCCCATGTACGATAGTCGGGACATCCCTGCGAGAGGGGACATGGAGGTGGACCAGACGACGATGATGACGATGACGAAGAGGAAGAGGAAGTGGAAGCCTGCGCTCATGGCCTGCCTGTCTGGACTGCGAGGATGCTGGATAAAGAGCGCGCAGACGAGCATCCTATACAGTGGTGTCGGCGGCCGTGGGCCAGTGTTCGAGCAGCGTGGGATCTGATAACGTCGAGAAGCTGCTTCGGCCTGTAGATATTGCTCTTCCGGATTAGATGTTTTCTTTCTGATACTCAAGTCGAGCTCCCTGCGGGCTAGACGTGACTCCCTTTCCCTCCCCTCATGGTGTATCGCATTCGATCCACGGCATCTGTGACAATCACTGTCGTAGTCATGAAAGGGTGAGGAGCCTAGCTGGCTTCTCGATAGTGGTTCGTACTTCGTCGTGAGATAACCCCCGTTGCATGCGGACGGGTGGTCTCGTAACACATCTCTCACCCAGCACCTGCCACCGCTCCGGCATTCGTTTCGAGATTCAAAAACCCGTCAAGCCCGTCCATCACATCCTTGGCCACACCGCCGGTGAGCACGGTGTTGACCGCCTTCTTCAACACCGATCTCTTGATCCCCCCGACTCGGGGTTTCCAAACACCCGGAACTTCGACCCCCTCGCCCACTTCGCCAAACATGGCCACACCCTTCATGGTATCCCTCGCGGGCGTGTCGATCATTCTCGTCGCAAGGACCTGAAACTCACTATTATCCCCGCCAGGCACATCGCCGACACTGACGGCAATCAATGCATCCGCAACCGCAAGCTCCTCGCGACTGGGATCGAAGATGATGTTCTCGCCGACCACCACGACCAGCAGCGTGACCGGGGGTCTCGAGCGGAGTGGCTTCGTCCTGCCGTATAAATACGTGCTCGCCATCCAGTCATCATCCGCGATGGGATCCTCTTCGCCCTCACTCTTCAGCCGCGGGACCCTGGTGTCCCGAAGCGCAAGGTGTGTCGCCATACTCAGCAGCGGAAGCGGATAGCTGGCAAGGCCGTTGGGCGAGATGAGTAACACGTCGATGTAGACGTGCCAATGCCAGCGCGAGTTGATGACCAACCTGTCCTGTAGTGAAGGGGTATCTGAAGATGCAGAGGCAGAGGCGGAGCCAGAGGCAGGTGAGCGGCCACTCGAAGACGAATGCGACGGCAGAACCAACGGCTCCCGGAGCATCTCCTCCAGGAACACCAGCCCAGGATCATCATCTCGTAGACCCGGCAGCGCAAGACTGAGAGTCACCCATTCCTGCCTGCCCCTCGGACGCTTGCTGTCGCGCGATTCCACATCAACATCAACGTCCATATCCATAGCTCCATCATTGTCTGCTTCTGTTGGGTTTCCGTCTCCCGCCGCTGCTTCTGCTGTCTTCTCGACCTCAAGTTTCACCCCCACAATGGCTTCTCGGCCGTCACTAAATCCCACGTGTGCGCTGCCATGGACTGCGGGGAGGACACCCGTTTCGGCCCGCAGGGCGCGGAAATCTGTCGGCAGGGGACGCGCGTCCGGTCGAATAGGTGGGATCGAGGAGAGCGATGTATGTAGATAGGCGAGCTCCGCAGGGGAGAAGGGGAGGGAGGTGGTGAGCGAGGGCATGGTTTCGTTTTGGTCGGTGGGTTAGATAATTAAAGGAGGGGCGTGCAGGTGCGAGCCGACCGTCGGTCGTGGATATTATCATGCGGCGGGTTCGAAGAATGGACGTACACATCAAGGAGCGAGCGAGGCGCCAGGCCTTTAGAACAAAGATTGGTGACGGTGTCGAGGATCTGGAGGGACGAACTTCTGTGCAGAAAAGTCAAAGGCGATCGTCAATTGCGCCGGAGTTAACAAATCGTGCATTGGCACTCATTACTGACTTTAACGCCGAGAACTGAAGTGCTACACGAAATACGGAGCGTGGAATGCAAGCTGAATCTCCATCACTGCGACTGGCAAGTCGACTGCACCGTACTCAAGACCGTCCGATGATACAGCGCATCGCAACCGGCGACCCTACCCCGTCCTGCCTCGTCCCAGCCTTTGTCGCCGTCCCTCATCCTGCTCAAGCGTCGATTCCTATCCCTCCCACCTCCTCGCTGACTCCGACGAGCCGTGGTCTGCCGGCTTTCGCCCCATACACCATTTCCATGAGCTTACTCTTCTGCTTGTCTCGAACACCCCTCAGGTATTCGTATGTACCTTCCAGGCCTCTGATTTGCTGGTCGACGACGCTACCATTGTCGATGGTGACAGAGTCATTCCTCCTCACCAGCGGACTCACCAATTTCCTTCGCAATGTCTCCAGGTTTATTTTCAGCGTCTGGAGTCTCGTGTGGTGCTCCATGAGGAGATGTTTGTTGTTGACCGTTCTCGACCTGACGCTCGACAAGAGCTGCTTGTTCTTCTCGAACTTGCGCAGCATTGCAGCGTTCGGCCCGATCACCCTCGTCCAGAGCGAGGACAGAAGATCGCTCTCTAGTCTTTCTTGCGTGTCTGTTTCGCGGACGACGGTTCGTTGCAAGTTCAGGAACTGGCGGTCAATGGACTCGAACAAGGCGAACAGCGCCGCCGAGTGAGTCAGCTCGCTGTTGATCGACTCCTCGAGCACGTTGACGAACTCATGGAATGTCCTTGTCAGTGTTGCTCTTGTCCGCTGTGGCGAACTTGCACCGAATACTTTGGTCAGGAACATCCCCAGACTCGTCGGCCCCTTCGAGGTTTCCAGCAGCCCGCCTCGGTTGAAGATGCCGTGCAGATGATCAAAGATAACTCCGCTAAGTGATGCTCCTTGTGCTGTCGTGACCCCTTCAAGTTCCCGTTTCGCCCAGTCCATAACAAGCAGGATGCTATCCACATCCGAATCAACGTCGGCGAAGAACCGCGTCAGCTCAAGGCCAAGATTCTTCAAGCTTTCTGATAGTTCATCCAACGAACGAACAATCAATGGCGCCGAAGTCATGTTTGCGCTTCTGACCGACTCTCCAAGGTCCCATACCGCCACGCTTGTCTCCTGCAGCGCTGTGATTTGCGCATATCCGTTCTCCGAATAGAAGATTAGAGGCTCGAATGACTTCGCCAGTGTCGAGACCTTGACGAGATCTGGCACCGGAGGTGGTATTGGCGGAACGAGAATGATGCGTAGAAGCGAAGCGAGCAAGATAGTCGTCAGAATCGACACGAATGTCGCTGACTTGGTTTTGGTTATCGTGTCGAACTTTCTTTGCACGAACTTGAGAAACGGTACAAAAGGCTCCCGATGTTGTACTTCGGCGCGGAGCTGTAAGCGAATATCTGCACTCCAATGTCAGCGAGTCCGTACGCACCGTGCCACAGGGATCATTACAATTGTTCGGGCTCTCTGGAGATATGGGTTCTTCCCGACTGAAGTCTGAGGTCTTTGCCCCGTACTGTGGCTCCGCCTCTGGCGAGCGCTCCCTCACCGGCGAATCTGTGCCAGTGGGTAAAGGTGTGTTGACCGCGATGGTGATGTCCGGATCACCCTCGACCGCATCTTGATATACCTCTGGACTCGTCTGTCGTGACCTGGAAGGGCTGACTGAAGGTCGCAGGTCGTATTTCCCATATGGATCTTGCCGAAACCAGTTGCTTGCATTCGAATTCCGACTCTTGAATCCCGGGGGCGACCACGGCAACCCGGCGCTCGATGTATCGTCAGCTTCACTTTCCGCTCGCTCCGGCCTAAAGCCCGGAAACAGAGGGGAGCGGCGCTCTTGCTCTTCAAAGTCTTCTATCGAAGCCTCCAGCGAATGCGCATCTTCGTGCAGGGTCTCGGAGTAGGTGCCCTCCATCGGCCTCGCTTGCATCATGGCGAACATTGAGGAGTGCGAAGGAAAGGAATAGGACACATGAATGCGAGGCTGCGTGGAAGGTCAGGGCGGGGCAGCAGGCCGATAAAATGGCCGCCTTTCACAGAGAAGCAATGTAACTCGTGGTTGGAACTGAATACCTGTCACCAGGCAACAACGGTATGAATGAAACCACTATCAAGACGCCTTAGCTATTGCTTCGATAAAGGAACGCAATTTGAAGAGGAGAGGACGGCCTGTTTGAGAAGGCCAAAGAGGAAAGTCCATCTCTGGCAGAATGCGGGATGTGCTGCAAGGCCCAGCCTCTTCTCAGAACGCGGGTATCGAGGTCCTACACGGGAGAGCAGCGTGCATATCGCCTCGCGCGGCTAGAGGGGTGTCAGGTAAGTTTGCAACAAAGAGGAGGAAACGAAAGGGAAAGTCTGGAGGCTGGGACAGCTGGCAACCCGTCTGTCGTGGTTTAGAGGGGAAGCGCTCTACCAATCACACTGCAGAACATGGTCAAGACCAGCATGGCTGATGCAAGGGGCTGCGTTCCCGGCTGCATGTTCTCGAACCGCCCTTATTGGAGGATGTCGAAGCTTGCGGAGTGCGAGTTGCTTATCAGCCAGCGCTCCTAAGCTGCGAAAAAAGTGATGGAAGAAGTACGAGAAGTGTCGTGTTTCCAGGATTCTGTGATCGACGAATAACGGAACGGAGAAGAGATGGTTCACGTCGGTCCTCCACAGCTTGCTTAGCTCTGCCAGTCTCGCGTGAGAAAAATGCAGGTACGCCTTCCAGAGAACCAGCTAATAGGAGGAGTTTTTATGTACAAGGAGCTTCGTCTACCGGCTTCTCCGGCTTCCCATCCAGTCGTAGCTTATTGCTATGCAAGTCCAACCGTCAAATTAGGTAAATGTGCGCCTCGCCCGTGTCTTGATGATACAAGCAGCCGATGATCCCGAGGAACGTCGAAATGAGCGCATAGCGAAGAAGCTGAGGCGCGATAGGTCTAGGTTGGTCCTGATGGTGTCTACTTGGTCTCTTCACGCAAAAAGGTGATCAGGTCGTTCCTGTCCTTGCCTTTCTTCAGACCGCCGAAAGCCATCTTGGTGCCCGGGATGTACTTCTTGGGGTTCTCCAGGTACTCGAACTAGTTCGCAGATTAGACGACAAGCACTTGGAATCTCTGAAAAGACGCAACTCACCAAAGTGTCTTCCTTCCACGTAATGCCTTTCGACTTGTTTGCATCTGTATATGAGAAGCCCTCGACGGAGCCGGTCTTGCGACCGAAGAGACCGTGCAGGTTGGGGCCGATCTTGTTGCCCTCTGACTCAACGACGGTGTGGCATTGTGCGCATCTTGTCTTGAACAGATTGGCACCCTTCTTTGCGTCACCTGGAGTAAACGAATGTAAGCCATTGTCCGACGCCTCTTCTTGTTGGCCTTGCGTCGCAGCCTTTTCCGCAGCAGCTTCCTTTGTTTGCTTTGCCGCGATCGATTCGAGCTCGTCGAGCTCCTGAGGGAGATATGCGAAGTAGCCCCAGACCATAGTCTCGGAGCTTAGATGTACGGTAGCAGAATCTCGCTTCGATAGAGACGGCAGGGTTGGAATGGTGGCGTGACTGATGGTCTACGGCGTCGCCGAGTCGAGGCGGCCATGGAACAGGCACACGTTGTCATGCGCGAGTTGCATGATGGCGGCAGTGACAGGCGATCCATCATCCCTCCAGGTTTCGAGTGATGAAAGCAAAAGTGAAGCTGCTGCGAAGCTGCGAAGGCCACCGGAACAGGAGACACTCACCATCCTTGAAGCCGTCGTCCTTGCCCATTCTGATGTGTTGAAAGGAGCTGGAGTAAAGAGAGCGGGGGTATGAATATGTGTGAGGGAGCTCTCGTGAGTGAGATAGCTTAATTTGTTGTTGTAGGCGTAGATGGCAAAAGAGACTGAAGCAAAAAAGTTGAAGGGGAACAGGACAGAAAAAGGTCTGTGACGCCGATGAATGACCAGGACCGAATCCACTCTCAGCGCTCGCTCGCTCTTCTTCCGGACGGCTCTTTTGGCGCTTTCTGGCGGCCCACGAATCACATGGGCTCTGTTGTCATCGGCAGTTTTCGGGCTCTCAGTCACTCAGCGCAGGTAGCAATCGGAACAGCCTAGCTGCGTCAATTTCGAAAATTCAATTTCTGAGTTATTTCTCCTGTCTTGAAGTTTGATCAATCTATCTATTCATTCTGTGTTCGTGAGTATCTGACTTGAAATGCTACGCGGACACTGCCGGCTTTGTTTGTGACGTCCTCAGTGCGAACGCCCACAAAGCTCCAACACAGATTCAAAGGATGCCAGCCGAGTAGGTAACGATGACGTAGTCCAAATCCTCGGAACAGCGGCAGCCTCTTGAGACGTCAGAGCTCGAGCCCGGATGTGCTCACTCATACCATGACACTGCAGCAACATCATCCCATGGCCCGATACACCAGCACCGAAGCAGGAATGTCGGTAATGTCAAAATCTAGTTTGCGCCACAGATGCCACACGAGGATCTACGAATGCTGTCCTATCCGCATGCACCATCCCCAGACTTTAGCACACTACTCCAGCGTTGCCCAGAATTCGTCAAGCAGCTCATGTCTCTTCACCGCAAGGTCAAAGTCTGCGTATGGCTTCCCGGTCGCATAAGCCTCATAAAGCCGGCCAATATTCTGCCCCTGGGTTGGAAGCGATGTCCATTCTTCACCACCCTCGTCGGTGACAAATTCTTCGATCTCGCCTTTCTCGGCGTTGGAGAAACGAAAGCTCGAGGCCTTCGCCATCTGGGGTCCGGCGCTTGCAAACTCGACGGCCAATTCTCCTTTGGTGCCATATATCCTCCAGGTCGAGCCGGGGGCGCCGATAAACCTGTCACCTGCTCTCAGGTGGAAGCTGAACACCGCAGACGGGTGTCGGTCCAAACGCCCCTGCAGAAGGATCTGGTCAGGTGTGTTCTTGTCGTAGAGCTCCTCCGACAGCGACCCGTCGGACTTCATGATGTGCATTTTCCGCCTCAGGTTGACTGCGAGCGGAGTATAGCTGCCGGGCTTCAACTCTCCCACCGCATACAGTATCGAGTCGAGGACGTGGCCTCCGTAGATGGTGAGCAAGTTCCCCCCTATCGCGCGGTCCATGAAATAGTGATATCTGTCGCTCGCCGCGTTGTTCTGCCACACGTGAATTGCACCCTGGTAGTTCACACTGTGGATTTCACCTAGTGCTCCCGAGTCTATCAGTTCTTTGACCTTCTGTACACTCGGTGACATGCGGCCCTGAAACCCGACCATGGTTTTCACTTTCTTCTCTTTGGCGACAGCGGCCATCTCCTTTGCTTGTTCAGTGCTTGCGGCCAGCGGCCACTCGACAAACACGTTCCTCCCAGCCTTGAGAGCTGGCATGGCAACATCATAATGCGTGTCTGCCCGTGTCGAGACAACATACAGATCGACATTCGGGTCTGCTGCCAGAGCGTCGTACGTGTCGTACGCCCTGGTCGTCTCGGGTAGATTGTGTGCTTTGATGGCTGCCTTCGTTGACTCTATTGACGAGTTGCACAATGCCACGATTTCGTAGTTGGGAGATTTGACGAGTCGCGGTAGATGAGCCAGTGGCGCCCAGGCTGCTTGTTTTGCCGAAAGGCCTACGATGCCCACTCGAACCGGAGCCATTGCTGGCGTGCTGAGTGCTAATTAGGGGGAATGTGGGCGGAAATCAGCGCCACGAGAATTTATGCCGCCTTGACGAACCGACGAAACGACTTCCTGACCGGCGCCGGCAGCACCTAGACAGCTTTGGTCTGTCTTTATATATATCTCAAGTCGTGGGTTTGATGGGTGATAGCAAAGGTGGCACGAAGTTGTTGACTTCGCGCTGAACAAATGACAGGCTGACAAATCGGGCAACTGATCTGACTGCCCGCCTGTTCCTCTTAGCGCACTATGACCTCTCTTTTCTAGCTCCGCAAGATGATGGTGTAACACCGCTTGACTTCACGAATCAGCTCCGCATGGCAATGATGAAACGGTGCCGTCTCTGGGCCTTCCTCTGAGTAGGAAGGGATGCCTGAGAACGATCCGTCAAGAATCCAAGTCGCGCCGTCTCTCTATGTTTTCAGAGTGAGAATATCCCACTTGTGTCGCTTTTCTTACCCCATCTACCCTGGCAATGATCTGTTTAGGTTTGTTTCTCTCAAAACGTCTGGCTCTCTCGTACTCCTCCCGCTGGAGCTGCTTATTCGTCACCGTCACATGCATAAAGTGTCATTACCTTTGTCGTCGTAGTCTTCATGCTCACAGTCGACTATCCATAGCTTTCGCTTCGAATAGTCAATGCGCCCCATTGTGCTTCGCCCCGTCGCCGATCTCGCAGAACGCTCTGAACGTAACCATCTCCTCGGCGCTACTCTCTACCACCAACTGCGCGGTCGCACCAACGAAATACACCCAGCCTTCCTTGAAGTCTTCCTTTTTGGGCCCCACGCTGATGGTGCCTTCTCCGCTCGTGCAGATGATGATGCTCGGTCCGGCGAGACCCTCGAATGTAGCTTTTGCACCATCTCTCTTGAGCACAGTTCGTACCACGCTGAATTCTTCAATAGGTGGGTCATAGAGTAAAGATTCACTGTTCGAGCTGTATGCCTTGTCATTCAGTGTGACGTATGGATAGTCAACGGGCTGGAGGAGTTGGTCCTCTGGCGGGTTGTGGTCATATGTCAGGATATCGGTCAATGTGCTCACGTCCTGAAACTTGGGTGTGAAGCCCGCGCGGATAACGTTGTCGCTACTGGCCATGCATTCGATGATATCGCCAGAGATGTATGCATGAATGTCATCCGCTTTCAGATACATAGCTTGTCCGGGCTGCAACTTGACAAAGTTCAGGAAGAAGAGCACGAAAAGACCGATGTCTTCGGGGAATTGGCTGTTGCAGCGTTGGACAAGTTCGCAGAGCTCCTCCGAGGTGTTCACGCTGGGCCCTGGGGAGATGGAGCCTTGCTTGGCCAGGTCTAGGAGCGTGTGCGACTTCTCAGCGACTTCTTCTTTGGAGGATTTCATGAGCGAGCTGAATGCGGTTTTCAGGCGGGATTTGGCGTCGACCTCAGATGGCGACGAGAGGTTGGCGATCTCTTCCAGAGCCTTGGCCTCACTTTCGCCAACCAATTCGCGGAGCGGTGGGATCGTGGAGAGGAAATGAGCGATTTCTTTGAGAGGGCGGAAGCCGCAGAGCCCTTCGAAGGGAGTGATGGCTAAGGTCATCTCAGGCTTGTGGTTGTCATCTGGGTAGTTCTTAGGGTCCTTAGCATGGAGTTTCTCAGCGAGTTTCTTATTGGGATGGGCCTGGATCGACAAGGCCTTGTTGATGGACAGAACCTTGAAAAGAAAGGGGAGCTTCTTGTTGTATTTCTCGGTGATGTCGCTGCCCATCAATGCTTGGTTATCCGCGACGAGGTCGAGTAGTGATCGGCCTGTGTAGAGATCCTTGGAAGGCAGTGACGGGTGGGTGCCCATCCATAGCTCAGCGTAAGGCTTGTCGTCCTGTACTGTGAAGCTGTCTGAGGGAGTTGCAGCAGCGTATTTGGCGGCGGCAGAATCCTTTCCCTTTTTGCCCCAGTCGTAGCTGTTACAGCCTTGACAAGGTCAACACTCAGGCATTATCATCGCGGAGTTCAACACTTACCGCATTGAAGACGAATCAGGGGCACCTGCATGACGTCTGGATTCCGGAGTGATATTGAAAACTTGTCGAAAAGAAAGATCTGCGCAGATTCAGTCGGACGTCACGATGAGAATGATTTAACTAGGGGATCAGTCTATAGAGGAAGAAGAAAGAACAAGATGGCGGTGAAAAGGATGTAAGTGGCTTGAGCTCCACTAGATATTGAGGCTTTCGCAAGCAGTGGCAGGTGTAGATTGGGCAACGCCTGGTTGGTCTGCGACGTGGAAATATCGAACAGAGGCACGTGTGAATGCACAGTGAGGCACTGATGATGATACCGGGAAAGCGGTCCGCTCGCCCTCCTGCGAAGTTCCACTTCTGCCAAAACCGCCCGCCGTAGATATTCCGGTGGCTGGTTCTACCTCTAGCGTAGTGCGGCTAGTGCCACCAGGCTCCTCGGTGGCCATGGGTGGCTTTGAAACCGCAATGACCATGGGTAGTCATGAGTCTTTCTCACTCTCTTCCTGCATATATGAACCCAGACTCGCGGCAGCCGTTTCTCTCACACACCTTGCATCACCAAGTGTATTGTTCTTTATAAAAACAATTCATCACTTCCAAAGATGTCGTCTCGCCCCAGAGCGGGCCGGGGAACGACTGGCAGAGATGGTACAGAAGTCCTTGAGAATGATCTGCTCAACCGGACCCTTGAGAGTCTCCGAAAGGTCAAAGAATATAATGACAAGCAAAAGGAACTGGGGGACGACATTATGGCTCTTGAAGGCGATATGAAAGCCAACGGACGTGAGTGGACTATTTTCTATCTGTTCTTGATCCGCCTGATCAACTGGATACAGGGACATCCGAACAACTGCAGCGCCTGGATCAGCTTTATAGGGAGATGCTTCGCTACGCAGAACTGGAGAGGAAGGTCCAAGAGGAAGAGGACTTTATCAGCAATCTTGCGATCCTCAAGACCCTCAAGACGAGTGACGAACCTGCACCCCGGAACGGCCAATCCAAGTCGCGAAAGCAGCAGAGATCGAATATTGACTCTGATGCTGTGGATTCACCCGGGCCTAGCCCAGGAGACGGGCGCTCGGAGCTGATGAAGCGAGTCAAGGGGACGTCCCAACGTAGCTCAAGTACAGCGAGCCAGAATCGAGCACCATCAGCCATCAGGGATGACGGCCTCGAGACCAACTTGGGACTTCAGGCCGAAAGGGCCGGGCTGCTTAGGCCTGAAGTGGAAGTCTTCTACAAATATCCAGATCTCAAGATTCCCAAGGACACCAAGGACTTAAAGGCACAAGATGAACTCGAAGGCGTGGGCATCCACGTCATCATAAAGAAAGTGCTACAGGACAGAAAACCGTGAGTCAAAGGAAATCCGCTACCGCCGGGAAACGATGCTGATTGGGCTGCAGTGTTCAATACGACGTGAGGGACCCCGAGGTCGATGCCTCGTCGGGCAAGCCAACCTCGCGGCGGGTCCTTGCAAAGAATCTCCTGCCTATTCCGAAAGACAACCCGAGCTTCCAACTTTTCAAGGACGGCACGAGCGTGTACGCCAAGTATCCCTATACAGACACCTTCTACAAAGCCACGGTCCAGAGTTTCAAGAAACCCAACTACAGCTTGAGCTTTGACGACGATGATCAAGGGCTGCAGACTGTCGAGGGGCGTTTCGTCTTTGAGAACAAGGACACCAAGGACAATAAGCCGAAGGACAGCAAGCCGAAGAACTAGCTGATGGGCCAGAGGAGCGCCCCATGGTCCGCATGGTGGCGTCCGGGCGCACAGGAAAACCATCTAAGCAGAACTCGCGCAAGGTAGGCAGTTGCGGCCAGTATGAGCCGGAATCATCATGGGTACGATGAGTTGGAGGAAGGGACCGTCTATTGTTAAAGTTGGGCTTTGCTTGCTAGATAGGCAGCACCACTATCTGATCTGTCATTAGCGTAGGAGTTCTGAGAGCGACCATTGCAGGCGCGATATCAACACACTCACCGGCCCACACCTCGTAGACTAAGACTCGATTCTCCTGATCGAACTCGAGCACATAGGTGAAGACTTCGTCCCAGGATTGCGCCGTGCTGATCCAGGTGAAGGTTGCCTCGCCTCGCACTGATACCTTCAAAACCTCGGCGTCGACGACGAAGTTGCTGAACCTCATGTTTTCATACTTCAAGTGCGAAGACAAGAGCTGAAAATAGGTCTCCAAACCCGCCTGTCCTCGAAAGCTACGGCCCAGGAACGGCGCCAATTGAGGCAGGCCATGTTCTAAGGCAACGACATCATCCGACGTTGAGAAATGGCTGAGGATCTTCGCTGGCGCTTCCTTGCCGGCGAAGGAGTTGCAGAATGCCTGGGCCGCGGCGAGGAGGGCGTCTCGTTTTGAGGCAGGCATTTTTTTCGACCGAGAGTGCCTGATGGTTTTGGAGCTTACCCAATGCTGCGCGCCGACTGACCAAGCAGCAGAGAAGAATTGCAAAAGTGCGGAGGCAGGGCCGAGGCTGCGGGACATTTCGTCAGCAAAGCCCACGATCGGCACGCCCAGCACGACCGGGAGAAGGAGGGCGCCCGCTCCACCGGCAAGCCCATTTCTCCCCTCTTCAGTACTTCAGTCGGCTTGTGTTGGATCGTGTGCTGTTGCTCTTTTGTACGGTCGCCATGATATTTCTTGGGCTATAGAACCGGAACACATTACATTGCCTATACGACTCCGGGGCCACGATGGCTCGCGCCGCCGCCGACCTCCCCTCCCACGCCTCCCCTGTCATCTCCCCCCTCCCGCGACCGTCGACAGCATACTTGGCCAACTGGTCTGATCTCGACGATGGCGCCGCTACCACACCCGGCCTACCGAATAATCTGATCTCCCCGGCCTTTACTCCCCCCGCAACTCCAGGCGCAGGCACACCCTCTCGTCATCTCCATGCCGAGCCCAGGTCCATTCCCGTCGACACGTCGCTCGACGATCCCGCCGTCAGACAACCTCGCTTGGTCGAAAAGCTCCCGCATGTCGAGTGTCTAGTACGTGCAAGGATACCCACGACCTCCGGCGCGGAAATGTTCCTGCACCTATACCAAAACGACTCCGACAACAAGGAGCATTTGGCGATTGTGTTCGGCAACAGCATCCGCAGTCGGAGTCTCGATGCGGAGAAGCCCGGAGAGACAGAGATGGACCGCATGATTAGGGGAGCCTACGTGGGAAGACTACGACCGGGACGAACGAGTTCGAGAGTCGATCCATCCGAACAGAATAAACGACCATTTAACAGGAGGTTACGAAGCGGTTCGGCGCTGAAGAATGTAACCACCGTCCCTGAGGATGCGGCTCTCGAAATTCCATCTGAGGCCTTGACTGCCGCCGTTCAGCCTCCGCCAGCCACCGACGAGCAAAACGCCGAAGAACCGTCGAATAACCACTCTCCTGCCAGCCTGAGCACTGTCCTCGAGAACACACACATTACGACGTCCTCGACGGGCAAGGCTCCCCTCGTCCGTATCCACTCCGAATGCTACACGGGCGAAACTGCCTGGTCTGCCCGCTGCGATTGCGGTGAACAGCTTGACGAAGCTGCTCGGCTCATGTCCCTTCCGAATTCCACCGGCGGCGTCATAGTCTATCTCCGCCAAGAAGGCCGGGGCATCGGCCTGGCTTCCAAATTAAAAGCATACAACCTGCAAGATCTGGGAAACGATACTGTTGAAGCAAATTTGCTGCTCAGACATCCCGCCGACGCAAGAACGTATGGCCTTGCGACTGCTATACTGCAAGATCTTGGGCTGGGAGCGGATAGCGATGCAGAGAAAGCAGAGAGCGAGCGGGGGATCAGACTTCTAACCAACAATCCCGACAAAGTGAGGGCAGTTGAAGGACCCGGGAAAGAAGTCCGGGTCAGAGAAAGGGTGCCCATGATACCTATTGCCTGGCGCACGGGCGGCATCAAGGGAGTCAGAGGCGCAGAGATCGAGAAATACCTCGAGACCAAGATTGGACGGATGGGACACATGATTCATGAGGAATCCTAGAATTGGACAAGAGATATATTTGTGGCCAACAACGGCATTGCCACAAAAATGCGTCTGCAAGATGAACACAAAAGACTTCCCCGCCCATTCCACCACTCAGCCTTGCAAAGGGGCCAGTTCTTGCAAACCTCGCTGGACAACAGCGAGAGTACGTCTCCGGCAAATCGTCTACCACGAGAACCCGCGAAAATTCAGCCCACGTGCCACGACCATCAGCCTAAAGACGCCGACCGCAGCTTTCGACCGGCACCAGAGTTGTATATGCTCGTACGCGACCTGATCCACAAGGGTCCTCAGGCGTCTCGGTCAGACAAATACGCCAGCCATATTCGAGGAGCAAAGCAATTGCAAGAACCGGCCGGTTTAACAAATCGCCACGGCACGATCACGATTCCGCAGTCGAGTCCGCGGCCCTAGCGGCCCCTCAAGCTTGGGACCTAATCCCGCCAAACACTTCCGTCGGTTGTTTGGTCAATTGTCAATCAGTCGATACCCAGTAGAAAGGAATAAAGGAGGAAAGGAGAGAGGGGTGGCGGGCCTGGGGGAGGGGAGTACCTCCTCCCAGATCCGATCCTCTCTTCCCTCGCTACGGAGGGTATAGGAAAGAAATACAAGTTAAAACTAAACTGGGCACGCTTGGTCTAATACCCAACCACACCTGGGCAGTATATATGGTGAAAGGGATATAAATCACACACACTTCAACGTACATTGCACAGAACACCCTTTTTGAGAAGAGGAGAGTAGAGGGTGATTGTAGAATTCTTCCATATAGGCAAGGAACTCCAGGATAGGCGGACAGACGAGCGGACTTGGCTGATAACGATCCCTGTCAAGGTATACAGTCACACTTGTCCTGCATGTGTATGTATGTATATCCTCGATTGAACGGATTCAATCGATACGAGAGCGAGCATACCGTAATCACGTACACTCGGAGTACATACATACATGCATTCCAGGCTGCTCAGCACCGTACGGTCTGGCGTTGCTGCTATGACTTGTTAACTGTGACTGTACCATCACCAGATACCCAACCACAGTTTCCTCCTCCTCTTCTCTGGTTGTGCCTGAGGCTGGTTCTCCTGGTCCTGGTCCTGGTCATGGTGTGCCTGGTCTTGACCGAACAGCTGCCCCTCGGCGGGTAGCTCGCCCGCAGCAGCAGCTCTCCCTCTCCTCGCGGCCTCCTGCTCCTCCCTCAGCACGGCATCCACGCCCTTCTCCTTGACCATCCTCAACCGCTCGCCCTGGGCTTCCAGCCTCTTCATGAAGTCGATCTGGTGTTCCCCGGGCTGCATGCCCAGTTTGATCATATCGGCGCCCGTCAGGACGATCTCCCTCCCGCCCTGTGTCCGTTCCTTGTTCGTGAGGCCGTCGTCCCAGGGCACCAGGCCTCGCACGTCGATGCCCTGGTCTTCGTCCGCGCCGAGGTCCTCGAGGCCGTGCGCGCGACGGTACAGCCGGCGCTTCTGCGCGTCCAGGATCTTCTGCTGTCGCGACTCGTTCGTCCGCTGCGTCTCGTACTCGATGTGCAGGCGCAGGACGGACAGCGTCTCCGAGATGTATTCAATCGGGTGCAGCGGGAAGGACGAGAGGGAGGGTAGGAGATGGGCGTAGGGCGACGTGCGCACAAAGGATTGGGTCATGGTGATGCAGGCGAGGATTGTGAGTGTGCCCTACACGCCACGGAGGGAGACACATCGTTGGTTAGCAACAAAAGCTACCGTAGCTAGCTAGCCAGCTCGCTCGTGGATGGAGGGCCGTTTTGGTGCTCCCTCGCGCGCCCGGTCCTCACGACCGAGCAGCGCGAGAACGAGGCCCCCCAAAACACTTAACTCGCTCGCTATGTACTCACCATTGTAATCCAGAGATGGATCTTCCGATCCGTCAGGAACCAATGCATGAATGTGCCTTGGTTGGGAAACATGTGCGGGTAGGACCTGTGCTGCTGCCTCGCTTTCTCCTCCGAGGTCGCCCCCTGGTTATACGCGGCTGGCGGCCTTCGTGGGCGATTCAATCGTGCGGGATGTGACGGCGGGCGGAATTTGTCTGGTTGTTCCAACACGATGGGTTTGCTGCTGTTCGTGGAGGCGGCGCGGCAGCTGGTGGTGGTGCTACCGCTGATTCGAGGACGAGCATGTTGATATTGATATTGGTTGCGGATGGTGTTGCGTAGACATTGTCGACACATGGACAGGGGAGACATCGTTCGGCTCAGGAGCGTTCTCGCCGGGTGCGCACCTTGTAGAGCGCTCATCCTGGGGAGCTGTCGACCAAGATTGGTTGATGCTCATTCTGGTCCTGGTGGCTCAGGTCTCAAGATGCCAGTCAAAATGAGCCAATTGAAATTCTGCCAAGACGGCAAGAACCGGGCTCGCTTCTCCCCACCAGAGATGCACTATGTTCACACGCACAATTGAGAGCATTGTAGACTTGACAGCGAGACAGCATGATGAAGAAGAGTCACCTTATGGACCCTCTTGCCAGCTTCAACGTGCCCAAGGTTACGTGACGAGGCGGGCCATTGATTTAATCATGCTCGAATCGCTCTCCGAATGTTCACAACGATCAGATTAGAACGATAGACGTCTTTCTCGCGTAGTCACCGTCTGGAAATGCTTCACCCTTCCATCAGATTAGACCTTGCACGTCTATATCTCCAACACGCTGTCACAGGATTCCGACCTTCTTCTACTTCCACATGTCACCGTATCGGTTCGCCAGCACCATCCGACATACTTCGTATCCACTCGAAGGAACACCCCGTGTCATCTCTCTTGCACCAGCCGCTTAGCACGGACATAGCTGCTGACAGGGACCAGGCAGAAAAAACACTTCGAACAATTTCAGAGCACAGAAGGATCGATAGCAGTGTGATCCAATATCGCATTGATTGCTCAAAAGTTATCTCCGTCAATTCGGAAACAGCGAATCCGGCCATGGTCTTCAAACACTGACCAACAGATACCAATTGGAACACCACAATAATCCATAAACCACGTCCTGTCCATACATATGGTATCTAGCTGTACAGCCTCTCACTTCCGAGGGCGGTTAACAAATGAAAACTTTGTCGCTGTCTTAGCTGACAATGCCAAACACGCTGGCAGTCCCAAAATGCGGCCTCATACAAAGCAAAACAAAGTCGTCGTCGGATCCCAATTCTTCCAGAACACCTCTCACCCAAAAACACGCGTTCCCATGCAAGTGAGCCCATGTCAGGGTTGTAAGAATTGAAAACCGCAACGTATCGTGGACGTCTTCGAGGATACAGGCAGCGTTTGGTGAGTTTGTTCTCGCGGGCTGTCTCGTAACGCCGCCAAATAGATATCCGCTCATAAATCTGCTTTCATAGGATACACCTTTCCTCTTCTTTTCGTACAGGATATCAGGCAGAGTATATCGTGCTAAGATGGTCAGAACAGGTACTTTTGTGATCTGAAAGAGTGTGGTGACTTGGCCAGTGTGTAGCCGTCGTCGTTTATCGATACATCTGGCCTGTTGCCAAAATGCTGTTAGCAGCTGAGGATGCCCAGTCGTTCTCCTCGTATGGTGGCGTGGGCCAGTGAGAAGGAACGTGGTCGTGCTCGTTGCGCTTCTTGGTGATGTTCAACGGCTGGACTGTTGAAGTGTTGTTCGAATTAAACTGTACGCCATTCCTCTTTGCTGAAGGCGATGGCGTGAGGTAGGCCCCGTGTAAAGCCGGGTTGCTCGGTATCTGTGGCAGTGACTGCCTGTTATACTCTTTCTGTGCCGATGCGTGTCGCGGTGCCTGGTCTTTTGAGTGGCCCTTCTGATCGAGTCGCCGGACTGCTCGATGGGCTGACCGCAAAGCTTCATCCAGCAATTCGTCCGCTTCTTCGGGCGTCTCGTACTGGTTGATTGCAATAGGACGACGCGAAATGCGGTTATTCGTAGAGGCAGGAACTTGTGCGAGATTCTCGCTGGACCGGCTGCCTTGTGATCTCGGGACTGAATGCGTCCTCTTCAAAGATCCTTGGTTGGAGCTCACCTCTGTCGACGACTTCCGGTGTGACATCTCAGGTTCGGCACGATCGAGACTGTATCTAACATTTTGTAGGATCTTGTCAAGGTCGGAGAAATCGTGGTTGACTTCGGGGATGGCGCTGTCGACCATGAGCGACGACCTGTTAGACCATGGAACATTGGCCGCATTGGCCTCAACATCATCACCGCTGGGTGATGCCAATCCGTGCCTTCCAGAGAAGCGCCTCGCCCGCTTCCGCAAGTGTGAGAAGAAGCTCTCCTTCTGACCACTAGGCGGTGACACGAGCCCGCTGTTGGCATTCAGTGCCCGCTCGGCCTCTTGACGGTGAATGTCGGCGTAATGGTTGCCGTGTGAATTGATGGACAACTGCCGACCAATCTTCTTCGATTTCTCTTCGGTCGGTTTTGATTCGTGTTTGGACTCACTAGGAGACGCATATGTAGAGCTTGCCTGTGCAGTGACGGCGTTGGGCAGTGGTGAGATAGGGCGTATCGAAGGCAGTATTGGCATTGGTGCGGCGCCGTTAGAATTTGTGCCATTGGTCCACGTTGCGCGTTTACTCGCTTGAGGTCGAAGTCTGCTGACGAGGCCTTCTGGTTCTTGCTGTGCCACCTTGGGCTCTGGTGTGTGTTGAGGCACAGCAGGGGCACTTTCGCGAGCAATGAGGGATCTTCGGAACCAGGAGGGTTTCGAAGTGACGGTTGGGGTTTCCGCCGTGTCCTTCGATCTGAAACTCAAATCAGAGTGTTTCCGGCCAAGTAGCCGTGAGGATGATTTGGGCCTGAGGGGATCAACAGCATCGACAAAGAAGTCGTGTTCCATTGCTTGCTTCGACGTTGGGCGGTTCTTCGGATCCCACATCAAGCACCACGTGACGAAGTTGCTGAAGGACAAGGGCCACTGTGGAGGTTGCAGGATAGTTTCCATGGCATGAGGAGCCATCTGTAACCAGTCAGCATGGCAACAAGATCTCAATTAGATCGACTTACCTTGGGGAAAGAGAAACATAGCTTTTGAGCTAGCTTAGTTCCTTCTCTCCATTCACCGCCTCCAACCCGATTTCCGGTTTTGGTGTACCAGCTTCCAGGGCTCCCCATAACTTCACAAACGCGCCATACCTGATCCACTTCATTGCTGCCAGGAAACAAAGGCTTGAGAGTGGCAATCTCGACCGCCATTGCTCCAATGGCCCAAATGTCCACAGGAGCCGAGTACTCCCCAGCCCGGAGCAGTACTTCTGGCGCCCGGTACCATCGAGTAGAGACATACGTGGTGTATGGCAATTTGGAGTGGGTCTCTCGAGCCAAACCGAAATCGGCGATCTTGATGGAGTACGTTGGCGGTGTAGAAGGTGGAGTGACTAGTGACGAATATCTGCTGAAAGTTGACTGGGAATCCTGAGGTGCTGAAGTAGAGACGAGGATGTTTTCTGGTTTGATGTCGCGGTGGAAGAAGTGGTGGTTGTGAATATGATCGAGACCGGACAGGATCTGGTAGAGGATACTTTTCACACTCCTTGCGTCCATACATTTGTGTTCTCGTGCTTTCATCAATTGATAAAGGTTGCCGTCCATGTACTCCATGCAAATGTGCAGTTTCTTGCTGAATGGATCCAAGAAGATATCCAAAGCGGGCACCAGGTGTGCATGATTGGGAAGTGTCCGTAAGAATATAACTTCGCGAAGCTCTAGGCATGGTCCAAAGGATTCGAACGTCTTTTTCATAGTTTTGATTGCAACCTAGGAGCATCAGTCAACAGCTTCCGCAGCTACTCGTGCAAGTAAGCATACCATCGTGTTCCGCCGTGCGACACTTGCGCCATTTGCTCGCACTCTGGCCAGAGCGACGCTTCCGAAACTGCCATCTCCAATCTCCTTGATCACTTCGAACCGGTCCTCCAATGCAACCAAGGCGTACGAGGCAGGCTTGTGGCTATAGTCCGTGACGGCCATTGTGTCGGGCAGGTTTGCTGGTTGACCCAGAACGCCTTCTCCTTGCTGCTCAGTGTTTGTGGGATATATGGTCCGAGTCTTTTATCGCGGCCTCCCTGCGCCCATGTACGGGTGTCCGTGTCAACTTAACACGTCATCTTCTCGTTTATGTGTTGGAACTTGGTAAGTTGTCTCAGGAGGACGACGGGATGTTGGTCTTCGTTTGTTTTGTCGTGCAATACTCAGTACTGGTCGAATTGAAGGCACATGCGCAGGCGTGGTTGTGAGTAGGGAGATGGGATGGTGGTCCAAGTTGAGCTTCAAGAAGCTGTTGCTCAGGACAGGACCCAAGTGCTCAGCAGGACCCAATTCGAAGTCGCTCAAGCCAGCTAGGGAGCTAGCTAGCGGAGGGTCGATTGGCGGAGACGACCCGCAAGGGGCGTTGCGAAAGTGGATAGACAAGCCTTCCCCTTTCTTCAATGCGATGGAGGGTAGCGTCACAAGCTAGTATCGTAGGGACGTGTTCGGGGTGACAGGCGTAATTTGGTTGCGTTGTTGCTGCGCTCGGACAATTTGCTGTGAAGCGGGAGGCGCGCCTTGACTCTGCCGGGAAAGCCCAGGGGGGGCTGGAGAAGTGAGGGCAATCGGAGTCTGTGTCTGTCACGAGTGCCCCAAACGGCACTGGGATGGAAAATTGCGCTGAAAGGCCCGAAACAAATTCGTTCCTGCTGCACATTGAGCAGACCAAAAGGAAAGTGAGTTCTGTTGTTTTGAAAAGGGAGAGACAAGTGACAGTGGTGGACAAGCGAAACGAGATGGTACTGGTGTGGTGTCAGCACTTGATGCGAGGCTTCAGGTCGTGAGGCGCGAGTTCCATCCGGCATCTGGGGCCCGCGGCTGGTCAACCAGGGCAGCAGCTTAAAACAGTCAAGCCTTGGTTTTAGGGCTCCCTTGACACTGGTTTAGACTCCCGGAAACACAGGGCAGCCTGCGAAAGTTTGGGCCCGTCTGGTTGGAGAGCTGAAGCAGGGGATCGTGCCTGACAAACCGCCGCTAGGCTGGAAGCTGCTCAGTTTCTCAAACTCCGACCACTGGAAGGGCCGCGGTCAGCCCCACTGGCCCCAAAGCTCAGAGATCCAGCACCCAGAAGCCACTGAGCCCATCCCGACGGGGCGCGGAAACCGGAAGTCTGCAACCAAACAGCGATCGCGCTTTTTCCTATTTGCTTCGGACAAGCTACCAAGGAGTCGGAGAGGATGAATATTGTGATTTAATCAAATAGATATAGTTAGTCACCTTGCCTCCTGAAAATCACCGCGATCGCCAGGAGGAACATTGAACGAGCTGGGCGCACGGTCACCGAAGCACGTGAAGGCATGACGCACCGCCAGTCGTCTAATCTAGACCGCAGGCCTGCTGCGGTGATGGGAAGATGGTCCTGGGCTCTTGTGCGCCCCCGTCTTGCAATACGTATGGAAGTACCGGTTGAGCAATTCGGCATTACACAGTACAAGAAGCTCGGAAATTGTTCCTGTTTGTTCTGAAAACACTGCAGACACAGTTGTCGAAAAAGTCTGAAACCCCTCATTCGCCCGGTTGATCATCACTCGTGATATCATCATCACTCTTCGTCGTCACAGCGGCTTCGAGCACCTTGCGGGTATGGAGTACGTCCTCCGTACCCAGTACCAACCGTGTCCGCAAGAGGGCCCCGATGATTTCGTCGTACTACTAGTAAAATGAGGTTGAGAGCGGCCTCGTTTGACGTCCTCGGCTGTAAGGAGCACGGAGTAGCAATGACAAGATGCAGCGTACATAGCGTTTTGTTGTTTGACGAGCCGACACAAGCAAGGCACGTAGGCTAATGCCAGGGTCGCCCGCCAGTCATCCTGTTCCCCCTTGGTTCGCTGCTGTTGAGGCCCAGGTGTCCTTGCTTCTGCTGCCTGGCTCGACCTGTATTCATTCGCTGGAGCAAGGTAGATTATGAAGCTCTCACAGGGCAACCAACTGGGAATACAAATCAATAAAAAACAAACCGTCAGTCGATTGCCACGTTTCTGGTGACCGAACAATACTAGACTACTGGGCCCAATTCGCCCCTTGGGCTAGCGGCATTTGTTTTTGGTGACAGTGCCAAAAACAGGTTTAGGCGGACCTCTACTGGGTTTGTGGCTTGTCCCGACTCGCCGCAACCCAGAGCGAGGACCGGGGCGTTTCTGGTGTCGGCCAACGGTGGTGGTCCAATCTCAGAGCCTTCTTCGATTGGCTTGACCATAGTCGACTTTTCCATAGCACCGGGCTGGGGTCTACGACCGCCAAAGGTGTGTTCACTGACCCTGCCAGCGTCAACTTGGCGCGCATCCATGTTTGCTAGCCAAAAAGCCGACCGGAGTCATGGCCAAACCCGCCCACGCTAGTCGAGTGGATCACTTCGATTTTCTCGAAGCCTAGAAGCCAGAGGAGTGAAACCGGGATGAGACACGGTCCGAAGCCTGATGCTCTTTGCCAACCCCAGGTAAAATTACTGGGTATAACAGGGCCAGAGGGCACCCCTGCAACAGAGAGCCTTGGACACTCGAGGATAAACCTCCTGTTCTCTGACTCTGGACGTACCGAGTACCACGTCCGCCTCATGGATGTTGCCAGGACGACAAATCCATGATCAGCAGGCGGAAGTCTGCAGTAAGCGGGATGAAGATGCAATGCAGCCCGTTGATCTTCAGTGGTCCATACTCCGTACAGTCTGAGGTACTGTGCACCGAATAAGGTACGTAGATAATACGCGCTAGACCGCGATGTGTTCTACTGGGTAGATCTTCGCGCCCAAGTTCGTTCTGCCCTTCCAGGACCGCTCAAGCCCAGATATCAACGTGCAAACTACAACGCTTCACATATTAGAATGGCCAGCATTGCTTCCTAGTACCGCTAACATTGCTCTCGCACGACCCCGTCGCCGCGAACCTCGACGTGACAATTAGCGTGATTTCATGAATCTCAGCCTCGCCTTCAGCCTTGTGCACCTGGTGTGACTCGTCCATCTCGCCTGCGGCCCTCGATTCCAGACACTTCCTTGTGTGATCTTGCCGTTCCCTCCTCTCTCAACCGTCGACGAAAGCTTTTGAGTATTCCGAGTCTTAGTACCTTGATGAGAACAAGCAACAGTAATCATAGGGACAGGCTTCTGAGCAGAGTGTAAGACAGGTGCGTGGAAGGCTTGTACGAGGGTTTTAAAGGCGTCAGACATTTTCAGCTAGTACCGAGTACAGCAAAACACTAAGGATGGTCTATACGAACAGGCAACAACGTCAAAATGTAGAAGTTGGTCAGTAATGCTGTTGTACGCGATAACTGCTCGATGCAGGTGCCTCCGGGAATTAACCGAAAGCTGTCCGCATACGTTTCAAAACCGATCTCATCGTCTCCTCAAGACATTGTCACCCCGCCGGAGGGGTTACTTTGCAAAGCACAAGGAATGTGGGTAACGATAGCACCCCAAGCGTTCGACCTGATCCTATCGGGATGTTGTTAGGCTCCCCTTTCTCTCAAAATCTCAGGGTTGAGGCAGAACAGATTGACCGCTTGGGAGCCTTTCATTCTTGTTTGCTCTTCACTGACACTTTGATAGAAGGCTTGGCGCGAGATCTGGTGCCTACAATTTCCCTCTTCCTTTCCTCGACCTCTTCCTCAGCTCGAGCCATGTCTCAGAAGTCATGGGAGTCTAAGTCTCGTTCTAAGAAGCAGCGGCCTTACTGGGAACGAAAGCAGGAGTCGTAAGCCTGTTCAACCCCTTCTCGCTTCTCTTCTTTTCATCCTTTCCCAGCATCTAACATCTCCATTGGCATCTGCCAAATCCGACCGCTTTTTCTTCTATCTCATTTCAGACTCATCTCAACTCGACGATCATCATGGCTGCTGCTCGCGTGCCTCCCGCTAACTTGGGATCCAGATTCGCCAATGTCGACACCGGACCCTTGTAAGCCATTTGCCAGTACCATCCACCGGTCTCTCACTTGCTGATCTCATTTGCAGGATCCAATGCCTCATTTGCAACGTCAAGTGCTTTCAAGGCCGCTTCTCCCGGGGCCAACTGGATAAGTACAAAGAAGGCCTTGCCAGAGAACGCCGAGGTGGTCCGCCAGCGGAACTTCCGCGTTGCGCAGGCTGCACTCCGAAGGCCGTGGCCGAGCTCCACTGCACCGGTTGTCGCCTGACCAAAGATCTGAGCTTCTTCTCCAAGCAACAACGAAAGAAACCTGACGATGCCGTAAGCAGACAATGAGCCAGAAGTACATGAAGAGCTCGTATGCTAATACGAACCAGAAATGCATGAACTGCCAGCAAGAGATCGAAGACCGTCTTCCCTATCTCGACGACGCCCTTGAAGAAGAACGCATTCGAGATGAACACCGCCAACGCACAGCTCCAGGCTCAACACAAAGCAACGCTTCTGGATCAGTCATTGGTTCTGGCGTCCAATCAGTGGCACAATCTACTGATGATGACGGGATCTACCTGGGACATGACCGCCAGTCTGCCTGGGGTGATGTGTCTGTCCGCTCGCAATCCCCAACCAACACCGACGTCTCTGCTCCGCGCACCACCTCTAGCTACTCCGGACGTGGGTCCAGCAGGAATAATTTTGCGAAGCCTGGCGCCTACAACCCACCAATCCAGGCGCGAGTCCAAAACCAGCTCGAGCGTGAGGAAAGACAGAGACAAGAAGCGCAAATGGCCAGCAAGCAGGACTCCGACGACGACGACGATGAGGAATGGGAACTCTGATGGGCTAGGCCTGATGGACACCACCTTTACATCATTCCTGACTGGAGATCACAGACCCTGATCCGCTGGTGATTAGCACCTGGCGAGATCGCGAAATTGCCGTGCTGGGAGCCAGTAGCTCTCCCGATGAAGAGCGGCGCTCATGGTGACTTCAAGCAAAGGTGTGGGACTCTTGCAAATCGACGCATGCGCCGAGAGAACACGTCATGGTCATATCATTTCATAGTCATCAGCTCAGGGGCCCCAAGACTGTAGCCCAAAGTTGCCAGCGCTGCCACTTTCAGACATAGGCTCTGCTTACTATTATTGTAGCAGTTGTTACAACAAGGCTTGAGGCGCACGGGAGCATTTTTTATTTCTTTCAACTGCATAGAGGACCAGACATTAGATGGCTATCCAAGTGCTCAGTTGACACATGCTGCCACATTCAAATTCAACTCATTAGCCTCTCACCAGAGCTCTCATTGCTGCGTTTGCTGGTGTTGAAATAGCCACACTCCCGCCTTTTCCACTTCCGCACCCTAAAGCGAGCTGCCACTCCGTACCGAGTACCGAGTTCGGAAATGCTAGAGTAAACAGTTTGCTCTACCTCACCGGTCCGCGGGTGGCAACACGAGCTCTAACGGGACGAAACGTAGGCGGCCGCATACCAACACTTCGACACGCCAAATCAAGAACAATCTCGTGCTCAGCTAAGTTCTCCGGACGAGAAACACACCGGTCCGTCTAAATCGGACAGAAGAGGGCTCGAAGCATCGGCAAAGCTCAAAGTTTTCGAAGTAGCGTGGCCTTGATCCCACGGCGAGCGTCCCTGGGCGATGCAATAAAAGGTGCAGGTACGGATCGTGCAGTATTACTTGGTAAGACTTGTTCGAGCGCAAAAAGTCCATTGCAAACCCCTAGAATTGTCTGCCCTGAAAGAGGCCCTTTCCGCCAATTAAATCGCACATAATGCGGGGAGTCCAGTTGGTCGCCACGGTCGCGTATCTGTTGGTGCCAGCTGCAGAGCCCTCCATGGAGACAATGCATTATCCAAGGATGACCTTTCTAGTTAGGTCAAGTCGCGAGAATTGCGAGTTAGGCGTGAGTGCATAACGCCATGTCCACGACACATGTAAATAGGATGGGCGAAGCATGGGTTTCGAGACGAGCGTACATTGAGCAAGTACGGAAGGACACATTTCATTGTGAAGTCAGACAAGACAATGTCATGCGGATGGCCGGGCTCACCCCTACCATTCTTACAGCATACATCATGGTCAAACGTATCTGTATAGGGGCATCACATCGTTAGGGCGGATAGACAGGGCATCAGGCTGTAGCTCATGGTCGGGGCCTATCCATCCCGTGGCGCCATTGACTCGCGTTTCTTCACCGCTGGACTCCCTCAGATGATCACCGGAGAACTTTCCCTAGGCATACACCTTTTGCTGCCCATTCTAGACACGGTCTGTCGGCATTCAAGTCGCCCACTAGACCCTTTTTCAAACTGGGCTCCTCGGACTCTCCTGCTTCATCGGGAAATCGGCACAGCTCTTCGGCGGTAGTTCGTATCTTTGATGAGGTTCTGGGAACCTGCTCTCGACTTACGAGCCTGTCCGGTGGTCAGGGCCAGATGTTTGAGGGACACAGATACCCAGTAGACCAAAAGAAACTCCGTTCGGCAAACCCTCAGCATTAGAAAGATCTAGAGCCCAATTAGTGGGTCTTATTGGTGGCTTGTCTCTTCTGAGTGCGTTTGACCCTGGACAGTATGAGCACACTCGAAACCGGTGTGCTATCCTCCGAAGACATCTACGCCAAGTTCCCAGATCGGAAAAGATGGTTTTCTTATCACCAAGGTGTCCCGGCCTGAGGGCAACAACACACTGAACGTTCGCCTCAGAGTTGAAAATGAGCTGCTCAGCAAGCCTTCGGAAGGTCCTCCACGTGCTGCGGATGTGCAAACCTCAATGACAGTGCCGGAAACTTCGGGTCCTCGTATTTGAGGGGACCGTCTGAAAGGTGGCGTTTTCGAGTCTCGCGGGTTGGATTGTCGAAGTGCGTACGCATTCAATCTTAGCGGCAGTGATTGAATGTCTGACCATTCCCATGCTGGTTTTGCAGCTCGTCAAATCTAGCCGAGCTCAATTCCAGATAGTACTAAGAGTTCGTCGAGGGAGGGAAGCTGGGCAAGGAAATCAGTAACACGGTATACTGCAGCATATGACTGCCATGGGCCATTTTCATCGTAGGATGTGGTGTAGCGTGACCACAGGTTTTGTTGTCCATCGAGAAGCGTGGTAACTGTCTGGACGAAGAGAGTCGTCGGTAAAGGCATGAAGAAGCGATGATATCCCCCTGGGATAGGCACTTAACCTTTAGCACACCTACGACAATTACTCAAGTGCATCTGTTTCACGCATTAGTAGGAGAAGTTGTACGAAGCAGAAAACAACAGCAAAAGAACGACAACCACAGTAGTACCAAGTTCCAAATGACTCCTACGGCGGACCGATCGCAGCAGATGAGCACATAGCTACGGTCGACCACAGCTCCGTACTGACATTCACAAGACAAGGGCTCAAGGGTTGTACAGACCGGTGTCGATGGAAGCACCGAGGAGGAAGCAATTGATCAATGATACTGTTCCCAAGGGACGCGTAGTCCCAGTCAAGCCTGCATGGGTACCCCGTATCGGCAAGTGTTAAAACGAGGTTGTCGCATGACTACCCGTATCATGCCTGTGGCAGGGCGCAATGCATTCGACTTCTTGCGGCATTTCCCACCTGGATTCATAGAAGTCGGGCGCAACAAAGGATCCTGTAGCACGGATTCTTTAGCCTGGACCAAGTAAGCGGGCCGGTAGTTGTTGACTTCCCAGGTTGATGGTGGTTTCCAAATGGTGGGTGTGGTTGGACGATTGGACAGCCAGGGCGAACATTGGCCGGGGTGTTTCAATGACGTTGCCATCTTTACTCGTCCCTCGATCTTTCAAGTTTCCTTGTAACCCTTGTGTGAGTTTGGAATTTGTAACCCTTTCTTCGGCTGATTCAATCGCAAGATCTCACTGTGGCTCAGTCTCCAAGGGGTAAGCTTCTATTTCTAGCAGGTAAAAACCAGATTGCCGCACAAACATGCATCGTGGCGAGACGAACTTCGGAAGATAGGGAGCGGGAAGGACGCAAGCTTGCATGATATTGAAAGCAGGCATGATATTGAAAGCAGGATGGCGTACTCAGTTGAAGTGGGTAGTAATGGGTTGCGACCAAGATTTGGGAAATCCTCCAGCCTGCCATCGCCCGCAGAATAGGTAGTACCGAGGCCCCCAGGACCCAGGCCTCAGTCCCTGTGCATGTAGATCGAGCACCGCACCAATCCTTTCACCGGTTACGCAGCGTTAGTGGGCTGAAAGAGAGAGGCCTGGGTGAGCCCTGACGAAGCAGCCCATGATGCAACACACCTCTGTTCCCACAGCCACAATGACCCTGCCCATCGCTCGTGTCTACTCAATACGTAGTACGAGCATGCCGATACTTGCCCAGAACTGCTCGCCCGTGAGGCTTTCGTCCGGCTCGCTTGCTGTGGACTGTTCCAACTGCATCTCGGATGATCGATATCTCATATCTGCGGAATTGTACTCCATTCCAACTCGACATACTTCTCAACCCTTATGCAATCCCCAGCAGCAATCAATACGGACAGCTCTCTGCCCCATCGCGTTTGGGGAACGGCACAAGAATACATTACGACATCTTCCTAGCACCGAGTCATTCGTCGACCCGAACCCTGCGTGCCCGCGGCAGTAGCACTTCCCACCTCTGTTGCCAGTGACTGCTGTACAACATCGGCATCCTCTCACAACTGACGTCCTGCAACGTATCGCCGCCTGACGTTCGGCGCGTCTCGTATCCGGTATCTGAGTTTGACTGCTCGATAAGACTTAGCCAGGAAAGACATAAGTGGGATAAGGCTGGTCGGGACGCGAATTCTTTGTTGTATTCGTTGGGGGTGGTGCAAAACAGCTTCAAAGATATCTCGGTTGTGATCACAATCTATTTGGAAACAGAGGCGTCTCATGGACCTGCCGAGAACGATTGTCTGAATGCGTTGAGCACGAATCTCGTCCTCCAACAGGACTGTGCTTCCCATACACGATGTCCTCCAACGAGCGCCCGCCGCCTCAGCCCAGCGTTTCCAGTGTTACTGGCAGCGATGACGGAGACCCGCGGCGACTTTATCAATCTTGGAGCAATGCCGGATCAGAAAACGATCGATATCCCCAAGGGTTAACTGAAGGCTCTTCCGTCTCGCAGCGGAGCTCTCACAGTCTCGAGCCGTCAAGATTTCATCAAGCCCGCCATCCGATAAATGAAGCAGTCACTTCAGCCTTCAACACCGCAGAAGCCACCTCGACTGGTTCATTGCCTCCAGACCTGCTGCAACAACTCACATCACAGATCACGGCGAACGTACTGCAGCAGCTGAAAGCATCAAACTTGCCTCTACCAACGCACCAGCCTCCTACGTTGGGCTCTCACATGGACGCCTCTTCATCTACTGCAGGTTCGCCGCCCTTGGATCGAGCTACAGTGTATACTCCCCCCAGTCCTCATCGATATACCGACGACACTAGCGCTAGTCAGCCCTCTCCTCAATTTCCTGCTCCTTCAAGCCAGGCATCATATCGAGTCCCATCACCTATCAATGACAGGAGAGCGATATCGCCTCTGAGCCAGCCAGGCCAAGCGTCTGAATCCGAAACAAATGAGAGTCGACCCAAGGGCCCCAAAAGGATGTCTACGGGCGGAGATGCAACCATCTTAGAACGAGTGTGGGGCCAACTGTTCACAGAACAAGGCCAGGCCACGCCTCGACTGGGCCAATTCCTCCGTGGCATTGCTGTTCACCTTATTGAAGACTATGAACCAAAGCATAGCTTGGTGATTACTCCTGCCAAAATGCAGAAGTACTATGAAGACACAAAGGTACCCAACGAGATCTATCCCTGGAGAGTCGTGTTCGACGACCGCACGTCTTCGGTATCTCGAATGTTGAGGGAGATGGAGTGCCAACATCACCTTGTGCAAGAAAAGCTGAGTGAACGACCGGATCTTCCTGGTCTCACGCCTCAGGGTTTCGAGACTTGGGTGACGCTGCTATTGAGAGCGCATCCGGACCAAGAGTACGAACGACTCGCAAAGACAGCACTGGACATGCCCATTAGTAACCCCGATGAGAAGAAAGAAAGGTTTCCGAAGGAACTCTCGAGGCGACTATTTCCCACCCGTGGTGACTCCGAGACTGCATCCAAGTTGCAAAAGGTCATGTCGACTCACTGCAACATCAACTTTAGCTCCCGCCATAGCAGTGTCGCCGACTCACAGCCTCAGACGTCCAACCCGGGTGTGGCAGGAGACGACGCCTCCACCAAGACGACTCTTAGGCCTGTCTCTGAGAGGCAAGAACCGGCGGGCGACGCTCCCCAGACTACTCTATCCTCCTCAGAAGCTAGTCTTGAGCGTGAACGCCAGCCTTATGGTGGGACGCAACCGGAAAGTTTGAACGGTGATGATGTGGAGAACACGGAAGATGTCTCTACACCACAGCCAATAGAGAGAGAGAGAAAGCCGTACGTTGCTGCTCCCGGAGGTGGGAAAACTTACAGCAACCTCGATAAGCCGATCATTGCGCCAGAGCCCAAGCCAGCTCCTCAAGGGTCCTGGCTGGGACGCTCGGGTTCTGTCCATGGTGCAAGCAGGTCAGCAGCAGATGCTTCAAGGTCTGGGGGTCCACCAGTTGCCATCCACCAACGACCACCACCAGCACCTATGGAGATGCCTACTGAATCTCGCCATCACCGAGCCAACAGTACTTATCACCGTGATCCTCCCCGACCCGGGCGGAACAGGTCGCCGTCGATGAGCAAAGAGAATGGCGCCTCGTCATACATGAGGCGAAACGAGGCCGATGGACCGTACATGTCCTCGTCATATCAGCCCGACCACCACGACGATGCAAGACGGTATAGAGAATACGAAGCCGGTCGTGAGCGGCTGGCCAATGACCGCTACGACGCGGCCAGAATGGCTGCCTATGATCCTGTCGATCGTACGCGCGAACGAGATCGAGATGGTCGTCCACGCATGCAATCAGTCTCTAACGCCGGCTTGGGCTTCGTTGATGGCCCACTGAGTCCCACTATGCGCAGTACTGCTGGCCCGCCGATGTACTCCTCTTCAGCCCCCAACGGCGGAGAGGAAGAATACTACCTTAACCGTGTGCCTACTGGAGGGAGTGCCGCTCACTACAACGGGCACAGCACATCTGCGTCGATTAGCACAGGCTTCCAACCGCCGCCGCCGCCGCCGCCAGGCTCGGCCAGGGAGTCGTCCAGCACAGGTAGGGAGGGATATGGTCCCTACCCCAGCAGTGCGGGATATCCCCCTAGCAGTTACAGAGACATGCGATAGGGGTCGCAAATGGCACGGGACCATTCTAAGAGAAGAGTCTAATGGCCGGACGAACGACAGATAGCAGGTTTCGATGACCCTTCCGTTATGTTACCTTTGTTCTTATTTGTATTATATTGACAACGATCCATGAGACTGTCGGCATATTTTTTGAGGTTGAAGGGAGTTAGTTTAAGCGTTGATTCAAACCTTGAAACCAGCTTTTGTATGAGCGCTTGTTGCATTGAAGATTGTATGTAAAGTAGCATGTACTTGTGATGGTGTAAAGAAAATTGTATGACGAATGGAACTCTCGCCATAAAACCAAGTACGCTCATCAGGTACAGTACCTCTTCAAAGGCCTTTACTGCTGAGTGACGGTGAAAGCCGAGACCGCGTCAACTTCACTCGGTCCTCTCTTTCCTCACCGTGTCAATCAGGGCCCTTTTGATCATCGCCGATAACGATTTGCACTCAGCGATGCGCAAGTGCCCGGCTCCGGCTCGCATTTGTCCACGCGACAGCACCAATCCAGGCGAGCCATCGGGAGGAATGATTCAGGCTCCCAGACTGGCTGAACGCTGTGGCTGTCAGCAGGACTCTTAAGTCTGGCTGTCTTTGACCGCGGCATGAGGTGATGGTTTACAGTGCAGAAGCTTCTGTGTCGGGTTCACCTTATCTCAAAGCTTGGTGATCCGCCAATCCACTGGGGGCGCTTCGATCGGCATGTGAGGCGCTATGAAAGGAGAAGCGAGGAATCCAGATCGAGATAGGATGACTCTGCCGACTGTCAGCACCTCCTGGCCATCATTGGCTCTCTCAGCGCACACTCTGCGGTCAATCGATAGGCGTGGAGGTGGCTTGCGCAGGCATGACGGACGAGCCAACCAAAGCAGTGGGATGGCGAGAATGGCATGGATAACATGGTCCATTCCTCAACACTCGCATCCACCTCCCACACATCGCCGCGGCCGACAACTTTGTTCTGGCTAAAAGAATGCCATACCTGGGCTGGCCTGCGGATTCCAGCTTCATCATGCCCTTTAACCTTCACCTCCTCTCCTGCCGTCACGCGGTGCGCAACCTCTCGCTGCCATCTCCAAACTGCAGCTTAGTCACAACGGCCTCACCCGTACATTTACCCTTTTGAGCGTCCAGCACTCAACTTCCTCTCTTCGCGGCAGCGCCAACATCGCAGGTCTGCCACGATGCATACAAAGGCCTCATGACGTCCAGTGACCGGAAAAGAGAATGGGCTACGACCATGCCGAACAAAAAGAGCTGGATCCTGCAGAGGCTCCCTCGAGTTCCAGCTCGGGTGCGAGCGGGAGTGTCAGTGACGAGTTCGAGAAACAGAAAGAATGGGACGAGGCAGTCGAGGATTCGGACGACGTAGGGACGTTGCCGGATCTCGAGGGCAAGCACGGTCGTAACAAGTTGGAACATGAGCATGGACATCACCATCGCAAAGGACTACTGAAGCTGCGGTCCGCCGACGATGACCTTCCCACGAGCTGGTGGTTTGCGTCCACCGCCATCCCTCTCATCGCCGCCACGTTCGCACCCATGGCCAACCTGATATCCATCGCTGCTCTGGTTGTGCCGTGGAGGAACAGACTCACCCAAAGCCGGGTTGAGTTCCCTCTCACATACCAATCCACTTCCGTTGGCTATGCCGACCCGACCTGGTGCATTAGTCTGAACATCGCCTCTCTCGTCTGCGGCTTTGTCGGAAACCTCTTCCTTCTCTTCAACTTCACCAAACGCGTCCGCTATATCGTCGCTCTGCCGGCGACCATCGTCCTGTTCTACGTTGCCTCCGGGATTCTGATCGGGATAACCGTATCGATGAACCTCCACGTTCCTCCCGGTTTAGGTGAGGTATATTCTGAGGGTTATTGGAACGCTGTCATCGCCGCGTGTCTATACATGTTTAATTCTATGATACTGATGGTAAACATGTTTGGTTATTTCCTGGGCCATTATCCTCAGCACTTTACCCTGTCCGACGAACAGCGCAACTTGATCCTGCAGACAATGATGTTCTTCATATGGCTAGGTGGAGGGGCTGGCGTCTTCACCCGGATTGAAGGCTGGACATATCCTGATGCTCTATACTTCTGCGACGTGACCATCTTGACCATTGGCTTTGGAGACTACGTTCCCACAGACGATGTCGGCCGAGGCCTTGTATTTCCTTACTCGGTGGGCGGAACCATTATCCTAGGTTTGATGGTCAGCTCCATCCACAAGTTCGCCGGAGAGCTTAGCAGCGTCAATGTCCTACGCAAACACGTTGACAAAAGAAGGGCCAACACCCTCTCGCGGGCTGTAACGGTTGACGATACAGAAGAAAAAAGGCGGGATGAGCTGGAGAAGGAAGTGGAGATTGAAGAAAGACACGGTCGGCGTCCGTCCATTTCGTCTCCTCTTTCGAACCCTCAGATTCAGCGCGACCTGGATGATGCAGCACGTCATCTGCAGGAAGCTCCGAACGCCGCTCCAGCTCAGGGTCGCCAAATTGAGTTCGGAAATACTGATGCTGAACAACTGAAGAAGGCGGAAGAGGATGAGGAGGACCCGCATCCCAATCAGTTCTTGCGCACTGCGTTCCACCGGGGCCCGATACATACCACGTTGCGACTGATCACACCGATGATGAAAAGAACAGTTTCAAGGTCGCAAAAGAAGGCAATTCTCATGAAGGAGGAAAAGGACCGGTTCAATGCAATGCGTGACATCCAGCTGAACGCGAAGAAGTTCAAAAAGTGGTACGCTCTGTGCCTGTCCGTCACCGCATTCGGCATCTTGTGGTGTATCGGGGCCGTGGTGTTCTGGCAGGCCGAACGAAACACGCAAGGTCTGAGCTACTTTCAGGCGCTATACTTCTGCTACGTCAGCTTGCTGACCATCGGATATGGTGATCTGAGTCCCAAGAGCAATGCTGGCAAGCCATTCTTCGTGGTATGGTCATTGATTGCCGTCCCCACCATGACGATTCTGGTCTCGGACATGGGAGACACCGTGATATCCAGTTTCAAACGAGGAACCTTCAAACTAGGTGACCTGACCGTCCTTCCAAAGGCAGGTCTTTGGCACGATATTGTCATGCAACATTCCTGGCTTTACAACTGGATGAAGAAAAGGACTGAAAAGAAGCGTCGCAAGGCCGGTCTACCTATCGGACCGTCCGCTGATGATGCTGCACAAATATCAAGCATCGAACGGCTGGCATATGAGGACTTGACCGAGGCAGAGTTGACCTCTCGACTGGCATGGGCTATTCGCAAAACCGCCGACGATCTTCACCATTCGCCCGGCAAACGATACAGCTATGAGGAGTGGTGCGAATTCACCCGTCTCATCCGCTTCACCAAAGTCGGGCTCGCCCGGCTCGAATACGACGAGGAAGTAGATGGTGTCGTCGAGTGGGATTGGCTCGACGAGAACAGCCCGATGCTCAGCCAGCAGTCGGAGTCGGAGTGGATTCTAGACCGGCTCTGCGAGAGCTTACTCCGGCTCCTCAAGAAGAACATGCTGGGCGTGGGTAGTGCTCCGCCGTCTGCACGTCCACAGTCCAGCAGTACGGACCTGAACGTCTTCGGGTTCAACCGACGCGGGACGATATACGACGACCCTTATCATGATCAGAAAGCGTCCAGTCCCGGCGCGGGGAAAGGCAAGGGCGTTGCGCCCGTTCCGCCGACGAAGACAGAGCAACGACAACGCCGAGCATCCGGTGCCGACGCCGTGCTCACATTCTTTACGGGCGATAGAAAGGGTACTCACGCCTACGCGAACGAAGGGCCACAGTGGAGTAAAAAGGGGCGGGATCGTCTCAAGGAGAGCGGGCGAAGAAGGAGCAGTGGTGGGCGTAAGCGAGTAGGACCATTCAGCAAGCTGGTTCACCACGGCAAGACCGGGACCGTCGGAGGCGGGAGAGGCGGTGCAGGGATCCGAACCCTCAAGTTGAGACAGTTTGCCGGAGACGGAGACGGGACGAAGTGAGGTGAGGTGTGGTTGTGGCGTGTAGTCATACGCTATCGCGTCTAATGATTGTACGAGTAGTACGGAGTACAGTTCCCCAAGATTCCTAGGGCGGGCACGCACTGTGGGACCAATTCGTGATCCATGGAGTCTGGCGTTCTCGGTGGAAAAAGATAGGATCGGATCAACAGGACTGAAACCGGCCGGCCAGCAAGGTAGGCTTGCGTACGAGTGAGAGTGGGAGTGAGAGTGAGAGTCAGTTACATACAGTACCACCCTCTTAGAGTTTAGATGAAATCAAGGACAATGCATTCATTCTTCTTGGCCGCTTGACCCAGAGAAATGAGGGATTTACTATAATTGACGTTCTTGCCCTTGAACTACTTCCTGTACCTGTACCTGTAACCGACTGTACGATGTGAGGATCGATCGGTCTTTGATTGCTTTCTTCATCTCTGTGGCCGTCGAGTCGAGTCGAGCCGGGCCTCCCTCCAGCCTAGAAATTGGTAGACGGCCGTGTCGGTACTTCATTCCCGGAGGTAGGCATACCCGCCTGCACTAGCACTGTAGCGTCGGATCGAGAACGAGAACGAGAACCGCTCGTCGCATGCTAGCTGCGTAGCGAGCGACTGCATGCCATGGACAGTATCCTCAAAAGGTGGTGAGTGCCTTGATATGGTATGTAAGCAGTCGACGGTTGGGGATTTCGGAGACCACGGAGTCATGGACAAGCATACCTTATGTATGGTAGAGACGCTGGAGTGTGGAACATGGGACATTCATTGGCGAGACGAGACTGACTAGTACAGTACGTAGAACGTAAACGTGTCATGCATCTTGTTCTCGCTTGGTCTAGGGGCACACACAGTAGTAACCTGTATCTCATACTTTCGATCCTTTCTGCCCAATAGCTCGACGAATGGCCACCGAGCTTCAACACGGCGTGAAAATTCCATTCGTACCGACGGGCTCCCTCACGCCATTGCCAGGCCTGTCGCTCGCTTTATTTGTCTACTCCGTCCTTCGTTCTACCACCCACCCAAAACACCGTGGGGGCCCGGACGCTCAATCCACCTCAAGGCGTCGCCCTACACATTCCAACCAACCTCTTGACTCCGACCATCCAGTTCCCGCACTCCTCCACCTTGTTGGTGTGGACGTCCATCTGAATCTCACCCGCGCGCGTAAAATCCTTCCCTTCAAGAGATTGGCTCAGTTCGACTAATTGAGCGACGGTGTCCGGCTTCAACAGATCCTCGTTGTTGAGGTGGTCGAAGAGGATATCAAGGCGCTTTTTCGTGTCGACTACCTGGGGTTTGAAGCTGGCTGGCGCCCGGGCTTCGACGCGGGCCATCTCTGACGATAAAATCGTGTAGATAGGTTGCGCGGAGGGCGGGATATGTGTCCGGTCACCTTTGGCTGTAACACGTGTTAGAAGCTGACAGGCTAGGCGGGCAGTAATGGGCTCCAGGAAGGGCTATGAAGACAAAATACACCATTAGGTGATACTGGTCACTTACGATATTTCCGTGCTGGGGGAGCAGTAGCTGCCTTGTTTGATCCTGCAGTGTCAGGTCGAGAAGGAGGTGGTTGTTGAGGGCCCCCTGCAGGAGGCGGGCTGGAGATAAATTGCTGTTGCGGCGTGGGCAAGGGCGGGGCTGTGGCCGACTGCGGTGTGTTTTGTGTGGGTTGCGGCGGGCCGTAGCTCGTGGAACGAGCCGGCGGGGCTTGTTGAGTTGGGGCATAAGGATTTGCAGGTGGTCCGGTTGTTTGGAAAGACGAGCCTTGGGGAGGTGGTGCGATTGAGGGTCGACCAGTAGGTGTAGCGACCGGTTGACTTCCTGGTGCAGGTGCATACCGGTTGGGGGCTGTAGGGGCTTGCGAGGGCGGTGCAGTGAACGGAGAAGGGCCGCGTGGAATCGGTGGAGATGTGATGTTCTGTCCGAGAGGTGGCGATGTCACATTTGGAGGCGCATAGGCATTGCCGGCCGACGAGGAAGGTCGGTCGATAGGCGGCTGACCACCCGCCAGAGGCGACATCACTCTGGGAGGCGCCGCCATGCCTTTGGGCGGTGGTGGTACTGGTGATGCTCGCTGTCTTGCGCCGAAGGGAGGACCGGCGTTTGGAGGAGAGGAGATCTGAGCTGGTGATGGAGCGAAAGGATTATGAACAGGCTGCTGAGGAACGCTGGGAGTGCCTCTTCTTGACGTAGGAGGCTTTACGAAGCCTTCTGGAATATCATTCCAATTGGTCATATTCTTGTCTTGGGAGGGAGGAGGGACGGCCGGAGACTGCGTGAATCTGGGAGGCGGTGGGATGGGGGTCGCCTGTGGAATGCCATAGGGCCCTGAAGGCGGCGGGCCTGGAGTCATTCGCATCTGCTGAGGAGCCTGATATCCGGCGGGTTGGTAGCCCCCAACGGGAGGAGCATATGGATTGGCTGGTGTACTACTGGCTGCTGGCGGTGCGTAGGGGTTGCCTGATTGGGCTGGAGTGGCACCGTAAGGTGTATGCACCTGAGGAGTTGGGGCAGTAAATGTGGTCGAGGAAGGCTGAAACTGCGACATGGCCGGTAAAGGTTTATTCCTCGCGGCCATGGTAGTATGTTGTGCAACGACAGTTGGAGCAGCTGTCTTCTTTCTCGATTGCTGGATGCGACTTCTGGCAACATCGGCTCCCGGATAGCTTGTGGGTAGAAGATCGAGGTACCTCTGAGCTACATCAAGCTGGCCAGACCCGGCCACGATGTCTGCGTACTCCAGATACTTGCTGTAAAGAGCCTCTAGTTTCCACTCTCCAGTCTGGGACAGTTGGTCATCCTTGAAGTTGACCACTCGTCTGAAAATGGTGACCTTCTCGATGAAGTCTTGGAGACCGCGAGCGTGCAGTGAGAATGCCGAGGATGCATCGGCTTCCGAAGCACCGGCCTCTTCATGCTCCTTGAGCTCTTCAATCCAGATTGAGACCACCTTCTCCAGCTTGGAACCAGCCAAGAAGCAGAATGAGGCGTCTTTTCGGGTAACTGCGCCCAGGTCATCAACCTCTTCCTCGATTCTGTCTCCAAGCGCCTCGCAAAGGTCCGGGAACTCTTGTTCGTCGGCGAATGTGCACAGTGTAGCCATAACTTCCTTCCAGTTGGCGAGATCAGCATTGTGTACCGTATCCCAGAGGTTCTTGCCGACAACTGAAGCAAGCAAGCGCAGATAGTTCGATCCGCCAGACTGCTTTGCAAGATATGCCTCCTGCGCTTTCTTGATGCAGCCTTCGCCGCCGCAGATGGCAATCATGAAAGCATCCGACATTCTGTCCTCGGCCAAACATACATCCAAAGCCTCCTCGAAGTGACCCAAGATCAAGGCTCTCGTGATCTTGCGGTCGGCTGGGGACTCCGATCCCGTGTAGATCTGAAAAGGATTGTTCGTCCGGGTGCCCTTAGTAGCCGCCAATTCTGCAAGGAAGTCTCCGTCAGCCGAGCTAGCAAAGATGGACTGGAATCGCTTATGTGATTTCGAGGCGCCATTTACTGAGGGCTTTTGCTCGTTGTTCCCCGGACCCTGCGACTCGGCACCATTTGAAGTGTCTTCAGGACTGTCGTCGAAGCCTAAATACTTGACAAGCTCCGCTCTCGGATTTGCTGATACTAATGTCTTGATGACGTTCCAGTCGGCCTTTTCCTCATCGGTCTTCGCCGCCGCAATTCTTTGCTCAGTCAAATCTGTGAGATCTCCTGCTTGAATGGCTTTCTCAAACGTCTCAGTAGCGCTCCCAACCTCGGAGTCGACCTCGAATCTGCTGATGCTGATCTTCGAGGCTCTCGACTTTCCTGGATCGGCCTGCTTAACGCTAATGATCCTCCCACCGAAGCCAAATGATGCGGAGACGGGTCGCTCAAACCATTTCGGCGCCTTGGGGAGAGAAAACGAGGACGACTGTGGCTGTGTCGGAGCCTTTGAGAAGAAGTCTTCTTCGTTAGCAACCTGACTTTGGTCTGGCTGCGTGCTACTTGGATTGGTGTTCTGGAGCGTTTGAATTTGCAGCTTGCCGTCGAAGGAGGCTGTCGCGAATAGGTTAGGATTATGAGGATTCCACCTTGTCTGGAACGTCCAGTTGGTGACGACAGGGTAATCGCCATAAGCTTGTCCAGTCTGAGGGTTCCAGAGTATTGTTCTGTTGTCTTTTCCGCATGACAGCAGAAGGTCGTTATCCTGCGGACACCAAGAAACGGAAAGAACACCCGAATCATGCCCGCGTAATACCTTCTCTGGGGCATTCGAGTTTCTCAAGTCCCAGACCAGGATGACGGGCTCTTGTTCCAGCGGAACCGCTGTGATCAGGCGTGTAGGTTTATCAGGGTCCCAGGCGATCGCACTGGCCGGTTTCCGTTGAAAATTGTTGAGCGTCAGGCTCTCTTTTCTCGTCTTCATGTCCCATACTGTCACAAACCCTCCACTGCTCCCTGTAACCAATATGTTCGACACTCTTTTGTTCCAATCGAGACAATCGATGTCGTCGGCTCGAGCTGCAGTGCTTCCGAGTCGTATAGGTGCATCGAGGTGGTTCAAGTCTGAGATGAACAGTTCTCCTTTGGCACCACCGGTAGCGAGAAAGTTTGGTATCTTTGGGTTGAACTGTAGAGCTTTAATGGCGCCGCTGTGGATCTTGTTGTTGAAGATCGGGGCCTCCGCTGCGTCCGATATTGCCTTATCTGCATCCCAGAGGCCCAAGGAGCCATTGTCGAAGGCACCTGCGATTATCCCTCTCCTGCGTCCATCCTGTCCTGCAGTCCAGGCAAGGTCGTGAAATCCAGTCTCCGTAGGCAGCGAGACTGCCGGGGCCAATTCGTGACCCTGTTGTGGTTTGTCTAGGGCGAGATCCCACAACTCAAGGCAGGTCTCATTGCTGAAGTCGACGTCCACAGCACCAGATTTAGTGCCAGTTGCGATCCAGGAGGATGTCGCATCTGGCGACCATGCGAACGTCGCTGTGCGCGGTATTTCTCGTAGGCGCACCATGGCCACGGCAGTGTTGGGATTTGGCACCGAAGGAAATAAAAGGGCTCGTTTCTATCCTCCTAGAACGGAACTTGGTCGCTCCAAGGGTGTGGTGAGGCCGGGTTCCGAAGTGCCAGCAGGGAGGAAAGAGAAGGAGAAACAGGTGAAAGGAAGGACTGAGAAACCATGCAAGCACCGACAAGCAAGATACGCTCCGGACAGTCACTCGAGGCTCAATATGGCAACAGCTGTTCTTAACATGGATTATTTCGCACTTTTGGATCTGGACACCGTTGAAGTTGGCGGCCCCCAAGCCTGTCATCCCTGGCCCTCTTCCCTTCACTCCGCACTCGCAGCCCGCCTTGGTCGAGAAGGACCCTGGCACGTGATATTAATTTTCTGTGTCAAAAGAACCTGCTATCCCATGCCACAGTACATGGCGTCGACCCGGGCGAGATACTGAAACGTCAATCATGGCGGAGGCCTCAAATCGCCCTAACAGTACCGTCTACGTCGGGGGCCTCGACACCACCCTTGTCACCGCCGCAACGCTGGCTGAAGCATTCATTCCTTTCGGCGAAATCACAGACATTACACTACCCAAGCCCGAAGCACCTTCCTCGGCGGAGCTGCACCGCGGTTTTGGCTATGTTGAATTTGAGGATGCTGCCGATGCGACAGAAGCGATCAACAACATGGACCAAAGTGAACTCTATGGACGAGTGATCAAGGTTGCCATGGCAAAGCCTGATCGCAAAGAGACGGGCGAGGCTGGATTGGGAAGCACGACTGCTATCTGGGAACAGGCGAGTGGCTTATTTTCCGGGTACTGGGGAGGCTGCACTAACGTCGTCTTTTAGGAAGGTTATCTGGCGAAGTATGGCGCTGCAAGCGAGGATAAAGCTGCTGTCGAACAATCAAGGAATGAGCGGCCTGCAGATCCCATGGATGGCTTAGAGGGTCTTGATGTTGCAGGACCAAAGCCGGAGTGAGGCAGGTTTGGGGACTTAGACTGAAGCTACGCCAGTATGCGCGTGCGTTTAACGGCCACTAAACACACTATCCGGGCTACAGGTTTCTCCTTTGGCGGCCGAATCCCACGACGAAACAATAGTTAGGGCACGCTTCAGCACCGATTTCGAACAGGAGCTTAGGAGGGTGGAGGATTGAGGCGAAAATTGACTGAGCGACAGGTAAAGCTGCTGAAAGCGATTGAACATTCTGTTTCAGGATACGGAAGGGGTTCCACCAGCTTGTGGATGGCAAGGCGAAGACGCTGGCTCTTGCAATGGTGGAGCTGAATGGAAAGACGCCGAAGAATACCGATGCTTTTGCGTCAGTCAAGACGGCAACTCCATTCTCACTTGCTTGCCTGGTTATATACACGTCCTCGCATTTGCGTTGATGTAACTCCATGCTCGGCAATTTGGGTCTTCCAAGACTCGCTTTGATCCTTAATTCCCCCGCTGACTCAGGATGCCATAGCTCGTGCTGAGTCGACGATGATTTATTCGTGTTTTTGAGCGGATCTCTGCAAACGAAGGGTCTTGTCGGTCCACAGCTTCCTACCCATGGCGAAGAAAGCAGCGAACAGGGCGAATCTAGCAAGTCGAGATTATGAGTGTGTGCTTCTTCCATACTTGCGCGCAGGATCAACGTACGCAATGACCACGCCGAGGGGTAGCAGTTCCGGGGGGACTTTCTTGAGCTGGCGGATTCTCTGGGTGATGGTGTGGGCTGCGGATGGGCACCTTGGTCAGTAGAGAGATCGAGGGACGAATCCAGTCGGCACTTCTTACCACTCTGGTCGTCTTCCTAAAGCAACTGTTAGCTTCTTACACAGCAGCTCTGGAAGAATGCATTTGTGCTCGCCTTTGATCTGAACAGTGTCCGGGTGTTGTGGAATGGTCTGCCAGTTTGCTTTTGGGCGGATTGACGGAAGGCAGCTTGCCTGAAAGCAGCCGACCGAAGAGGCTGGAGCCTCAAAAGCCTTGCTGTGTTCATCTTGCTCGTTGCGCACTGGACGTGAGTGGAGAGTGAGTGTAGAAACCAGAGACAATTACATAGGATGATGTGACATGAAGCTGGGAATTCCGCAGGTGCTTGCTGCCGGTGGGTGCAAGCTTCTCCCTCTCCGTGGCACGCTGGCCAATCAGGGCGCTCCTAACTGCTCGCGGCTTAGCCTGGAACCTCCAACTTTGAACCTCACTGCAGCAATCCTCAGGTGACAACATTGACTCGTACAGCTTGAGCTCTGCGTCAACCCCAGCTTCACCCTATACCCGCCACTTCCGCCACCGCTGCCAGTAGTGCCCAAGCACCTTCAACATGCCTGAAATCGAGGTCCCCGACGCCGATGAACTCGGCGGAAACGTCACCAAGCCCTTCAAGTTCGTTACGGGTGAGAAAGAATTCTAGCTAAGGGATGCGTGAAGCCTGTATACTGATGCTACTACAGCTGGGTACGACGCTCGCTTTCCCAACCAGAACCAGTATGTACCTTCCCAGAGGCGCCGGGGCCAATTTGAGTCTAACAGGATGGTTGCAGAACCAAACACTGCTGGCAAAACTACGTCGACTACCACAAATGCATCCTGGCAAAGGGAGAGGACTTCAAGCCTTGCAGACAGGTATTGACATCTTTTGGGGGAGTTGGATGAGACCAGACGGTGTGCTAATATGACTTAGTTCTACCTGGCATACCGATCACTGTGCCCTAGTTCCTGGGTTCACCGATGGGACGATCAACGTGAAGCCGGAAATTTCCCGGTCGATTTGGAACACTAGACGATTGCAAGAAACGCATGCTGTCGGATAGGTCTAGAAAAGGCAGGGTCCTGTGAGGTGAAAGCAGACGGAGTGTTACAAGGAGGCGGAGAATTGTACATAGATCCGGGAGACTCCATGCAGCCAGCTCACAACTCTATCACGGCCAACAGTGCTAGTGTGATCACTCCTGTTGATTATATGGTGTTCTTTGGTCTCTTCTGCGTCTGTGACTCATGCACAAGAGCATCCACTGGCACGGAGATGTGTACTCTCAAATAGCCAGACATCTGGTATCGTGCCATTACCTGAAATTGCAATTGGCTCACGCTCTTAGATCTTAGATCGGTTGCTGCCATGCTTAACAATAGAAGTTGGCTGAGGAGGAGAACGTTTGGTATTTCTCATTCAACTTGACAGCGCATCAGAGCGGGTATTGCTCTGAAGACCCTTGTCTCAACGAGCATCGATGCATATGCTCATGTGAGCTCTGATTTGTTCTAATGATGCTTGAGCAATAGCTCTCAGGCTCGATCATCGACGCCCTGACGTTGGGCAGCAAGCCCCGTCTCTCTGAGAGCATCAACCTTCAAGGAAGAAGAGGTGGTCGTCAGCACACAGCATCCAGGACGACGACGCAGTTGGCCCCACGCGGGTCGCGACTCAAATGATCTAACAGCAGGTGTCGTCTAGAAGTCAGAAGTAGCCCGCCATTTTTGAGCGTCGCGACGTTCTGTAGCTCCACTTTGTACACATCTCTCATTTCTTGAGGGAGCTTCTCTTCAATGCCTCCAGCAACTCAGGTCGTCCGTTCAGAAGCTGGATGGCCTGTGCATGGCTGTACCACTGTCGCGACCTCTTGCTCTTCTCTGGCCAATTTTCCTTCTCCTCGGTCACAGTTGCCTCGAAAAAGTGATAGCTGGCTTTAGGGGCGTTCTTGGTGACGGCGCTCGTAGGTCGTGTGTCGGCAATGTGGCCGAGGTCCTTGTCGACCTTGCAGATGATTCCAGCTTCTTCCCAGGCCTCTCGAACAGCCGCAACTGCTGCGGATGACTCGTCTAACTCCCAGCCACCTTTTGGAAGAACCCAGCCGTTGCGGCGGGAGGACTGAATGAGGAGGACTCGAGTCTTGTCGCTGGACAGGGGAACCATGCCGGCGACCAGTCGCTCGCCTTTTGACCCATAGCCTGCAACACAATTAGCTTCTGTCTGACGTTACAGGGAACCAAAGCCAACTTACGCTGGTTGCCGTTGCCGGTGCGAGAAGTCATGGACATCTCTTGTTTGGCCATTGTGGCAGACCACGCCAGGAAACAGCCAGGAACGGAAGGCAAGGAAGGACTTTTGCTACTGCTTGAAGATTCCGGCTAGGAAGAAGGCAGGGAGCGAACGAAGAAAGAGACGGTGAAGAGCACGTGGGAGCACTTTCGAGCTGCTCCGGTGAGGGCGGACGAGGTTTGGCAGTCGCAGGAAAGGGAAGACGGGGGATCAAAGATGGGCCATGGTGACGAGGTGAAAGGTTTTGCGAGAGAGCGCAAATGAAAGATACCTTCAGTCCCGTGTGGCACGGGGCTGAGGGAAGGGAGTTGACGTGCAGAGCAAAGTGAAGTCGGGAGCAGCCATGGTTATGTAGCGGGATTAGTTTTTTTGGCAGTCCCTCGCTCGGAGGTGCATATGGGAAGTGGACACAGATGGGGGAGTACGAGCGGCGAACCGAAATGCACGGCGTTTCCACAATCCAGCCCACGGCCGCAGGATAAGTTACATGGCGTACAGAGGAACGAGGGATGTTCGTGCTCAAATGAGCCTTCATACAACGATGAGACTACTGGCTTCCCCCTTTGGGAGTGGGATTTCTGCTGATTTTGTCTGTTATTTGAGCATCGCCGCCGCGCAGCTGTGACCGACACAATTGACAGGCTCCAGCACATCTGGTTCGCTGCGGGCTCCTGCAGTGGTGCCTTGACTTGTTCCTATCGTCTTCTGCCCTTTCCACCCGCCAGAGCACACGAACAACACGCACGTGCCCATCTTCACGTTTATACTGGTCTAAAATTCCCTCCAGGACCCCAGTCTCTGTTCCTCTAACCACGCTTTTGCTTCCCTTCACCTCCAGATACGGTTCCCTCGGGCCTGTTCGCCCTTACGTCGAGTCGCTCCGAGCTAAGAGCGCCCCTCCATCAGACTGCTCACGCGAGCGCCCCGAGATCAAGCTGTAAGTGGGGGTTTTCCTGGAACAACCTTGAGACTCTACCAGCATCGAGGTTGTTTACGCCTGAGATTGCCATAGTTGCCTCATATTGGCTGCCTTGAAGCTGTCGGTCTGCATATCCCGCGGTAGAGGCCCCCAAAACCCTGGACTCGATCATCACCGTGAATTCACCGACGGACGCTCGCAGTACAAATTGATGTATCTTTAGCCCACGATCAAGCAGAGCTTCCTGTTGTCTGTGTGTGGGTCGAGATCAGGTGACATCATACGTCGCCAGCAGTTATCATTCTTCATTTCTGGAGGTCCGGTTGTCAAGGCTGATGCTCGTGTGACAAGGCGTCGAGATCTACCCTCGCCGGATCAAGCAGGGAACTAGCCTCATTTCTCAGAGGCTCCCCACGGGTTAATCATGACAAACGATATCTCACTCCTGAAGCCTCTCGGTAAGTCGCATCTCGACCATCACGGCGTGGCCTGGCCCGGCCCGCCTGATTCGCACCCGGTGGTCACATCCATCTAGCAGCAAGGCTGCCATCCTACCGACACAGTCGTTGACTTTGGGTTACGCCAGGCTATCAGAGGAAGAACTCATGCGGATACTGCAAGAATGAGACGGGCAGTAAGTTGTTCTGATTCTCTTGAAGCTGCACTCATCTTCGCCATAGCGCCCCTGTCTCTGTGTTTTCTTCTGCCGAAGACTTATCCCCATTCTAGGCTCGTCGTATTACATGTCGTGTGACAACATGCGGGCCGACCATTATCAATATCTAGTGGACAGGGGATGGAGACGATCAGGCTCATTATATTACAAACCTGATCTCCTGCGTTCATGTTGTCCCCACTATACCATACGGTATGGGTAATTTCAACAGAAACAATCTGGTGGATCCAGGCTGATGAAGGCAGGCTCAAGGCATCAGAGTTCAAGCCCAAAAAGGACCAACGACAGGCGATAAATCGATGGAATGACTTTGTGCTCGGACCAGAGTACAAGCGAAAGGCTGCTATGCTATGTCCGCAGACTCGAGAGCAAGTTTGGACTCCTTCCCTCGTTTTTGCTTCCGCTAAATCCTGCAGGGACAAGCGCCGTCTGCGAGGCTGCTTTGATCTCTCTCTTGCCGTCCACAAAGCCGAATATGACAATGTCAGTCGTCCCAAGGACAAGAGGACAGGCAATCCAATTGAGCCTGCTCATAAATTCGAGGTCAACCTCGAAGGCGACAGTTTCACCAAGGAAAAGTAAGCTGCAGCTTGTGGATGCTTTGCCGTTACTCACGCACGATAGGTACCAGGTATTCCTCAAATACCAGTTGGAAGTACACAAGGATCCTGCCTCACGCTGGAAGGAAGCTGCCTTCAAGCGATTCCTTTGCACCGGCATTGACCGGAAGATACTGAAGATAAGTGGCAAAACCCTCAAGCTGGGGTCTTACCACCAATGCTACCGCCTCGATGGGAAGCTCGTGGCCGTCGGAGTCCTCGATCTTCTGCCACATGCCGTCAGTTCAGTCTACCTATTGTAAGTTACTGCAATATCCATGCAGCAGCGTCTGCTGATATTTCAGCTATGATCCTGAGTATCAGCACTGGGATTTCGGTAAGACGAGTGCGCTTCGTGAGACAGCACTCGCATTGGAGGCTGGTTATGAGTATTATTACATGGGTACGTGGTCGAGGTCCGCACTTACAACGCTCTGCTCACCGGCACAAGGATACTACATCCACTCATGCATCAAAATGAGGTACAAGGCCAGGTTCACTCCGACGTACATGCTAGGTATGCTTTTCTCGACTCTCCGTAGGCAGGTGCTCACAGAGTCCAGACCCAGAGAGCTTCGAATGGAATCTCTTCGACGACGCCTACCGCCAGAAGCTCGACAAGAGAAAGTATGTCTCTCCTGCTCACGATCGAAAATATGGCTTGGAAGCGGCAGGGAGCCAGGAGCGCAATGAATCCGACACAGCGACGGCCAACCCTGGCGATGCCCGGAACACTACAAAAGAAACGGGACAAAAATTCGACGACGAGCAAGATCTAGAATTTGACGAAGCCGCCAGTGATGAAGAGGATGCGGAAATACCAGAAGGATCCTTGTTTGATTACGCCATACCTGGCGTACTGACCAAAGACGAGGTTAAGCAGCTCGATTTAGACCATTGGCGTCTGGTGGTACGGAATGCTTTGATTGAGCTAGAGGTAGAAGGCCTCGCCGAATTCGTATGCACACAAGTTGCTGACCGCCTGGCAGGACCTGCGAGGATGGGAGGATTGGAAAATCGACGACCCAGGATCAATCAAAGGCATCGCCGCAGAGCTTATCGCCGCCACAGGGCCAAAGCTGCTCCAAAACAGTGCATTGGTACTCTTCTGACGCAGTCGCAATATGACACCAACTACTTGAGTGGACAAATATCAACTTCGAAATCCTGGGGGTACGAGTGCTCGATACAATAACAGAGAACTCCACTTAAACAGGCACACCTGCATGCATTCTTGTCGACGCCTTCCACCTCTAGCCACCCAACAGACATAACCACTATTGATGCACATCGCCATCGCCATCGCCATCAAAGACCACATCCTCAACCATCTCTCTACTCCCGGAATGCCTGGTACCGTTCGTCACGGAGATCTTTCGAGGTGGCACTCGTATGAGAGTCCTCGATCTGATGTTCGGCGAAGCAGCAGACCCAAGGACGCGTTCTTAGTGAAGGTAACGATCCCATCAACGCGCGACTTGGATGCTGCTGGAGCTCGTACTGAGAATGAGCACCTGCTTGATATTCTCTGCAAACAGGAGTCCACGGATCGGCCCTACAGCCACAGTCACCACGACAAGCCCTGCAGCTGCCATGGCAGACTCTAAACTTCCAAAGCATCTCAGGAGAGAGACGATTGGAGAGATTGCCGGATCGCCGATTACGCATGGTCCAGAACCTGGATCTTAAGGTACAGGTGCTTTCCTAGGTGAAGTCAAGATCACCATGTCGCTGTTTATGGCAACCTACTCACCATCGCTGAATGCGCCACAGAGGAATGCCAGTTTTCACTTAGCCATGTTTGCCTCCCAAACAACCATTTTAGCGGACAAGCACCCACTCGATAGCGTGATGAAGGGGCGTCCCCCTCAAGTGAAGCAGACCAAACACACAGCGAAGAAATGAGGTGATGGTGAACTCTCTCAAGATCATGTTGCTTCTTTCCTCGCTGATCTCTTTGCTTTTTGAAATCACCCCTCTCTCTTCATGACCAAATCCAACTTTTATTACGATCAGATAATGATGACGAAATCCTTTTATAGCCTCTTCGCTTTGGCAGTTTCAGCCCTCGACTGCGGCGCCAACCATGCTGACGCCGGTGATACTCCTGCTATCAGTTGTATACCGATTACCTCCTTTCCCATGCCGTTCCACGATCCTCCTATGGTCCCCTCGATGACTCCGGTGGCTCCCATTCGTGCAAACAAGACAGTGAACGCCCTGGAGGCCTTCCAATACCCTGTTCGAACTCTAAACCAGCGGAGCGATCTGTGCCAGGGAGGCATGACCTTTTGTGGCGGACTATGGAACTGTTGCCCAGGCGGCAGCTATTGTACTGTCGATTCACGAGGGGCTGGTGCATGCTGCGCAAATGGAGCATTCTGTACTGGTTCATCGACTCCGATTCTCGCAGTGGCAGGGTCTAATACCGGCGCTGGGAGTACGCCCAGACCAGCGCGGATTTTTAGTCTGCTAGTCCGACTGGCAAGATCCAGCTCCACGCATCTGGCAGACAACAGCACAGGGACCGATCTCGCAGCAGCCTCTGACCCTGTCGCTCCTGATGTGGAAGGCAAGAAGGGGGATGGTGGCGGCGGAGGTGGACGAAGCGCCGCAACTGTCCCTCGACCCATAATGACCTTCAGCATTCCCTTTGTCGCGGCACGCAAAGTCAAGGCTGCCGTGCTCTCGCATCACAATCCCGCTGCAGACCCAGCACGAAAGCTGAAGTTCACCGGCGCAAACGCAGATGCCATCCTCCAGCAGAATGTCACAAGTTGGGGAGCAGTGCTGCCTCGACATCCGAGAATTTTAAGGGTGCTTGGAGCTGTTGTCGAGCGGATGAACGCGACTCTCTTCCGACCTACCAACATGAGGCTGGAGTCACAACCTAAAATCAAGTTCACAGGGCCTAACCTGGGAATTATCAAGGCGGAACAGAATCACACGAGCCGTGCCTCCAGTATGTCTCAGCCTCTGAGGGTTTTCAATGTTCCGGTCGCTCTTGCCAGCCAGATCCGGGCTGCCATCATTCCGGCCACGAGCTCAATTTCCAGATCGGCTCCCAAGCTCAAATTCATGGGAGCGAATCCGGAAACCATCAAATCACAGCAGAACCAGACGAGCAGCTGTGCCGGGCTGTCTCGACCCCCTCCACTCTTCAGATTTCCTGTCATTTTCGCAAATAATGTCAAAGCGATCCTCCTGTCGGTTCTGGAGTTCGCTGACACCGGGAACAAATCTGTGCGCACTGCCAGTGCTAGCGAGTCTGCTGGTGCGTTCCACATGTGCAACGAGACAGATGGCCATAGGTCCCGCTTCAGACGGAGCAGTAGGGCAGGTGTTGTTCAACCATTACGCTTCTTTGGTCTGGTCCGGGGGTCTAGTCATACGATGAATGCCAGGCACGCCAGGACAACAATGATAACAATGAAGAGCTCGGAAAAGTCTTGTGGCTGAAAATAGCAGACTGCCACGGGTGGCGAAGCATTTCTTAATCAGCGATGGCCTATGGGAATCACATCGATGATTGAGGCGCACCATGGGTGTGTGCATTTGTGTCTGCTTGTTTAGCTGCGCACCGGGAGCTCCTGACGGTGGCTGGTTGAATGGCAGTTCTTCCATGAAGTCTAGGAGATTTGCGGGCCGAAAGAAACACCATGTGAACATGGACCAAATGCTCACATCGCTCAAAGCCAGAAACAAAATGACAACTCACTCCCAAAGCTTACACGCTAGGAGACGCCGGGATATTCTCTGCCTCGGTTCACAGTTGCTCAATGTGCCAACGTAGTTTGCTACGGACGAGCACAGTCCATATGCCGTCTCATTCGCCGGGAAAAAAATCATGGGACGGAACTGCATCGGAGCTTCCAGTCGTGTGCTCCATTCAATTACAACCACTTTTCGTTGACTTAAAAGAACCTCGCCATCGCTCATTCTGCCTTCCTCGGATTGCGCAGTCCTTCAGTGCCGTATTTCTCTTTATCTCCCCACGAGCCTCCAAGATGTTCCGGAGACAACTCCTGCGCCAATCGCGCTCGCTCTCCAAATCCCTCACAGAGCTGCCGCAAGCACATCTGCGGCGGTCGCCATTCTCGTCCGCAACCTTCATTTCTCCTCGGGCCTCCACATACGCCTCCTTGCCGTCACGGCTCCAGCAGCGAAGATGGCAGTCTTCCGACTCGGACACGTCGAAGGCCTCTTCAGAAGCGAGCCCTTCGTCGACAGAAGAGTCGAAACCTGCAGATCCGAAACCCGAAGATGTACTAAAGGAAGAGCTTGAGAAGACTAAACGAGAAGTAATAGATCTAAAGGTACTTCTTCCCCCCTTCTCCCCTTGGCCTCCAAGGCTCTCCCTCACACTGCACAATACCAATGCCAATGCCAATCTCGATAACTCACATCTGGGACCACCAATCTAGGACAAATACCTCCGCAGCGTAGCCGACTACCGCAATCTCCAGGATCGCACGCGACGAGACATGGATTCGGCCCGACAATTCGCCATCCAGCGCTTCGCCACCGACCTGCTCGACTCGATAGACAATCTCGACCGCGCGTTATCCTCCGTCCCGGCCTCGGCGCTTGGGAAGACACCATCCTCTGCCACCGCAGACTCAAACGCCGCCGCGGCGACCGAGAGCGCAGTTGAGCCAAACAAAGATCTGCAGAACTTATTCTCCGGGTTGAAAATGACGGAGGAGATCCTGCTGAACACGCTGCAGAAGCACGGCCTCGAGAGATTCGACCCGATGGAGAACGGCGGGCGGAAGTTCGACCCCAACACCGACGAGGCTACCTTCTTCACCAAAGTGGAGGGCAAAGAGGACGGAGATGTCTTTTTCACCCAGAGCAAGGGATACAAACTGAATGGGCGGGTTGTTCGGGCCGCAAAGGTCGGCATTGTGAAGAACTCGTGAGGCTGCCACTACTCGTAAAGAGACGAAACGACATGCAATTCGCGCCCGGCCGCGCGCGGTGCGGTCGCTCGGTCGGCCGGCTGCTGGTGTACAAAAAAGTTGTTTAATACACCGTTACCATTACTGGCGGGATGATGTTGTGCAATGCGGCTAAAGAGCATGCATGTCAATGTCATGGCTGGATGGACGGATGGATAGATAGGAAGCGTTCTCCAGGTGTAAAAATTTGGCTCCACTCGATGAGGGACGGCGATGCACCAGAAGGGGCGGAGAGAAGGGTTTATATGACGGCTAACATGTCCCGTCTGTGGTTTGGCGGGCCAGGAACATTTCTTCAGGGGACAAAAAGAGGTTTCTGGCCGTGGTTATGATGAGAGACGAGATGTCCACTGTGATGCATTGTCCGTTATAACTCGTACAAGACCCCCTCCTTGATGCCTGATGTGGCCCCGTTCTTGTGTACATGCAAAATCCTCTTCTCCGAAGCTATTAATACAGGAACGGTAGTATGTAGAATGTACAATCATATCTCGCCCTCCACAAGGAGCCACCGTCACAGTATCAAGGGTGGTCCGAGTCTCGTCTCAGTTTTGGCGTGCTGGTTCCGACACATTGCGTGCAGTGACGTCTATCCTGAATTCTAGTGTTAGCGGGTCGCTTTTACTGGTGTCGACGATAGGTGAGGCTGTGCATGGGGTTGACTGGTGATGAATTTCAGACCAGGCGATGCCATGGCGAAAGCAATGGATCATACGTAGTTGCTCGGAGAGGGAGAAAAATAATATCGCCGGATCAGGCAAAGACTTGTCATTTCTGATCCGAGGGACTTACTGTAATGACTATCATCGCAACTCGACGCCGAATAGGCCCTTCATCCTTTGGCCGACTTCGTCATGCAGGCCGTTGACCTCGTCGTTTGTCAAGGTCCGCTCCAGACTGCGGTAGTTGATCCGATAGCAGAGACTTTTCCTCCCGCTGGTGGGATGCACGAATTCATCCACCAACTTGACGTCTTCGACGAGACTGCCCGCCACGTCGCGCACGACTTCCATGATGTCGTTTTCGTGGAAGGCTGCAGGTTGCGTCTCTGTGGGGGAGGCCTTGGTGGCGTCGCCGCCGGCTGCGGCCGCCACGCCAGAGGGAGACGAGTGACCGTGACCGATCAGTGAGGAACCGGACGGAGTGGCATTGATCCAAAACGCAATGTCCTTGTAACAAGCGGGATACTTGCTGAACGGTTCAAACTTGGTGATCTTGCCTCGGGTAAACTGTCTCAAGAACCGCGGATCGGTCGACCAGAAGAGACGGATATCCGGAATCCCAAATAGCAGCATGGCGAACCGTTCAATGCCCACGCCCCACGCCCAGCCAATGTGGTTTGTCAGACCTGCTTTCTCGAGGATGGACTGTTTGGTCACGCCACAGCCGAGGAGTTCTAGCCACTCGCCGTTCCAGTCGACTTCGAGCTCGAAGGACGGGGAGGTGAAAGGGAAGTAGGCTTCGATCCAGCGGGCTTGCATCGGGGCGTCCGATCGGGCAGCAGAGGGCAAGGAAGCTTGTGAGGCTTGAAAAATGCGCTGGATGACTTGTTCGAGACTGAGTTTGAGGTGGCGGGCAACCAGGTGGACTTCTTCGGGATCGTGTTCGGGTTGGAGGGGATTCGCGTCGGTGGAGAAATCGGTGGCTTGGTCTTCGACAAGGAGGTTGGTTTTGGGCATGTCGTTACAATCGCGTTGGATGACAGCGGCGCGAGCCTCCTGTGGATTCCAGACTCGGGCACCTTCCATTTGGTGGAAGACAGGGAAGTGGCTTCGGTCAATGCTGTCCCGGCGGTAGACGTCGGCGCAGATGGTGTAGCCTTTGCTCGAGGTGTTGTTTGCCAGCCATTGGAAGGCGTTATGTTCGTGGGCGGAGGTATGTGTCCGCAGGAGGTGCGTCGAGTTGACGTAGTATGTATCGGTCCTTGAACGGCCAGGATGGTCCTTGGGGAAGCCGAGAGTATCAAAATTGTCCGTGACGGTGACGACCGGGTTGTTCATGGCAAAGTGCTTGAAGGTGGGTTCTTCGAAGCATGATTCGATCAGTTTTCGGGTGATGGAGATTGGATGGTCAGGGTGCTCATAGAGGTTGCGGCCGACGAGGCTTAGGATGGAGCTGGAGAGGTTGGATGTTTCGTCGAAGATGTAGGGAGCGCCCAGGATCTTCGCACCAGAATGTCCATTCTCGTGGATGATGGTGTTTTCCTGCCCTGTCTCTTTCAGCCTCCGCTCGAACTCGGAGTGTCTTGCATGGCTGCTGCTCGATGTCGCAGCAGTTTTCGCTGGATCGACCTCCTTGGAGACCTCGACGGACTGTTCAGGAAAGGGCTGTTCGTCTGGGGCAGCTTGTGCCTGTGCTGATCTCCATCTTGAAGCTTCAGCGCGGCTGGCAACAGTGACCCTCGCCGCTCTTGCAGCTCGCACGAACGCGCCCGTTGTGACAAGCTGCATCGGAGCGTCAGGAGGATGCTCTCGGTGGTGGAACGCGAGGCGAAGGAGTGCGGCAACGTCAGCCTTGACTACCCGATGATTTCAAGCTTCAGTTTGGCTATGCGCGAAGCTTTGAACGGTTTGGCTGCGGTGCCATGCCGATGTCGCACCCGGACAGCGTCTCGGAACCAAAGTTGAGAAATCTCGGAATCTGGCATCTGCCGTCATCGCAGTTCAGCTCGCGTTCCAGTTCCATGCAGAGTCTGTCATACATGCTCGTGCTGCCGTTGTCGCATTTGCTCTCCACGCACCACTAGCCGTGACACTCGTTGCAAACCTTCTGCAGTCTTGCTTCCTCACCCTTTCTTTCTCGATACATAGAACCTCTGGCTTTGGGAATGGAGCGATGGGCGAACCCGCCTCTACAGTCGCGAACCCACAGCGCAATGTCGGGCCTACTGTCAAGCAGCAGACAACCGCAGCTTCAATCCGCTATCCCTTCTGGTTTGGAGGGAGTTCGGCCTCCATGGCTGCGGTAGTAACGCATCCTCTGGACTTGGGTATACCACCCCTTCCAAAAAATCTCCAATGCATCGCCCACTTCTAACAGCCTTGTACAGTCAAAGTCCGCCTCCAGACTCGCCCTTCCCATGCTCCAAAGACAACTCTAACGACATTTACATATATTTTCCGTAACCAAGGTGTCCCAGGCCTGTACGCAGGTCTCTCCGCCGCCCTGCTCCGTCAAATGACCTACTCGACTGTCCGCTTTGGTGTATACGAAGATCTCAAGTCCCGCTTCGCCCTACAACCCACGCCCTCCAACCCCAAGCCGAAACAATCCATGGGCACATTGATAGCCACGTCCTCGTTTGCCGGCCTATTGGGCGGAATCGCAGGGAATCCAGGAGATGTACTCAATGTGCGCATGCAATCCGACGCGTCCAAAGCCATCGAACACCAAAAGAACTACAAACACGCACTAGACGGGCTCCTGCGCATGGTCCGTGAAGAAGGCGTGTCGTCGCTTTTCCGCGGTGTGGCCGCAAATTCGTCGCGTGCCGTTCTGATGAACGCCTCTCAATTGGCGTCCTACGACATCTTCAAGTCACTCTGCCTCTCCTCGCTCAACATGTCGGATACGTTGACCACCCATTTCTGCGCTTCGTTGGCGGCAGGTTTCGTGGCGACTACCATCTGCTCACCCGTCGACGTGATCAAGTCGAGGATCATGAGCCACGCAGCCAGCAAACTGTCCATGCTCGGGATCGTGCGGGAAGCGAGCAGAAACGAAGGCTTGCTCTGGATGTTTCGCGGTTGGGTCCCGAGCTTCATTCGCCTGGGCCCGCAGACGATCTTTACCATGGTGTTCTTCGAGCAGCACAAGAAGTGGTACCGGCACCTGATGGGACTGCCGGAGTGAGAGGGGAATGGTGAAGCGAGTCAGGCTCGCACTCCTCCTGGGGACGAATCATCTGATTTTCTGGGGGGGGCGGGCATCATCTGCATTCCATGCGTCATTCCGTCTGTACAGCATCGAGCATTGGCTTGGGCGTTGGGAGAAGCGGTGTCAGTTAATCACCCTCAGTATTGATTTCAAGGTATGTCAGGACCATTATGTGCCATTTGGCACCGGCATCGGTGGCGAGGAGACTCTCGGTCGGCCAAGTTGAATAACATATAAACAGAAAAAGGAAATAGAAAAATGCGCATTGGCAGGTGGGCGGTAGTGTGCGATGCGCATTATGATATGGCCAAGTGCCAATATGTATATATGCCCGGTGGCTTTTAATCCATGCCAACCATCTAGCCATAGCCCCGTCTTGTCTAAGGCCGATCAAACTCCATCCCAATGCGTGCATAACGATGCAGTCTTTTTCGAGCTCTGCTTAGCCCGACCCAGCTCCCGGTCCAGGCACTCTTTCCAAGAACGCCGGACCCCGAACGAAATATGCACAGAGGCCATCACACTCAATGCTCCATCAGCTCCACGGGCGGCCGTGCCGTATGCTCATATATCTTCTTGCCGTCCTCCTCCAACTCCACCTCGGAGTCGTCCTCGGTCTCCAGCATCACGGCCGGCAGCGCCGGACTGTCCCCATGGGCCACGGGATCGTAGATCAGCGTCGAACTCCTGCTGCGATGTTTCTTGGGACTCGCGCCCTCGGTCGCGGTGGGTGAGTTCTCGGCCGACACGCCACTCAGCGCCCGCCGATGGTTGGACTTCAACTTCTGCGCGAGGTCCGCGGCCGTGTACTGCGCCCGGGAGTGCGCCTGGGCCTCGTCTTCACTGGACTCGTCCCCCGCGGCGCCCGTCGGCGAGGCGGTGATCTTGCTGCTCAGCTTGGCGAGCTTGGTGGCCAGGTCCTCGGCGTGGACTTCCTTGTTCGGCGGGTCTTCGGCCTTCATCTCCCATCCCACGGGCGGCGACGGGGGCGGGGAGATGAAGAACAGCCGCCCCGCGTCCGGGCGGTCGAGGTATTTCTTCTCCGGGTCGAGCGGGGTCGGCTCGCCGAAGTAGCATTTCGCGACCGTGTCGCCTAGGACGGCCCGGCCGTCGAATTCCTGGCGTACCGCGATGGCCGCGTCGGTGGAGTAGAACGAGCAGATGATGCGGTGCATCGACTTGAGAGGGGAGAAGGAGTTGAGTGGCGCCAGCGACGCGATGTGTTGGCGGATCGTGGCCAGGCTGGCGGGGTGGAAGATCTTGGGGTCGTCCAGCCGCGTGATGAGGAGGGTGTTGCTAGGGGGTGCGGGTTGAGAGAGAGGAGGTAGCGACGAGAGGTCGAGCGAGAGGGGGGAGCGAGACCGTTTGGCGGACAGGCCCGGGGTCGAGCGCGGGGACGAGGTCGTCGACGCGGGAGGCGAGGTGGCGGACAAATTGTCCGTCTGGATCGGTGAGGGAACCTGTCGTTGCAGTGTCTCTGCCATGATGTTTGTAGGGTATGTACTTGTATGCTCTCGACGGTGTAGTGGATTTACTTTACTTCGGTTCTCCAGTGTCGGTTCGACGTGGGTGATTCGGGGTGAGAGAGAGGGAAGGAAGTGAATGTAGGGACGACGGGGAAGAGATGCTTTGTAGTGTCCTCGAACCGAAGCGGCCAGGAAGATGCGGAGAGGCCAGGCGAGAGAATTTTGTGGTCAGAACGAGGCGCAGTCGGAATGCGTAGCGATGGTTGGCTTCGTCTTCGAGGCGAGTTCGAGCCAGGGCCAAGGCTGATCTGATAAGCGGAGAGCGGTAGTAGGATGGGTAACGGCACGGATACTTGGTGGGAGTCGAGTCGGCTACCTAGTCTCCTAGTAGTGTGCAAAGCCACCCACTGACAATTCCATCGATAGCCGGGGCCGGAAAATCTATTCTTCCACGGCCGGAACATGCTTGCCCGCGAGCTGAGCCTCCCTCGACTACTTGAGCACTTGGAAGTTGGCGTCGGAGCTTCTTCCATTCTCACCTTCGCTCCTGGTGCTGTGCCATCTTGATCACGTAGCGCTATTAGTTCACCCACGTCCGCCGTGGCTTGCACATTATTTCTTCTGCCTAGGCTGATGGTTTGATAATAGCGCCTGCGAATGAGGCTGAGGTTCGACGCGAGTCCATGCGCCAGCTATGATCTACTCATCTGACTATCCTCCGCCCTTGATTAATGAGGTTACCTAGCATTATATGAAAGGCTATGCTCCTGTTAGTTTCTAAATGGTTAACCCTTAGGTTTAGGGCGCGAGGGCTGGTGAGGCGTTGAGCAAGCTTATGGATTAGGGACTAAAAAGTGGCAAGCATAACCTCCAGAGACAAAAACTCTACCGCAACCTCCGTCGAACGGAGGTTGTATATTGGAGGAGTTTGATTTTTGCAACAGCTACCACTTTCTCACTGGGCTATAACTGGCGGGCCATAGACCCAAACCAGGCTACTCCCAGCTCGCAGGCATCCTCAGATGGCTGCCGATCTTGACTCTGATATGTCAAGTAGGAAACGAGGCTCGTGCGTTTATTTGCGCTTCGCGGTCGGGATTCGAACTGGTGTCTTTCGAGGTTGCTGATGTCGGGTGTCGATGACGGGTGTCGAACTCGAGGCCGGGGGGTTGCCGCAAATTCGTCTCTGACGCGCCTTCTAGCCCGGTGCTAGTTTGTTCTAAGCCCGAGAGGAATTTGTTGGGAGATATTCAAAACCTTTAAAATATATGGGAAACCCAAAGGGAAAGTGAATGGTAAGAGTGGGTATCATTGGTGAATGAAGGGCACTAGGACGAGTGTGCGCGGCTGTCGAGGGATGTCATGGCTACGGGCAAGGCTAAAGTTTGCTTTGAGCGCAATGCAGTATTGCAGGAGACTCCTTCCACGCACACGTGGGCTCATCAGCATAGCCTTGGTGGTATACGATCCGGTAGAGGTACAAGCAACCGCCCACTACGGGTACATCATGACACTCGTCGGAACCCCTCTTCCAGTGCTCAAGGCTCGACGCATTTGAGGAAAAATCCAGAATGCAGCGAATATAAGGTAGGGTTCTACTTGTATCTGCCGATTGCATGGGGAGAAGCAGACACGTCGAACCCCTAGACAATCATCCATATGCCAAGGTAAATCAAGCTCCAGCTATACAGACAATGCTCAATCAGCTGGATCGTGGAATGGTGAGGGCAAAGGAGGCTACTGTACGTGGCGCCTGTGGAGTGAAATAGAGGCGAGTGGATGGAAGCTCAAGATCGTCACGCATGAGTCCATGGTATGAAGGGAAAAGTGAAGGAGATGAGAGAGGCATCGTGCTCGGGTCAGACTTTTTCAACAGTCATGGAAAGCACTTATGATATGTGCGCTGCTGAGCCATGAGTCCTTTATCACAAGATTTGAGGCTATCCATCATTTTCTCACCGACCATTCTGTTTGAAGAATGTCGGACTAAAGACGCCGGTTCCGAAGACTCCGGAATGCAGAACACTATGTGACAGCGAGGAGCCTGCCTCCGTCCAGGACCTCTTCCACCATGACCTTTTTCGGACTAAGCCTCTGTGGTGGAGTGCATTATTCTATGCGCGTTCGCTCTGCAAGACGCCATATTGACCGGCCTCACCAGCTTGGCTCTCCTCACCCTTCTGTCTCGAACGGCCATCCTCTGTACCAGCCTGCCCGAGCTCGCGTACCGGATCATCGTTCCGTCCCTCAAACTCTCGCTCCGCAAGTCTACCAGGATCGTTTACTGTGCCAATAGCACCCGTAAAGGTCTTCGTCTTGGGTATGCTCTCCGATTGGTCGGCGTCTTCAAGGTTGGCACCCTTTGGTTTGAAGGTGTTGTCGGACGCAGCCTGGCCGGTGACATTGGCGATGTAACCCGGTGCAGCATCCACGTGTGGACGGATCCCGGTTCCTGCTGCTGAACTTGAACCGCCTCCAGCACCAGCACCGGTGCCAGTCACGGAAGAGGTACCCTTGGTTGCCGCATCGCCGGATCGGATTTGAGATTGATCGGGACCACCTGCGGAAGATGAGATCGTAGATGCGCCGAAATCACTTGCTCCAGCTGGTCCACCAGTCGAGCCTCCAGGCCCGGTTCCAGCACCTGACTGGTTGAAGGTGCTTGAGCCACCTCCGGAATAGGCACCTTGATCGCTATGGTGGCCGTCAAACTGTGCTTTGCCCGCACCCTCTGGGTATTTCAATCCCGTCACACCTTTTACATCTGCTCCCTGGCCTAGAGCATCGTTCCTTTCACGTTGAGAGCCATCAGTGGCCGGAGGAAGGGCAGTGGCTCCTGAGGTATCTGCATTGTTGAGAGTGGACTGACTGCCCTTCACACCCAGGGCTGCTGCGTTGGTGTTCTCAGCAAATGCACCCTTGTTCTGCAGAGACTCTGCTGCCAGGGAGTCGGCAGCAACTGCACCCGTTGCTTCTCGGGCGATTCCGACGTCTTCAGGCTTCGGTGCTCGAGGGTTTGCTGTGAAAGACATGTTGGAGAGTTTCCGAATGTGTTCGTTGAATGTAGCTGATGGTAATGGGCTTTTTGAGCTCAAAATATCTGACAATGTTCAGGTAGGTGAAGATCTCAGTTGGTTTACAATAAAGGAAAGGAGAAGATTGCACGAGACCATGGTGAACTGTAGAAATACTGTGCAATTGATCAACATGAAAGCCGTATCGATTTAGTATGACATCATCTAGAGGTCCACTGTGAAGTCATGCTGGAATGGTGCTCCAAGACTTTCCATTGGCTGAGATAACTGTTCCGTATTCAGAGCACGTCGCTCAAAGCTGGGTTTGACCGGATAGGAGTGTCTATCATTAAAAGTCGTACTCGTAGTCTCGTCTCAATCTCTATTTCCCCCTTGTGCATGTTGCCTCTTTGCACCGAGGTACATATCTTAACGCCGACCGGGAAGGATGAAGCAAAACAGAAGTCAACGTGGTATCATGCCGGCCCCACAGTACTGAAAACTCGACAAATCCCTCCTGCGTGTGCGTTTCTACTTGAGCAGCTTCCGGGCGAAGGTGGGCAAGATGAAGCTCGCTCTGTGGATCTCCTTGTTGTAGTACTTGCAGTATTTCTCCTCTTCCTCGGGACTCCATGATCGCAGAGGCTCCTTGACGTTTCGGTTCGGGTCCTTGCAGCAGACCATGAAACCAATTTGACCGGAAGGATAGGTGGGGATCGTGGTGTAAGCGTATTCGACGACTGGGAACACTTCCTTGCAGTCTTTCTTTAGCTTAGTGATGAGTGGCAGATGAAGCCATTGGTTCTCAGCTGGTGAGCACAGTGTTAGCAGCGTGATCAATGCGGTTATTGTAAAACAGAGCCTTGCGAGCTCAAGGAGATGTGTAGGAAGAAGGGTGCGCACAACCTTGGGTAGTTATAACACCACCATCTTTCAAAGCTCCGTACAGGAGTTCAAAGTAGGGCTTTTGGAAAAGTGTCTCTGCTGGGCCTTCGGGATCACTGCTGTCCGTAATAATGACATCAAACTCATTCTTGCGGTCCGCAAGGAACTTGAAGCCGTCTCCGATGAAGGTTTCGACCGCAGGATGTTGGTAGCCGATGGACATGCCGGGAAGGTACTTCTTGCTGACGCGAATGACGGCCTCGTCGATATCGCATAGGATGGCCTTCTCTACCGACTCGTGCTTGATGACTTCTCGCAGGACGCCTCCATCACCGCCGCCAATGACAAGGACTTTCCGGGGGTTCGGGTGGGAATTCATAGCCAGGTGTGTGATCATCTCTTGGTATGAAAATTCGTCCCTCTCAGTGCACTGGATGACATTGTCGAGGACAAGGACGGTGCCGTGGTCGCTGCTCTCGAAGACCAGGACGTCTTGGTATTTAGACTTCTCGTGGTGCAGTACTTGGTTGACCTTGAGGGTCATGGCCTGGCCCGGCCACATGTCCGAGATCTCTCTGAACCAGCCATCTGAAGGGCACTGTGTTAGACATTCTCCTTCAGTAACGGTAGCGGGAGATAATTAATCGTACCTTTGATGGTGGGATGGGTGATCTCTGCCATTTTGAAGGGTGACCTACGAAGGTGGAAACGAGTGATAGCACGCGGGGTACGAATCAATGGCCGTGGCAAAGTTCGATGGGGAACGAGCGCGAGAATGGCAGCGGTCAATAAGGAAAAGAAGAGGAAGAAGGAGCAACTCCGACTGAAAAAGAATTGGGCAGCGACAACCAAGAAGCCGTCCGGTAAATGAACCCTTCAAGGTCGTCTTGTGACTGTGTCGAGTGAACCGTGTTTGTTCTCTTCTCACTAAAAATTTTGTTTTCAAAGCGGGGTGCCGTTTTGCTGTTCTTCATCCATTCGTCACGCAAGATTTGTCCCTGACGGGAGGACCGGGGCCACCTCAGGAATGGCTTTACCAAATCATCTTTGCGGCTAGGCCTTCACCAGGTCCCGTCGTCTGATGGCCAGTGTTTCTGAGTTCCGCAGCTTCCCGTCCCTAAGCATTACCAGTCGCGCCACATGTAACCCTCGGGGAAAGGTTGCCAGGCCTGTCGGAGGCAGCCACTAACTAGCCACAATGGACAAGGCCCAGATTTTCTCGGCCAAAGTGAGGTAAAGTCACGCCCGAGTCACACCTTTCTGGGACGAGGTTGATGCCGCCCTGTACGAGTAGAACTTCATGTTATCGGGGCTGCTATCCTGGCCCCTGGGCATTGTCACCACCTTCGGCATCATCTCGCCGCCCTTGGCTCGATCTCTTGCGAATCTTGGTCTTCTTCGGTGCGCCGCCAGCTCGGGCCTACCAATACACTCAGGCGCCTCTCTTCCGTCGTCGGTGTTGTGTTCTAGCGGTTGGTAATCACGGCCCTCCTTTCTCTCGGTATATACACTTGTCTGGCCTTCTTTGAACCAACCCATCCCGAGAGCACCCACATTTGGAACAATCAAGCAACAGCCGTCTGGAAGCGCACGACCAAAATCCCTCTCTTGACCACAAAAATATATTCTTTTTTCCTCTCTGGTCAAGAATTCTGTAGCCGAGTCGACTGCGCAGTTTTAATTGTCGGACAATACACTTTCTGTGGGTAGAGCAATGACCCTTCACACCGAAGTAAGGCAACGCCTAGCCGTTCTCCTCTTCCTCCTACTTCTTCCTCCTGTGCGATGCGATGCAGACTTTCTGCGACGTGCGGACAGATCTCGACAAAGGTCGAAGTGACAAGAGAGGTGATCCTAAGGACAAATACCTCCACGAGTCGACGTGCCAGATGGCCGGTTTGCGGCCGCCCAGATTGAGAAAGAGCAACTGCTGCCACACCTGGCAGCCCTCATGCAAACATTCCTTGCTACTATGGCCGACTTTGGCGCCGAGACATGGTTTATGCACGGCTCGTTGATGGGATGGTGGTGGAACCAAAAGATCCTGCTCTGGGACTCTGACATTGGTGTGCAGGTCTCAAAGAGCACGATCGCGCATCGATGTGCAAGGGCAAGCATCATTATCTAGTATGTGGCTCGCGACATGGTGACTACGCTTATTCCAACATCTGCCAGGAACGTGGTATATTTCCGCAGCGAGGCAGCTTGTTCAAAGGTGTGCACGTCAAAATACCTTTTGAGTATGCATATTTGCTGGAAGAGGAATATGGAAAGAAATCTCTTACCATGACAACCTTTGAACAGTAAGTCCTCCCATGGTGAATCCTTGTTTCCAACCTCCGTACGCTGGGCGGCCTGGCATGAATCGTGGTCGAGCCAAACCCCGTGGTCGCAGCATATGCAGCGCGTGGCCGACAAGAAAACCCTCGGACACCTCAGTCCCTTCTATGGAGGATGAAATGCACAAGACTTGGCAGATAACAGTTACCGCTTTAATCACACACGCAAAATGTGGGAGCCTCTGCCCGATGTCCAAAGACTTGCGAGAAAACGACCACCATGAGACGACCATTACGGCCGAAGGACAATAATATATGAATATAATGCATTCATCATTCTTGCATAGCGCTGAAGTTGATCTTTCGGGTTGGCGCTCTCAGGATGTAGGACAAGCAGCTTGCCGGCAGCTGAAACAAACACCCGTCATACTCGTTGACTAACTAGTATGTTGAGCGGCTGTGAAGTTGAATACATTCAATGAAGCTTTTGACTATACAAACTCTGTCTCCCAAGACTATTCTCGGACCACGCTCCTTGCGTGAGCTGAGTTTCATCCCTTTGGTTTCAACTCTTCTGGCCCCTATGAATCTGGCAACAGCGAGGAGTGAGCAAAGTCTCAATGGCTCTTTTGCAACAAGCCTTCCCGACACCTTGAGGCTGCCAATCAAACAGAACTCGTTCTTGAGTCAATTTGACCACGTGGTCCGCCTCACACCGAGACTACCATCGGCTACAGTTCCCCAAGCCAGCGAGCTTCAGCGAGCGCAACTCTCCAGCTGTAAATAAGCAAGCAGGCGGTGGCTCTCACCGACACCACCGAAGGATTTTCGCTTGTTTTGGAATTCTGAGAGCGCAAGATCATGTCTCATGGGCATCGCGGTCGATGCTGTGCCAGGTGAACAGCTTGGAGCGGTGTACTAGGCACGGCTAGGCATGGCTTCGGAAGTGGCATTCCCAGTCAAAGCTCGAACGTGTCCCGCGAGGTCTCCTTCTATGCGGCCAGGACGCGCCACCCTCAACATGCAATTGCCGCCTATTGCAGTCTAAGCGCAGCTCGAGCTCGCCTTACAGATGAAGGTGTCGGTTCTGTTGGCTCTGGCCTCTCCACGTCAGAAGGACAGACTGGTAGCAGATTGGCGAGGGGTTCCCATTAATCTATAGCATGTCATTTGGCTGCACGGTCAGTATACCTCTCGGCTACACAGACATACGCCTTCATTTTTCCTTCTGAGTCCGATTCTCTCTCAGAACTCTATGGAAGATCCCACGTTGGTCTATTGTCCTCCTGTCTATGACCCTAGAGACACTCGCGACTGGGCTAGTGGTCAGGTGTACGGAAGCCTGAGGCCGGGCAGTTACAAAGCCAATTTGCGTGGATATGTTTCGTTTCCCATTTGTCAAGAGCTTTGAGGCTTGCGGCTGGGTCTGGAGCAATCTTTGCCATAGTCTCGAACCTGGGTGAAGTAGACGTGGTCGACGTCAGAGGTTAGTGCAGTATGCTGAGGATGTCTTCCTAGATTCAGGGAATTTTGGGTGAGTCGAGACTCTGTCCTGCCTTACTGTCACGAGTTGAGCCTAGATGAAGAGGTCGCAAGAGAGCGTTCCTTTCCGCTCCCTCGGCAGCAGCATGTCTTCGGCAAAGTGACTCCACGGATACCACACCTACTCAAACCCCGACTTGTAGACATCCTCTACATATAGGGTGAATCTCATTCCACTAGGCCTTGAACCTCGGACGCGAGGCACGATGGCATCAGGAATGGCTCTACACACGATCACCGCATTGCGTTTGCACGGAAACAATGACATCCGGGTTGAAAAGATACCTCCATTACCATGTGGATCTGACGAAATTCGCATACAAGTCCAGTACTGTGGAATATGCGGCTCTGACCTACATGAATACGCTGAAGGACCAATACTGGCCCCCAAGCCTGGCCAATCCCAACCACTCACTGGCTGTGCTTTACCCATCGTGATGGGCCATGAGATGTCCGGCATCGTCACAGAGATTGGGGACAGCATTACGGGATTCTCTCGAGGGCAAAAGGTAGCAGTGAATCCAATCCTCCACGATCAGCAGTACGGACGACCCCCTTGCCCAAGCTGCTGCGATGGAAGACGAAATCTTTGTACAAACATATCCTACTACGGTGTCGGCGGCCCCAGTGGTGGCTTTTCTGAAGAGGTGATTGTCAAAGCGAGCAACGCCTTCATTCTTCCTGAAAATGTGTCTCTGCAAAGCGGTGCACTGGTCGAACCATTGGCAGTTGCGTGGCACGCCGTTCGCCTCTCTGGCTTCCAGCCCAATCAAGACGTTCTCGTTCTCGGTGCAGGACCGATTGGACTTGCCTTGATTTTGGTGTTGAAGGTGTGGGGTGCTCGGAGGATAGTTGTCAGTGAGACTTTGAAGAAGAGGAGGGAGCAAGCGCAAACCTTTGGGGCTACTTGCGCCGTTGACCCGACTGCAACTTCTACGCTGACCGGTGGCACACACGGGCTAAGCAATGACCTTGTTAACATATCCCGCTCAAATTCCGGAGATGGAGCTGGTGTTCACGTAGCTTTCGACGCTACAGGCTTGCAAACGACTTTTGATACGGCGGTCTCAGCAGTACGGCCTGGAGGAATCATCTACAACGTTGCTATCCACGGGAGACCGTTGAGCTTCAACCCGAACACTGTAACACTTACAGAGAAAGTCTTCAGGGGAGGCATTGCATACACCGACGAAGATTACATTTCTGTCATCAATGCACTGAAGGATGGCTCTCTGAATGTCGAGGGCATGGTTACATCCATTGTTCCCTTGGAAAACATAATTGAAGGAGGCTTCAAAACATTGCTAAACAACAGAAAGGATCATATCAAGATTTTGATCCAGCCACATTATCAGACTTGACATCTATGTAACATAGACTGCAGCATGGCACTGGACAGTCCAGAGATAATCCCATTGGATCACAATTCTCCCTACTCCGGAGCATGGACGTAAGGATATGGATTCTTCGCAAATGAGCGCCCTGTTCCGTGCAGAAGCAAGATGTCAGCGCCTAGTACGGGGCTCTTGGGGGCTGCTTCCTCGGCGAAACATCTCCAGGGAGACAGAGCCGATGATGGCCGGGGTCGAGATCCAGATTGAGTGGAGCTTCGTGCATGCCATTTACAGACTAGTTCCTTACCGAACAGGGTTGCACATGTCACTGCTACTACGACCCAGGTCAATCAGGCCGATCAATGTAGGAATATCTCATCTTTTACAGATGACCAGTGTGCTGTATGCTATATCACGGATTCATCCTGTCCTCCGGCTCAGCTGGACCCAAGACATGACTGTCATCCGGCGTTCTCCTGAACAAGATCCAAAGTCTTCGGCTCTCTCACCTTCAGCTCGACATCCAACCCGGACTGAACCACCAGCCAGCCAGGCTTTGACTTGTAACGACTGGGATCGACCAGTTTCAACTCAAAATGCCTGAACACTTCAGGTACTAACTTTGATATCTCGAGCATGGCAACATGGCGACCGATACCTGCGTGGATGTTAGGAGACTGTTCAGGCAGAGGAGCCAAATCACTCACAAGTTCTAGCACCGGCACCAAAAGCGAAGTTGTATCTCTCCAGTAATTTCAACTTTTCCTCGTCGGGATCTAGCCACCTCTCGGGGATCCAAGAGTCAGCGTCCTCGCCATAAACATCTTTGTCGCGATGGACCGTCCATGCGTTGCATCCGACTTCGGTGCCACCCGGAATAAAAACTCCACATATAGTAGCACCTTGGACAGGGACCACGCGTGGCAAGACCATTCCCAGAGCAGGATGCAGCCGCAGAGATTCGTTGATGCAGGCTTGGAGGAATTGCATTTGCCGTGCCTCTGTCCACGAGAAGTGATAGTTATATGTCTGATCCTTGGGGCGCCGTGCCAATGCTTCCTTGATCTCGCTCATCACTCTCTCCAGCGCTGGCGGATTCGTGAGGAGATGGAAGAAGACTGCACGAAGGATAATAGCTGTCGTGTCCGATCCCGCACTGACGTTGGTCACAGCATAGTCGATCAGTTGTGAGTCGGTCATTGTGTCAGGGTACTTTTCTTTGGCCATCTGAAAACGTGTGACAAAGTCTGGTTTGACTCCGTCCCTGGAAAGGGGATGGTGCTCATAAATTTGCTTGGTGGTGAAGCTGACAATAGCATTAGGTTTGGCCAACAACCGCGCGAAAGGGTTGTTCAAGCGAAACCATTTGTCAAGCGATGGTAGTTGGCCCATTGTGCCTAGGTACTCCATGTGCATGGCAGTATGATGGAGCATATCCTCCAAGTCACGGCCAGCCTCTAGGAAGCCAAAGCGTTTGCTGAACGTAACCTCGCCCAGGACGTCGAAGGCATACATCTGTAGCCAGGTAGCGAAATCACATTCCATGCCAGGCCGTACAAAGCGTTCTGTGAGTTCGCGGAAGAAGACGTCGGTGGTGGAATCCATCAGATACTCGTAGTCGACGACCGAACTCATGGAGTAGGCGTTGTTGACTGGTCTCCGCAGACGCGCATGGAGTTTCTCATCTCGCGTCGAGGAGAGATTGGGCATCACCTCTCCTCGCAAGCTCTTGAAGGTGTGGGTAATGTATGCCTCGCCCTGCGATGGGTCAGCCTTTTTCGATCCTGTCCATGTTCAACGTTGGGGCCATGCCTTGTTGAAGATAGGGGTCAGCCCGTATATCTTGGCCACTTCTGTTGCATCCGAGACTGATATTTGGTTAGGGCCCACCCGCAGTAGCTTGGAACCGTATGCTCTGTGCAACTCATAGTCATCAATGCATTTGCCCGCCTTTCCATGAAAATACCTCCATAGGTCCGTGAAAGCGGCCAATTTAGGACCAGGAATGAACGATAGTCTGGAGTAATTACGGACTAATCTGATCAGGTACAGTAGACCCAAGACGGCCCACCACCATTGCTGGAGCGTTTGTGTGAGCAAGAGCGCCAAACCCATGGTGACGGCGGATCAGGACGGGAGGGTGAGACTCTCTTCAATGCATGCAGGAATCGCTCACAGTCCAAGACAAGGCTTGACTCCCATTACTTATCACCTTTCCTGGGTTCCCTCAGACTCAATCACGTTGCGGAAATTGAATGCCTCCCGAGCTGTTGGCGGCTTGGTTCGGACTACCCCACGGGGGTGATCATTGATATCCATTACAAGGCAGATCACTACCTCCGTGGATTTGCAGGTGCTAGGAGCCCATGTCACTATGTGGGACCAGATCGAAAGTGTCTTCGCAATACTTGATATGAGGCTTTTGCTTCTCCGCGATGATGCATTGAACCACGCATTTAGAACACGATATCAGCTTGGCTCAATTCCAATTCACAAAACCTACGACAGTGATCCGGCTGAAAGAGGCTCAACAGCAACATTCCAAAGATGACATCCTTCCAAGAACTTAACGGCACCGCCGTCTACAGTGACCTGAAAGGAAAGGTCTTTATTATCACCGGTGCAGGCTCCGGCATGGGCCGGACAACAGCTCTGATGCTTGCCAAACAAGGTGCCCACGTCGGTCTTTTGGACCTACGCAAGCCCGACACCGTGCTGGCCGAAGTGGAGGCGCTAGGTGGGCAAGGCCTTTCCCTTGAATGTAATGTCCAAAAGGCCGACGTGGTTGATGCTGCTGTCAAGGCGGTGGCGGATAAATTTGGCAGGCTGGACGGCGCCGCGAACATGGCTGGCTACGTTGGCAACCAAGGCTTCTTCGGAAAGGGGTACGGCCTCAGCGTGCTGAAGGACACGGACTGGGACGACCTACTGGCCACCAACCTGAACGGGGTGAAGAATTCCATCCGAGCCGAACTGAATCATATGAAACGTCACGGGTCCATCGTGAATGCTGCCAGCATTGCAGGCCAATATGGGCCTGAATACAACTCGCCATATGCTGTGGCCAAATGGGGTGTCATTGGTTTAACCAAGTGTCTCGCTCGCGAGGTTGGCCCGAGAGGTATCCGAGCAAATGCTGTTGCTCCGTGAGTTCATCGTCCTGTCTCCTCGATATGGCTGACCCATCTACAGGGGAATTATCCGCACAGCTCTTGCCGATGCGCTGGGCAATGCCGATCAGGTGAACGAGCTCCTGGTCAAGAAGACTGCGCTAGGACGCATAGCAGAGCCTGAGGAGGTCTCGAGAGTGATTTTGTTCCTGTTCAGCGACCAATCGGCCTACATCAGCGGAAGCGTGAGTCCTTTTCTAACGCTGCTCAGCTTTCATCTGACTGGATACGAACAGGTCATTAACGTCGATGGAGCCATCGAGAAGGGGTGTTAGGCATCGCAATTTCGACGTCTGTTCACGCATCTGCCATATTTCGAGCACAAGCTTGAAGGGGCCAACCTCGAGTGCCTAACACTGATGATTCGGGACAAATTGCCTCTGAAATCATGTGTCGCTCACATTGAGTCTAGACTTTGCCACAAAATATAAATCTTCATCGGCGCTGGTCGAAAATATTCTCCTTCATCTCAAGCCCGACATTCCACTATTCGTACGTGCACTGATCGCGGGACGCCGCTGAAACGACTCTGAACCACCTCGAAGTGCAGGCAAACTGCAGCACACTTTAGTTTGCCATAAAGTTAGTCTTTCAGACCATGACATGGGTCTGAAAGGTAGCGGTTTGGGGGGGTTCTAGAATCTAGGTTCGAGCAGAGACCGACACACCTCCGACCCCAGGGGATTTCCCCGGAATTGGTCTCGGCGACCATAGAGCACGGTTCCCCGTGGGTCTCTGACCTTCCCCCGCGATGGACAGGCCCCAATTTGCGGGTGCGGGCCCGCGAGCGAGGACCCGCTTCTGAAAAGGCTATAGAATTGACTACTTGCCACAATTAGCAGCTTCATTACTCGTACATCCACCACCTCCTCTCCCTCAGCGCTCTGGGGTCTTTCCAAGCACAACAATACGCCCTGGCAAGCCCGACACGATGCATCAAGTCGATGAGAAAGGCCACGTCAAGGCCAAGACCGTCTGGATGGTCCTGGCCATGTCCATGGCTTCGGCATCCATGGGCATGACAGCTTCGGTGATCAGCACCACCCTGGGACAACCATCATTCATCAAAAAGATGGGCCTCGATGGACCGAACGGTGCCTCCCTCACCGGAGCTGTGACGAGCATATTCTACGTCGGTGCGACATGGGGCAGCTTTGTACACGGCTGGTTTGCAAATCGATACGGCCGCAAACCATCCATCATCTTTGCCGTCGGCGTGATTACGGTCTCGCAAGCACTGCTCGCTGGATCTGTCAATGTCTCGATGTTCATTGTGTTTCGCTTCTTCTTGGGCTGGGGGTGTGTAATCCTGCTCTTGTTCTCCAGCGAGTTTGCAAGACTGACATTCTGAGATCAGATGTTTTCAAGCCATATGTGGTGTGCCTCTCTGGATCAGCGAAATTGTGCCTCCACGCCACCGTGGAAAGCTCAGTGACGTGCACGCGGTCATGATCAACGTCGGCTATTCGATCATTGGCTTCGTCGGAGTTGGCTTCTACTACTATGACTCCCCCAATGCCTGGCGAATCCCAATTGCCATCGCGGCGTTGCCGGTGGTCATTTTCTTCATTGCCGCTGCCTGGCTCCCAGAGAGCCCCCGCTATCTCATTGCCAAAAACAGGTCGGTGGAAGCCTGGAAGATTATACAAGCCCTTCACGCCGACCAACACGACCCGACCGACGAGTTTGCCAAGCGTGAATTCTACCAGATTCATGAGCAGATCGAATTTGATCGGGTACAGAACACCAGCTGGAGATTGATTGCTACGCGGCCATCGTATCGGAAACGCGCATTGATCTCCGCCATGCTCAGCTTTTCCATCATGAGTGCTGGTTTGATCGTCGTTCAGAGTGGGTTTTCCCCCTTCTTTCAGGATCAGCCTCATTGCAGCTCATATCTGACCTTTTCAGACTATGGCGTTACTTTATACACCGAATTAGGCTACAAGGGCGCAGACACCTTGCTCCTCCAGTCGGGCTACACCGCCACATTGTGCTTCTGCAGCATGGTCGCCATCGCTTTCGTCGACAAAGTCTCCCGCCCCAAATTGATGGCGACGGGCTTCGCGCTGCAGTGTATCTGCCTTATCATCTACGCCGCACTGGTTGCCAACTTTCTGAACGGATCTAACAAGTCTGCACAGGCTGCTGCGGTGGCATTCATCTACCTCTTTGGCTGCAGCTTCGAGCTCTGCCTCGATGGGCCCGAATTCTTTTACATCCAGGAAATCTGGCCGAGTCATTTGCGTGCGCAGGGCGGCGCCATCGCCTTCATGGTCTACAACGCCATCAATATCTGCTGGCTGCAAGCTGCACCCACGGCTTTTGAGACCATCGGATGGAAATTCTTCATCATCTTCATCATCTTCGCCGCTCTGGCCAGCGTGACGGTCTTTCTCTTCTTCCCGGATACTCTGCACAAGCCCATGGAAGAAATCGCAGATATCTTTGGCGACGAAGACTTGGTTGTTGTCCATCAACAGGCCATCACGTCTGAAAGCATCGAAGCGAGATTCAATGAACTGATGCGCAATGAAACTGATGGTCAGGTTTCTACCTCTATCCCAATGACCGAGTCCAAGGGCGACGGTGAGAAGCGAGCAACACACTCGGAGTCGGTGCAAGTGTAAAAACTTTTCTAACTGCACCGTGCAGAAAAATACCATCCGCGATCGAGACAAGGGGTGAGGAACATACAAGACCAAGAGATTGAAGCATGCGGGTGAAGGCGGTTGCACTTCTGAAGCCGACTTTACTAAATAGTTATCTTCTGATGTAGACCTTCTGAATATTAAAGGATTGCGGCCTAAAATATGTTCCGCAGGAGGCATCAAATGAGACAGCAGCTTCAAGAGAGATTTTCTTAGATAAAGGCACCAAGGTAATACGAGAGGTTGGGTGATATGGAGGTACTCCAGTGGTCTAGGTTCTCGCACAACCACTTGACCGACGTGTAGGGTCCTAATCAGCTTCTTCAAGTCTGCTCCATCATTTGGACGAAATTCTGCGCGGCGACTCAACACCAAGCCCAGCCTGTTGGTCTGACTGACGTGAGTCCAATGTCCACAAGTCCGGTTTGCATGAGGCAACTCCACTCGAAACTAGGAGTATTCCTGCGCAGATCAAACCTTTTCCGCGGATCTTCCATCCCATGAAGAGGGGACACGGGAAAGCGAAGCCGTGGAGGAGGTTCACCATAGCCTCAACGTTTCGCTGAACACAACGAGTGTGATCTTAGTGCTGGGGTGGCATTACCCCCAAAAGTCCTGAGATACTTCTGCAAACCGTTCAGTTGCCCTGCTTTAGCCTTTCGACCAGACAAGCTGGGCCAGTATTGACGCAGATAACATCCCGCAGACACTTTTGGTCATTTTTCAGAAACCTGTTGAATCACGATATCCAGAGAGTTTGCGAAGAACGATTTGGAAGATGGGATCCATGGCACGTGAACAAAATGTCGAGGCTCTCGTGATCGGAGCAGGGATATCAGGTATATACATGCTACACAAGCTCCGGGAGCACAACATCTCTGCCAAAGTTCTTGAGGCTGGCAGCGGCGTAGGCGGTACATGGTACGATAACGTTCTTTGTGTCTCCCCGAAAGTGGTTGGAACTGATCGCATACGATAGGTTCTGGAACCGATATCCAGGCGCACGTTTCGACTCTGAGAGCTGGACGTACTGTTACTCTTGGTCCAAAGAGCTGTTGAAAGAATGGGACTGGAAGGAGCATTTCGCTCCGCAACCCGAAACGGAGAGCTATCTCAACTTTGTGGTCGACAAGTTTAAGCTGCGCGACGGGATACAATTCGAGAGTCGTGTGCGCTCGGCACACTACGACCAGGCTCAAAACCGATGGAAAGTGACCACCGAGTCCGGCGAAGTCTTCAACACGCATTTCCTCGTCACCGCCATCGGATCTTTGACTAATCCGGTCTTGCCACGCATCGCAGGGATCCCCACATTCAAGGGTGCTTGGACTCATACCGGTCTGTATCCCAAGGAAGGTATCGACTATGCTGGAAAGCGAGTTGCAGTTGTGGGTACCGGTGCCACCGGCATACAGACTATTCAAGAGGTGGCCAAGACGGCCGGCACCTTGACCGTGTTCCAGCGACGACCAAATTGGTGTTCTCCGTTGGGCAACCGCAAGATTGAAGCGGAAGAAATGCAGAGCATTCGAGGCCGGTACGACGAGATCTTCGACATCTGCAAGAAGACGCCCGGATGCTTTGTTCACGAGTTTGATCCCCGCAAGGCCTTAGAGGTCTCGGAAGAGGAGCGCGAAGCATTCTGGGAGAAGCGATATTACGAGCCCGGATTTGGCCTTTGGATGGGCAACTTCAGTGACGTGTACACGGACAAGAAAGCGAACGCCCTTCTGAGCGACTTTGTTGCTAAGAAGATCCGAGAACGTGTCAAGGACCCAAAGGTGGCCGAGAAACTCATCCCCAAGGATCATGGGTTCGGCACACGCCGGGTGCCGCTCGAGACAAAATACCTCGAGGTGTACAACCAGGACAACGTGGAATTGGTAGACATCAACGAAGAGCCTATCGAGTGCGTGACAGAGAAGGGAATCAAAACCTCGAAGCAGGAACGAGAGTTCGACGTCATCATCTATGGTAAGACCGTTTGCTCTCGCTGCGTTCTGAATTGTTCTTGTTTACAAGCTGAACACTTGCTAATTATCCAAATGTGACTGTAGCCACGGGATTCGACCCTGTGACCGGAAGCTTCAACGCTATCGACATTGTCGGGAAAGATGGGAAGCGTCTGAAAGAGCTGTGGGCCCCAGGCCCGCAGACACAGCTGGGATTCCTCGTCTCCGGCTTTCCAAATATGCTGATGACCATGGGTCCGCACTCGGCACTGGGAAACTTCCCGCGCAGTATTGAATACAGCGTCGAATGGATCGCGAAGCTCCTTGGCTATGCACGCGACAATGGCATCGCCGTTGTGGAGGCCACGGAGCAGGGCCAGAAAGATTGGACAGAGCACGTCAAAAAATGCAGCGAAGGGCTGTTGACCAACGACGTGGATTCATGGATCACCGGTGTCAACAGTAACGTGGACGGGAAAAAAACACGGACTTTGGTCATTTTCAACGGCAGTGCCGTAGACTATCGAACTCGCTGCGACGAGGTGGCAAACGACCACTACAGAGAACTGTCGCTGAAGGCCTAGCATACAATTCTAGTGTTATACTTTGTTTAGACCAATGTCCAGATCGTCCAGGGTGGTGCTACTTCTACGTTTCTTTGACTCATCAACAACGCGAATCTTTGGGGTCGCTAGGCGTTCAAGTCAGAGGTGGCATGATGGACGATTCCCGTGCGAATCGACAGAAGCCCCGAGAGCCCAGAGGACCTTGAAAGTTGTGTGTAACAGAGCAAGGCTGAGTGACAATCTCGATGTGGCAACAGACATACCATCCTCGTCCTCAGCACACACAATCCGGAGTTGCTGTTGGGCCCTTGGCCTACCGGTGACATCTCCGTGGCTTTTCTCCTCCGACGCCGGCTGCATCTAGCCCTGCGACTTCATGTCACACTGACAGGCACACACGGATGATAGTATACAAAATGGGCTTGTTTTGGTAGTACATCCAGCGTCGTTACAACCAGGCTATACGCTATACTCGATCGCTTTAGCTCGTCATGGAGCAGGTTCGTTTCGATACACTGATTGTCGGTGCCGGCTTTGGTGGCATCTACCAGCTTCACAAGTTGAGATCTGCAGGACTCTCGGCTCTTGTCATTGACGCCGCGAAAGATGTCGGAGGCACGTGGTACTGGAACCGCTACCCCGGAGCCATGAGCGACACGGAAAGCTACGTCTACAGATATTCATGGGACACCGAGGATCTGCAGACTTACCCGTGGAGCCATCATTATGTCAAGCAAGCCGAAGTACTCGAGTACCTACGGCATGTGGTCGAAAAATACGACCTTCGCAAGAATATGCAGCTAGGAGTCGAAATGACGGGGGCGACGTGGAACGACGACAACCAAACCTGGAGTGTCGAGCTTAGCACCGGCGAAACACTCGTCGTCCGATATATAGTCACGGCTTTAGGTCTCCTCTCCAAAGCCAACTACCCTAATATACCGGGCATGTCGACCTTTGCTGGTGAGGTCTGCCATACCGCTCAATGGAGGCCCGAGGTCGAACTGTCTGGAAAGCGCGTCGGCGTCATCGGTTGCGGTTCGACTGGGGTACAAGTCATTACGGCCATCGCGAAGAAGGTCGATAAGTTGGTCTGTTTCCAGCGCCACCCGCAGTACAGCGTGCCGAGCGGCGACAGACCGGTGACCCCGGAGTATCGCCAGCAGGTCAACCAGAACTACCCTCAGATTATGAAGCAAGTAAGGAACTCGATATGCGGCTTCGGGTTCGTCGAATCGAAAAAGCCATTCCACTCGATCCCGCCAGAGGACCGTGACCGGATATTCGAGGAACTGTGGAACCAGGGTAATGGGTTTCGCTTCATGTTCGGAGGCTTTTGTGACATCGCCACCGATCGAGAAGCTAACGAAGCAGCCTGCGAGTTTATTCGGAAGAAGATCTCGTCCATCGTCAAGGATGCGGAAAAAGCGCGAAAACTGACCCCTCGTGACCACTACGCCCGCCGCCCGCTGTGCGACGGCGGCTATTATGAGCAATTCAATCGTGAGAATGTGGACATCGTCGACCTCAAGAAGTCCGCCATCCAGTCGATAACGCCGAAAGGAATCCGACTTGAAAACGGCATCGTACACGAGCTCGACGTGATCATCTTCGCCACAGGATTCGATGCCATCGATGGAAACTACAACCGACTCAGAATCAAGGGTCGAGGCGGAAAGACGTTGAAGGAGCACTGGGAGCCGACCGGCCCGACGAGCTATCTGGGGGTCTTCGTACCACACTTCCCGAATCTACTCATGATCACTGGGCCACAGGGGCCCTTCTGCAACATCCCTCCTGCCATCGAAGCGCACGTCGAGCTTATCACGGATACGATCCTGCGCGCCGAGCAGAGTCGGCGAGTTCTGAACGGCAGGGCGGTGATTGAGGCATTACCCGAAGCAGAGACGGAATGGGGCGCAACATGTGAGCAAGCCGTAGAAGGCAGTCTCTTCAAGGAGACTGCTTCGTGGATTTTTGGAAACAATGTCGCCGGCAAGAAGATAGCGACCCGGTTTTACTTTGGGGGGTTGGAGAAGTTCAATCACGCCGTGCAGGATATGATAAGCCATGAGTATCGAGGGTTGCGCAGCTTGCCAGTAAACCAAGGCCGTGCTGCTGTTGACGGTCTGGAGGATGGGCGAGCTCCCATCGCATCTACAGTCACATGAGAAATGCCGATCCTATTCCAGGAAATCAGACTCCTTTTTTCTTTCCTTCCCCTTTGACCAAATCGCATTCTGATCATTTACGCTCGAGGCAGTAAGAACTGAACTGAACTGACAGAAACCAAGTCAAGGTTTGGGAACATGTCCCTCTTAGGCACAGAGTTCTAGGCAGAACCTCTCATGCCAGATTTCGATCACCATCTCACCGTCAAGACAGGAAGGGTCGGCTATGTGTGATGACAGCGGTTGAGATTCTAGCCAAACAAGTGGTGGAGGAGATGTGAAGGAGTTGGATTCATCTAATGTCGTGATATCCTCCATCAGACACAACAATCGAGCCGTTCATGTAGCTGCTTTCGTCGCTCAGCAAGAACGACAGGACGTTGGCCTGTTCCTGCGGGAATGCCATCCGTCTCAGTGCGATTTCTCTCGAGACGGACGAGTCCTGGTTCTCTTCCGTGCCAGGCACGCCCTCTTTGCCCATACTGTGCGCGATCATGGCCGTCATCGTCCATCCAGGACACAGTGCATTGCAACGGACGCCGTCTGGTCCGTAGAACTTTGCACCGTTCTTGGTGACCGCGATTGCGCCATACTTGCTGGGCGTGTAGGCGGCGAGCCCCTTGGCATGCAGCCCAGAGATCGAAGCGACGTTCGCAATGGCTCCTCTCTGAGGTGGCACGGTGTTCGGGGCTATCAGCGAGAAACTGACGTTTCGCGGATGCTGTCTGCGCATCTGCAAGGCTTGGAATTTCTGGCAGAGCCACAGGCCGCGTGTGTTCACGGCGAGAGTGCTTATCGAATCTCGGTCAGTATGTTAAAAACTGCGCGAGGGAGAAAAGGGCGCTGACCGGTCGAAAAGCTCGGTGGAAATGCTTTCTTCCTCGTCCCAAACACTCTCACACACGCCTGCGCAGTTGGCGGCGTAATCGAGAGACCCAGTGATGCTAGCGGCGTACGCTACCAGCGACTTGACATCGTTTTCCTCGGTCACGTCGGCGCGGCGAAACTGCACCGGCACGTCGAATTCCTTGCCAATCTCTCTCGCCTTGTCCTCTCCCTGTGCTTTGTTCGCGTCGGCAAGCACAATCGAGATTCCTCGACTGGCAAGTTTGCGCACCGTCGCCTCCCCAATGCCGGAGGCGCCTCCTGTGATCAGAGCTACAAGCCGTTTGCCCATGATTGTGGTAAGTCCTCAGATAACTCTCGCCCTCACTTATGCCTGCTTGAAACGTGGAGGAAGAGCTGCGAGGGATGCAGGTCGAGCCGGACCTTCAGAAACAGACGGGGTCAGAAGACCGGCGCGCCGCCATCCTCTGTATCTGTACGCACAATCGGCAAGCCAGATTCGACCGATCGTCACATTTCCACGGCTTTGGCATTCCAGAGTCGGAGAGGGGGCATTATCGCCAGCTACTCACCAGCCTGTTCACCAACTTCCAGTGCCTGACTCGCCTAGCTACAGTAGGCATGACTACATACAGTACATAGCAATTCCGAAACGCGCGGAGCCGGCCATCAGCCCCCCCGGGGAGGGGCAACTCCATGGCCTGAAATAGCCGGCCAAGCATTTCTTTGTCTCTCACACCGTATGGTGTCTACGGAGTACTTAATTCACCCGCACTTGTTGTAAAGAAGTAAAGAAGCCACATGTATCGCAATGGGAGCAATGGACCGTGTTATCTCGGGCTACATAATGCTCATCCCAGCACCGGCTATAGAGTTATTTCCACCAAGAACAAAGCTGCCCACTTCGCCCACACGCTGAATATTCATGCTTCATGTTTCTCGGAAACGCCGACGGATGGCCTCCTGCCAGTGTGAGTGCGCAAGCCCAAAGATGCTCGGGACCTCTCTGTACTCCAGAACCATTGACATAAACGACATGCATGGTTCGGCAACCCGAGGCTTATACCTGAATTCCTCATCGCCCTTCTTACTTGCCGAATCCAGCCGAGGGTCGAGCACGATGAAGCTGAACCCCTCCCAGAACGGAGGGAGGTGTCCAGCGTCGTTTTGCCCCGATTTCCTTGAACAGCTGGTGTTGCCATGCGCGTCTCAAAGAGGTGAGGATCTCGAGTCCGTGGACGCTACTCTTGAAGGACTGGCCGATTTCGGCCAGCGCTTGGATGCAGATGACAAAATTGGCCTGGGCTGCCTTCCCCTTGGAACCCGAGTAGATGCAGCTGTCATAGACGTGTACGACACCAGCGGTAATCGTGGTCGCCACCGCTTGGACATTGATATATCGCAGGCCGTAACTGACTTTGAACACTGTTAGTAGTCGACAGATAATACTCGCCGAGTCCGTGCAGATCTCTCCGGCCCGCAAGTCGGAATCTGGCTCGTTGCCCACGAATGGCCGATGCAGGATTATGAGGATCTGGTGGTACAACATGCTTTGAGACCCAGTCAGCGGTAGGTCCGACGTTTTGGCAGATGGGTGACGACAAAGCTTACTGAAGTTGTAGTACAATCGGGGCTGGAGCTGGATGGGAGTGGGAGTGTTCTTTGGAGTAGTCGACCTGGAGCGCCGCAGGCAACGATGCCTTCCACTGTTGGAACTGTCGAGCCATGGCGGATACGAAGATCTTCGCACCTTCAGCAGAGGTAGATCCGTTCCCACAATATCTGGCAAAGGTTTGTTTCAATGCGAAAGAACCAGAGAGGCGCTGGTGGCTTACAGTGAGTCGTAAATCTTCCGCAGCTTGATGGCTATCTGCGCCACATAGGTCTGGATCGATTGGATGCCCCAGCCGTCAAACGTGGGTGGTAGAGCCATGGGGGTACCGTCTGCGTTGAAGGGCTGCCAGTCGCCTTGGTCGGAGGCACTTATGCAGGGCACATCGTATCTCAGCCTGTTCAACAAGTAAGGGCGTCCACTATAGGTGCTATGGAACCTGGTGCTCGAAAACAAACCCTTGATCAGCTATTCTGTCCCCCTCGGAAAAGACGAGCCTTTGCTCAGCAGGTCAACATGGGCAGGAAACTCACATGTCCGAAGCGTACACGGTCCAAAAGAGACTCCTACGCAGCTCTTCTTGGCCCCGAGTGTCCTCGTCCGTGCAAAGCTGGCTGTCTTTGGTGTCGAGAAGAAGGTGGAGCCCGAGGTCCGTCGTCATCTGAACTGCGACCCCTGTGGCTGTCAGTTTCGGGCACGGGGCAAGATGTCGATTTCTGGGGTGCAAACCAGAGTAGATCCAGCCTGCAGGATGTAAGTTCCAAAGTTCACTTTGAGCGAGTAGAAGGACTTGCCTCGGGAATCATGGCCATTCGCCGACTCAAAAGCTGATAGGATCGTTGCTGCTTGTGTTGTGGCTATCGTCGGACGATCCATTTCAAGCTCGAGGTATAATCGGGTCCTTGCCCCAAAGAAGTCTGACGGACTTTCCTCGACGGCGGAATGCTTCCTTGTCGAATACAGGGCGCCAATCGCAAGACTGGGCCACGTCAGTAGGTCCCTCGTTGGGGGCATTCGTGCTGACCGACATTGCATTCTCCAGCGCGGGTGAGAACAGCGGCGTATCATAACCACCATAGTAAAGCTCCTTCTCGTGAAAGTAAACATCCTTTCTCACCTCGTGGACGAAAGTGTTATGCCACGCAAAATAGAGACCAGTCAGATGGAGCTCATATTCGGGGTCCGGGGTCCAATCCAAATGTGCCCTTTTGATCATGGTTGCACCTTCTTCTCGGAAATTCCTCATGTCCGTCGGATAAAGCGTTCTCAGGTCGTTGGGAAGCATCGAGAGATGGCTGGTGGCTCCAAAATATCGCATATGCCCGTCCTCTGCAAGACACATACGGCCGAGCCGGCTGGATAACTGCTGAGTAATGTCGTCTTCGGAAGTTGGTGTCACTGGATCGAAGGCGTCTGCATTCAAGTCGAGGTTGCTTAAAGGGCTGTGACTAGCCGACCTTGCTTTGGTTTTCTGGCTTCCTTCGGACGTGACGGACGAAATCCGTGACAGGGTTTGTTCCTGCATCAGGTCTCCCCATGGCTCTGAAACAGGCTCAATTCCAGGTGCATACTCCACCATCAGGTTGGACGGCTGTGCACTGTCGGGCATCCTGGCCATGCTGACTTGCGAGTCGTTGAATTGGTTCCAGAAATCCATATCGATGTCTCGGAAAGCGAAAGGTGTCAAGGAAGAGTAGTCGGCATTACCCGCGCTGTAAGGGACCGCCACATCTGGAACGTCTGTAGAAGGATTCAGTCCCTCGACCGCATCAAGAGGAGGTTGGAATGGCGCAGGTGGTGGTGCAGTGGCGTCCACTGTAGCGCGTCGTTCAGAGCTGCCCTGGTTTTGGGACGCCTGAGCTAAGCGTGCTTCAACTTCTGCCAGCCTGCCAGTAAGCTCGCTGATGGTTCTTGTTGTCGATTGGACTCTGTGGTGGACATGTATCAGGCTCGGCTGGTGCGATGTGGTGCAGCAAACCTACCGGCGTTTATCGTCCCCAAGAACGCACTCGGTGTCATAAAGCTGGCAGTTTGAGCATTTGGGCTGTCCGTTGTTGCACTTCACCGGGGCTTAGCATCGTCGACACTGGATCTCAGAGCGAGAGAGGGGCTTTTGGTAGAGTTATTACTTTGATCTTCTTCTTGCGACACTGCAGACACGCCAGACTAGCATGTCGTTGCTTGGATGGCTCCTGTGCTGATTTCTTCATCTTTTTGCACACTATAGATAAGGAAGATCTGGTTCAGGAAAAGGGTGTCGTCCCATTGAAAAGACGCTGGCCCGGGCAGGCAGTGCTTGAAAGCTAGATGAACGATCGCCAAGTGGAAGGACACGCAACAGGTGGGCAGAGGGAAGAAAGAGGACAGTTTGAGAGGACACAACTTCTGCGAGGTATAGGCGCCGATTTAATTAAGACTACTAGGTCTACTACTCCGTGTACTCCGTACTCCAGGTTATGTACCCCGCGCGACGACGTGCTGGGTGGTCGAACAGATGGCTAGCGAGGCATGGCAAGCCTCGCATGCCTGAAGGGCACAGGGGCAGGGTGCGGGGGTGGTCCAATGCCCTCGCCAGCATCCCGTCGAGCTTCGGGTCCCCGTTGATCCGTCCCTAGGCAGAGGGCAGTTCACAAGTAATTAAGTGCCACTTCAGATTCCAGCAAAGTCAAAAAACTGCTTCTTGCTGGACGGTTGTGCGGAGGCTTTCTCCGTGGAGATCTAACACCGAGCCGGCTTCCGACTTGGCCAGCGGGGATCTCAAACGCTGGCTTCAGGGCGGTTCGGTTGAGACAAACATGGCTCAGAAATCCACGGAGGCTGAATTTGTCAAAGACCAAGGCAACGGCGAGGATGTCGTTGCGGCCACAAAATGCCATATTGTCGAGGCGAGCTCTCAACAGCACAATGACTGCCAGACCTCAAAATGGGATCAATCGGGGTCAGCAGCAGCGAGTTGGACACGATCGATTCCAAGACTTCGTTCCGAACAAGGGACCAGTACCTGGGCGAACCTCGACCCATCAAGATCGCCGTCATCGGCGCCGGACTCTCGGGCATTGCAGCAACCAAGATCTTCCGTGAACGCTTTTCTGGCAGGCCAGCGACCTTGGTCATCTACGAGAAAAACGACGATGTTACGGGCACCTGGCTAGAAAACAGATATCCCGGGTACATGAGTCTACCCTCTCCGATCGTCGTATGAGGTCGAGACTGATGCGTCGTGTTTCTCCAGCTGCTCTTGTGATGTACCGGCTCACGCGTACACTTTCTCATGGGAAGGAAATCCAAACTGGTCCCACGCATATGTGGGAGCCGAAGAGCTCTTCGATTACTTCAAAGGCCGCGCAAAGGCCTACGGCATCGACGAATTCGTCCACCTCCGTCACACGGTGTTGGGATGCCAGTGGCAGGAAGACTATGGGCTCTGGCAACTGAAGATCCGCGACTCAGCCAACAACAGGGACTTTGTCGACACCGCCGATATCGTCATCAACGCCTGCGGTTTCTTGAAGTAGGTTTCCGCTACTTTCCACCCGCAGTCGATTCGCTGATATGTTCCCTCAAAAGCAACTGGAAGTGGCCGGACATAGCTGGTCTACAGGACTTTGAAGGGCACCTGGCGCACTCTGCGCACTGGGACGGTGACTACTCCTTCAAGGACAAGAAAGTCGCCATTATCGGCTGTGGTTCTTCTGCAATACAGATTGTCCCGCAAATACAACCAGGTAAGTGTAGGCGCTGGGAAGACAAAGAACCGTCTGCTGATGCTCCCACGGCGGTCAAACACCTTACTTCCTTCAACCGCTCCGCGACGTGGATCGTGCCCGAGTTTGCAGAGCAATTTGCTCCCCAAGGGCGAGATACAGAAATCCCCGAGGCACTACAGGCAAAATGGCGCAAAGATCCGGAAGAGCTGCTCAAGTATCGCAAGGAGGTCGATTCCGTCATGAACAATTTTTTCGATCTCCAGTACAAAGGCTCCAAGCTCCAACAAGAGGCCGTGGAAGCGACGAGAAAGGCCATGGAGAAGCGACTACAGAAGAAGCCACACCTTGCCAAAGTTTTGGTTCCTGGGTTCGCTGTTGGCTGTCGAAGGTGAGTGAGTCCAATTCCCAACCCTTACTAATCACTAATTCAACTAGGATCACGCCTGGACATGGCTACTTGGAGGCGCTCGTCCAGGGCAACGTTGACGTGAGGACAGATCAGATTCTCAGAGTCACCAAGTCAGGCGTCGAGATGATCGACGGCAGTCACATCGAATGTGACGCGATCATCTGTGCGACCGGCTTTGATACCTCGTTCCGACCGTTCTTCCCTGTCATCGGTCCTGCCGGAAGCGATTTGAGAGACTTGTGGGCCGACGAGCCGCGATCATACCTTTCGGTCGCGGCGGCCGGCTTTCCAAACTATTTCAGTAAGTCTAGTGACCCCTCGTCCTGGCCGGGGCTAAAGGGGATGTCCCAGTGACCAGCGGCCCAAACTTCCCACTTGCAAATGGTGCTTTGATCCCTTGCCTTGAGAGATGCGTCCATTATGCGTTCGATGCCGCAATCAAGCTACAGACCCAGAATATTAAGTCCCTGTCGCCGCTGCCCAAAGCCGTGGATGATTTCCAAGAGTACAAGGATGAATTGATGAAGGACCTGGTGTGGTCTTCTCCCTGTCGATCATGGTAATTTAGATAAACCTACCACCACTTCTCTACTCATGGCTTAACACGGCGCACAGGTACAAGAACGGCAAGGTCGATGGCAAGGTATGGGGTCCATGGCCGGGCTCATCTCTGCACTTTTTGGAATTGATGAGCGAGCCGCGGTGGGAGGATTGGTCAATCGAATATAAGACTCCAAACCGCTTCCAGTATCTCGGCAAGGGGAAAACGCTGCGTGAAATCACCGACGGGGCGGATCTTGCGTGGTACATGACTGAATCGGGTGGCTCGTGTAAGGACCCCTGAGCAGAGGATGGAATTCCCAGGAAACCTACTAGGTAATTCTTCTCCAAGCTATGGAATTACTAGGTAGTGAACCTGTGTCGAATAACTGCCAGATTGGCGCTCCGACCCAGGGCCGAGATTTCAAGTACAGTACTGTACCCTGACTGCTACACGTACGAATGCACCCAGCGCCACTACACACCCTTTGGCACGTCCTCGTGACACTCGACCTTAACGAGACCACAACCTGACGTTAGCAATTGCCAAGTCTCAGACGGACGCGTACAAGACAGTGTCGGCAACCGCCTATCAGAGTTACAGTAGATTTTTGCGTCGTCTCCGTTAGGCGGGAACGTTGAAGATGTGATGGAAAATGGCTGCCCCAGCCCCTGAATCGACATCGAAGACTCCATCGTGGCCCTGCTCGTCTGCGAAACCGAAACATTAGCAGTTCGGTTTAGCGTACATCATATTCATGATCGGTTTGCTCGTTTACCCTGAGCCCTGCAGGAGCTTGGGTGGCGTCGTGTCTCATCGTCAATGCTTCATGCAACCGGAGTGGAAGAAAAATCTAGCGGACAATAGGATAGCATATCGTACCGAAGGAAAGTCTGCCGACGAAGAGCATACTGGTGTCCTATTCGTACTATGATGTACCGAGTACGGAGTAGCTGTAACATGATCTGAAGTTAGCATAGAAGCAGGTATGCGCGGTCAGGAGCGGTTCTGGGCAACGCGTTTGCTGCCATGGCCCAGGCGTCGGACGCGCCCAGCCCTTGAATACTAGTACCAACAAACACCGCACGCTGACGGTTGATACGCGTTTGAACAAATTATTATTGTTGGCGAACACACTCGCCTGAAACCGAATGGTTCTGAGCTGGTGGCCCTAGAGCCGGATGACCGATACCGGCAATACTATACTACTACTGCTCAACCTCCTTCGTCTCCTTTGCCTTGGCTCCACCAATTTCCTTCTCCAGGTGAACCTCAACGTGGTTGGTGAAGTATTTCGAAGGATCTCGAACGGCCACCGCACAAGCCATTGCAATGACGCCGAAGGGGATTGAAGCCAACCAAGTGATGCGGAACCCATAGGCATAGCCAAGACGAGCTGCCTCGACGGCATTGTCGAAAACCGACGCCGACACGCTGGGCACAGTGGCAGCCTGGCCTGGGACGCCGACGAGAGTCAATGATACGGCCTCGATCAAATCCGGAATGGTCTTGGCAGAGACACCTGCCGCCACAGCAGTGTTGGTGATGCGTTTGGCCACCTGTTTCGCCGAGATCTGGTTGAAAATGGACGAGAAGATGACCGAGCCGACCGCTCCGCCCAGGGAGCGGAAAGTGCCAATCAGTCCGATGGCCACACCCAGGTCGCGCTGAGGCACGTGCAGCGAAGCTGTCGTGTAGCAATTGAGCGTGATCCAGCCGAACGGGAGCATGGCGAGGAACTGCACGGCCATGAGCCAGTTGATGTTATGTGGCGTGATGAGCGCGGCAAGGCCGAAGAAGAGGGTCTGCATGAAAACCGAGAAGGTGAGTTGGATATGGACATGCTTGATGTAATGCACCAAGCCTGGGATGATGACGCCTCCGACAAGCTGACCAGCGCTATTTCACTGTTAGCCAGGACTCTCATTGTTCCGCCGGCCACGCATCCTTACCCGGATGGAATCGAATAAACACCGATCTTGATCGGATCGGCGGTATGAAGGTAGAGGATTGTTTGAGCGTTGAGTGCCGAGGCGGCGAAGAACACCATGCCCGCGACGAAGACAAGCATGAGCAGGGACGAAAAGTTCCGGAAGCTCCTGAACAGGTACCATGGGAAGAGAGGGTCCTTTGCCACGGTAAAGTCATACACGAAAGACCCCAAGAAGACGAAGAGGCCGAGGATGAGTGGCGCAAGGGTACCTGCCGCTTTCCAGGGCTGCAAATTATCATTAGCCGGTTTGACGACTCATACCGCGCACGCTGACGACTCTTTCAAGGAGCCAAAGCCGCCAATGAAAGGGTAAAATACTCACATAAGTGTTGCCACCCGAGTTCAGGCCATAGAGGAACACGGCCAGACCGGAGACAAAGAGGAAAGTGCCGACGAAATCGAGCTCTTTGAATTCCTGCCACTTCGTCTTGCCATCGGGGCGCGGGTGACTGGGCGGGAAATACACGAAGAAGGTCCCGACAAGCGAAAATCCGCCATATCCCATTCTGCGAACATCCATTAGTATGCCCTCATATTGACGGAAAGATGACAGCAACCACTTCGAGGAAGACTGGCTCTGTGAGACGCTGACAAGACTTACGCGATATAGTACATGACTCGCCAACTGGCGTGAGACAGAAGAGCGTTGGCTAGGAGCGTTCCTGCAATGGCCCAGCTGGCAAGGTTGAGTTCTGTCCAGGCGAGACCGGCACCACGCCACTTGTTGGGCAAGATTTCAGAGATACCTGTTCGGGCCGTTAGGACGACGCCGCTCTCTATCGAGCCGGAGAGCGTGCTTACCAGCGTAGGCGACAGACACTGTGCCAATGGAGCCTCCCAGAATGACCTCGCCAGCAATAAGCTGGTTCATGCTTTGTGCGCTGCATGCAACGGCACCGCCGACCTGTCCCATTGTTAGAGAGCAGCACTGGGGTCAAACGGGTGGTTTCGGGCGTCCCCAGTCTCTCTTGGCTGGGAAACCGCTAAGGGCATAGCAGTTGTCACGCTGTAACCCAACGGGAGCAGGACGGAGAGAAACATACAATTGTGAGAAGTTGCCCAACAAGTATCACATATCGTCGACCGAACACGTCGGACAGCCTTCCTGCGATCGAAAAGCCGACGGCGGCGGCGGCACCCCAGCCAGATGGTATCCAAAAGTCGATATTCTCGCCGCCCAACTTTTGACTCAATTGCACCAGAATGGGCGTCGCCAGAATAAAACCGAAGATAATGGGACCGGTGAAAGACGTGCCGAGGAAAAGAGCAGAGAGAATGACTGAGAGACTGAGCTTCTCCGCATGCTCTGGATTGTCCTCGAGCGCAGCTTTATGCGGGTCTTCATATCCGGCCGAGACATCTTTGCCCTCGTTGTGGGCGACTTCGATCTCGTGGTCCATGGCCGCTTTATGCTCTGCAGTCTCGTCCATGGCGGGCACCGTTGCTGACAGTTACGAGGTTCAATGCGGGATGCGGAGGAGGACGACGAGGAGGAGGAGGAATACGAGCGGATGAAAAGTCTGGGGAATCAGAGCGAGACGAGTCCCGACTTTTTGTATCAACTTCCAAAGTGGCTCCGATCAACCCTGTCCCCTCGTCAACTATCTGCCATGTGGAGGACGCCGTCGAAACGGCCTTTCCCTGCCTCAGCTCTAGGCCAGTTTGGCTCTTGAGGCTTGATCTTTGGGGTCGAGCTGGCCTAGCCTTTAGGCGTTTGGACTCCAGGCAAATCAGTATTTGATGTGGAGGATCCGCCAGGGAAGCACCCATGGTCCAATGGAGGCCCCGTTATCCTAAAGCGATTGGGCAAAAAGCTTAGGCGTGCTTGACCAACCCAGCGCCCTGGCGCACGACGCAGGCTTCCAGCGGCATGCGCACTTTCGGCCGGAAGTCTAAGACCCCACAATGCCCGGTCACTCTCCGCGTGGCTCCCCCGAAGGGTGTCTCGCTAGATTCGTGGGGCTGGAGGTCGGCTTGCGGGGGAATCCCACCTGGATCTCCATCTGACCATTCTTCACACTGCCGAAACCGCTGCTGACAAGGCCGCGATTATAATTGGGAAGCACCAATATCTTTAATCTTGCCTGGGCCGCTCCCTTTGTACTGTGTGTAGAATCGATTACCCAAGAACAGCAGGCTGTCAGTTGTGGGATACGAATCCTAGGCAAACTGCTCCGATGGCTGACACAGCCAACGTTCGTTCTTACCTACCATGGGCGCCGGTCATTCTGCTGGTGGCGTACTATCCGCTGCTTCTGATATACCGCTTGTTCTTCTCGCCTATGAGCAAGATTGCCGGGCCATGGATCACAAGAATATCCGACGTCCCGGAAGCAAATGCTTTGAAGGACAAAAGACGGGCTGAATGGGCTAACGAACTGTTTGCTCAATATCCGGATTCCGTGGCGGTAAGGACACGCCCAAATGCGGTGTCGTTCAATCACCCGGATGCCGTAAAGGCCATCTACGGTATGTCGAGTTCATACAGCGGCATCTGTGTCCAATACTGACAGAGGTTCCAGGCCATGGAAAGGGGTCCGAGGAGTTTGGCAAGTCAAGCTGGTACGATGCTTTCTCGACTACTGGCGAGTCCTTGTTCTCGACCCGGTCGAAGAAGAATCATGCACGCAAGCGACGCATGGTCTCACATGGTTTCAGCATGCAGTCTCTGTATTCTTTCGAGCCGTACGTCGACGCCGTGATGGAGATCTTCATCCAGAAGATGGACAAGTTCGCCAGCACCGGGCAGCCATTCGACATTTACTTCTGGTTCGAGCTCTTCACCATGGACCTGATGGGCGAACTTGCCTTTGGTCACAACTTTGGCGCCATCCAGGGCGGCAAACCGGTCAAGTACTCGAAGCTTGTAGAGCTGTCTCAGCGCTTTGCCAATTTGAGTGGCCTGTTACCGTTTGGCAAGTACAATGTGAAAGTCCTCAGCTGGGTGCCTTCCCCATATATTCAACAGCTGTACAAGGCACGACTTGAATACCTCGAGTATGCGAGGCAAGCGCTGGAGAGTCGGTTCCAGGACAACCGGAACCAGGCGCCCCTTGGCGGCAAGCCACGGCAGGACATTATGCAGCGATTCATCGAGGCCCAGGATCCAGAAACCGGTGAGCGAATGGGATTCCCCGAGCTCAGAGCTGAGGCATCCTCGTTGATGGTCGCCGGCGCCAGCACAGGCTCGGTGACCATGAATTGGATGACCTACTATCTCCAGAAGAACCCGTCGGTAAGGCAACGAATCATCAGTCAACTCGAGGAGATGTTTCCGGATAACCTCGACGGTGCGGCACCTCTTCCATTTTCGTCATTGAACAAGCTCAGCCTCCTCGAGGCCACGGAAATCGAGTGCTTACGAATGCACCCGCCAATCGGTTACTCTATGCCGCGCATGACTCCCCCTCAAGGCGCCGTCATCTGTGGCGTCTATGTTCCCGGCAACGTTGACGTCGGCGTTCCCGCACTGTCAATTGGGCGCAATCCGACTGTCTACCGCGACCCGAACACCTGGAACCCGGACCGCTGGTTCGATGAGAAGGCCGACTTGGCCACCATGAAGACGTGTTTCCTGGGCTTCGGGTTTGGCAGCAGACAGTGCATCGGTCGGAACGTGGCAAATCAATTCGTCATCAAAATGATTGCAACATTGCTGTTGAGATATGATATCCAGCTCGAGGATCCCAATCTTGTGTTGGGCACCAAAGAGTTTACGATTTTGAAGCCGGACAGAGATTATAAAGTTATCTTGAGGCCGAGAAAGCGTTCAGCTTGAAATGACCGCCGGCAGAAACCTGTTGAAGAGTTGCCAGCACCCGAGGTCCCGAGTGAGGACCTGGATGATGTCCGGGTCTCACCAAACGATGGCAAAGCAATGAGACCCGGTCGGGGCGGCCGACGCGGCAACGAAATCGCTGGGGCAAGCCTGTCTCTCTCTGTCTCACACACATCCTGTGGCAGCCGCTACAAGCATACCTAGTATCTGCTCGCCTGAGAGTCTCATCCGGAAAAAGTCCGCAGCTTTCCCAGCCAGGAGGAAATGGAGTGTTACTTGAGCGCTCTTTTCCATGGGCAACTGGTATATACTCAAGTAGTTTTGCAGTGAAGATGGATAATCCATCCCATCTACACCCATCAGAGCATCAGCTCTAGGAACCGATCGTTTGCGGCTAGGAAGTTGTACTGTGCACCTACGATTCTTCAGCGCGGTTGATCAACGTGCATTGTCGTTGCGCGGACATGGCTTCGGCGCAGTCATGGTCCCCTGAACAACCGTCGCAGGCAATCGGCGCCTCAAGAGTGGCTTCTCTTTCCAGGACCCCTGAATGCCCCCGGGACCCGTGTGAACAAACAGATGTTCGAGCGGGGCCAGATGTGCATAAAACCACCGCCACACCCAAATGACAGGGCTATGATATATCCTGCATGCCATGGCCCCATAGTCCTTTCCTTGGGACCTATGCTCGGGTCAGAGAACCCAGTCTATCATCAGCATCATCATCATCACAGCACCAACAGCCAGGTCCGAGAACCACCCACTGCTTCACGAGGACTATGCATCCGTCCATCCCGTGCGCGTTCTTTCAGGGCTCCCTCTCTCTCTCCAAAGTCCACAGCTGACCTTCCGTGCCCCAGCACTGGGACCCCCTTTCCTCGGCGCAATAAGTATGACCGACCCAACCGCCGATGCGGAGGTCGACCGGTACGAGTACCCAGTAAATTGTTAGAACTGTGTAGTAATGATGCCTTGATCTGCGGGTGACCCTTGTTTCGAGCCGCGTCGGTTATGAGATTTGACTCACTCGGACGGGGCCAAGTCTCGAACCGAGGCCCCGGTGGATGGATGGCTTACCATGACCACGGTACGTGGCGGCAATCAGTTCCTTCGTACTACCGGTTGTTCTGTGGGGGTAATTATCGATCCCTCCTTTCCCGAGACAGGCATGCTTGACTTGACTTGACTTGACTTGACTTGACTTCGGAACTTCGGTTGTCCCACGATCGCTGGCTCGCGCGTTCATTACGATCCGGTGCGGTGCGCGTACGACGTGCGTGCCTCTCTTGCCGGTCGTGTACATACTGTGGACTATGCGCATCAAAGCCGGGGCGTGGAGATGGGGGATCTGCATGGGGTCATATTACTGTAGGTAACTGATGATGTCTCTTTCTTTGCTTCAGCAATGGCGATGAGCCCATGCGATTCATGCCACCTACGTGAGTCGGATACCCTACGAAATCAATACCAAGTCGAATCTCGAGATTTGGAGCTTCGTGGTAAAATGGTCTTCCTGTCCATACACTCCGCCGTACTAAATTTTCAGCAACGAGCAACGACCGAGTCAACGACATCGCTATATGTGTGAATTCTTTCCAAGACACCAGAGCAAGTATATGCCATCTTGGACATGTCCTGATGTCCCCGCTCTCGAGGGTTTCCCTGAGCTCATAGCCATGCCAATATAATGGCTATCACGTATGGCAAAGCCGTGGCTGCAAAGGCCAGTGCAATCTCTGATGTTCTCTACGAAGCTCGGCCGCATTCGCACATTCTCGAAGGGCAACCGCGTTTCCAGGAGACGTTTAGAGACTTCTCGTTTGGCGAGGAGAAATCGGTGTATCGACTCACCATCCAGAATGGAACTCCTTGTTAGTTTAGCTCCATTTGATATCTCATTCGTGCTTCGACGAGCATGGAAATGGAGTCACCTTGGGGTCGGCAGACCGAAGTCTGACACAGGCAGGCAGACCGTGAGGATATCGAATGTGCGAAGCTGGTGGAGAGCAAAGACATATTAGGCCACGAAGCCGGCTTGACCATCTTGTAAGCCTGGTCCTGGAAGAGGTCCTGCGTGCGGCGGTTTGCTGATAGGGAGCGAAGCTTCCTCCGATGCCTGCCTCGCAGACAAGTTGCATTGACGGCAGCTGCATTTGCCCAGCTTCTCGAAGCCTGTGATGTGCCGCCCTCGTATCTCGAGGTCCTGTCGAACAACAATGGCGTCTACTCGTCCCATGTCCTGAGAGGGCACAGCGGCCTCGCCACGCATTATTGTCTGTTGCAGAGTCTCTCCTCCGCTTCGACGGCACGATGGAATCAAAAACTGACGCTGCAGCAGACTTGATGGTCAAATTGCCCTTTGGGCCGTTTTCAAACGGCTCACTCTTCATGTGCCATTCCCTCGCAACAGGGCACACGACATGCATCATCTCCGTCACGCGGGCCCAGACCCTAGTCGAACGACTCTTCGAAGTCTTCACTCACTCTCCGCCGTCGTCCAATTTACCGAGCCCTCACGCCTTCATCCCTGTCGCCGTTTTGCTCGAACACATCCGCATCGCCAACGAGGATGACCGCAACGACATCGACAAATCCGTCTGCCGGATCGAAAACCGCTCCGGCGTCTCCCTGCACAACTTTGGGTCGAGGACCCGAGCCAAGATTGGGGAGTACGCGCTGCTGCAGAGAGAGCTGCACATGCAGGACACCCTGATCGTCATGGCAGAGCATTGCTTCTCATTCCATGCGAAGTTCGCGGCCTTTATCATTGGAGAGGAGCAGGTCTTCTCAGATCTATTATCGACGACGCCGGCTGAGAAGGGCAGAGGTCCAATCCAGCAAGAACAGGCCGACTACGTCCGCGCAAGCCTCACCCTCAATGCCAGCATGTCGACATGGACGCTGGAGCAGCTGCACGCCTTGGAGAAGAGGCTGAAAGTGCAGCTCCGGGTCGTAGGTCTTTTCCCCCCTATCCCCCAGGTGACCCTACCCTTCCCTCCGCGTTGCTGCCCCTCCCCAGAGATGATCTTCAGGACAGGAAGAATATCAGTGCTTGATTTGCCCCGAACCTGACCCCCTGAAACCGACCTATTAACTCACCCGTGAACCCCCATCTTAGATCGATTCGACAATCTCCGCGACCGACGCCCTCACGATGATCCGCCTCGCCCGAGCGTCCCGCTCCGACAGCAACACCATGAAAGCCATCACCATCCTGACCATGGTGTTCCTCCCCGCGACGTTCGTCTGTTCGCTGTTCAGCATGGGATTCTTCGACTTCACTGCCGCGGCGGACGAAGACGGTTCCAACCTCGTGGGGGCCACGCAGCACCGCACGATGCGCGTCGCCGGCCAGTTTTGGATCTACTTCGCCGTGGCGGTCCCGTTGACGATCCTGGTGCTGGGCATGTGCGCGGCGTGGCTGCAGTGGAGTTCACGGCAGGAGGACGACGGTGGGGACAAAGTTAGCGCGGAGCCGAAGGGAGTGCTTTGAGGATCGTAAGACCAAGCAAGCACGTGAATGCATTGCGAGAGGAGAGGAGTGATGGACGTCGCGCGGCCTAGTCTATAGTTGTCCGGTCAAGCGCTCGCACGCACGCACACACACACAGAGAGAGAGAGAAAGAGAGGGGAAGGGGGGTGGGTGTTCCTGTTCCCCATGAGTCTCGACTTCGCTACACGATACGTTACATACCCAATACGTAGTGTGTGTACTGTACTATACTATACTTCCCCGCTAGGCTCCGTCGGAAGTTATTGTAGTAACACTGTGCATGAAGGAAGGTACGATACTCCGTATATCTAGTTGGTCTCCCATGCGACTACCATGCACCCCATACGACTACCTGACTGATCGCCTGATGGCTCTCCATGATTTACACGCCTCCAGCACATCAGTACAGAATATGTACGGAGTGTACACAGTATTCCCAGTCTAAGACGCTACTGTATCATTTGATCGACACGTCGGAGGCTCTTCTCCGTGGCACATGTTCAAGCACGTCTCATTCACCGGTCCGACATGGCCGGCCCGCTGGCCAAGGATCAACATTCCACACGGATGACGGTACTCGCTGGTGGATGGACGGACGGACCATCATTGCTAATATATCATACTTTCTATCCGATGTTCGGCTCCAAAGTAACGTCGGCATCGGCATCAGTATCAGCATAAGTGTTGCTGGGGGCGATGCGCCAGAATTAACCTGAGACTTCGCGGCGTGTACTTAGAGTTGGAGATCTCACCACGTTATAGAGTATAGACGAAGAAAGCGAGACGGGAACAACTGGGATGGTTGGTGGAAGCAATGGCCTTGGCCGACAGGTTCGAGAGAGGAGACAGAAAAGCAGGCGAGGCTGACGCACTCGCTAGAGATTATTCTTTCGTCGTGTCAAGCCATCAGGCAAGAATACATTATATTTCCGATGATAACGGTGATGGTGATGAGCGGTTTGGTCCCGACTAGATACATACTCCGTCCTAAGCACCCCGTCCGGTCCATATCTCCCCGATTGAGGCCGATCATGTGCTCCTATCGGCCTCATCTTGTGGGCAGAGTGAACGGCTGGGCGGGCCGCGCTGTAGGGAAATTGCGTGAACTCAGAAACGCGCCCTTGAGGGCTCGAATCTCGTTCTTGAATTTCGTGGCTTCTGAATTGTCTTTCTTGGCGGTCTTGTCACTGCTCTTGTCGCCTGCTCCAGGGCCGCTGTAACTTGAATAACTGCTGGTGTAGTCGATTTGGAAAGGATTGTAGCTCGCCTCTAATTTGTCGAGCGTGGATTGGAAATCTGACATCGATTGCTGGAAGCGGTCTCGGGAGAAGTGGGTTGTTTGCGAACTGAGAAGCGAAGAGAGGGTGGAGTGCAGGCTGCGCAGGCGGGAGGATTGCGATGTCGTCGGATCTTGTGCCGGCAGGGCATCGTCGTCGTCGCCGCCCCAGAGGGACGCCGTGTGTGTAGGGGGAGGCGATGTTTGGGTTGCAATGTCGCGGTGGAAGAGCTCGGTGGGGTCTGAGTCTGTGGATTCTAGATCCTCGTCCTTCGGCTTTTGCTGTTGAGACTGGAGAGCCGAGAGGCTGGGTATATATGGGACGTGCGAGACGGTGGATTCGAGCTTCGTGTTGAGGGTCTCCAGGTCCGCTTTGGCTGTGTCGGCAAGTGAATGTCGCGCTTCAGTAAGGGATTCGAGCATGGGCTGAACGAGATATTTGCTTGCGCCCCATGTGAGGACCGATACGCCAGCCAGTGCGTAGGCTGCGTTGGCGAGGCGCTCAAATGTGACGAGCGGTGGTGGTTTCTGTGGCTTGAGTAGGAATTCTGGGTATGTTATTATTGGAGGGACGTCCCGCTTGGGAGAGGGCGTGGGTGTGGGTTCGTGCTGGGCCGCTGATTCTGAAGCAGGCGGCGGCGAGTGTGAGGTTACTTCTTGTTCTCGTTCTCTTATGCTAGGGCTCGGGCTGGTGTCGTGGATTGTTTTCAGTTCAGAGGTCTCGTCGGAGGTTGTTGAAGAGGCTGTTGGCTCAGGACCGAGCAGCCTTTCTATCTCATCTGGTTGTAGGCCCTTTTTCTGCAAGAATTCGACTTTGCTTTCTCGGGAAGAGTCTCGTATCGAATCGTCTTCGAGTGACTTTTGCGCTTGTTCGAGTAGAGGTGGTTCTGAGGTGGAGGGTGGTTGTGTCGTGCCTTGCCCAGGCGACGATTGATCGCCAGACAGGGCGCTCTGCTCTTTGGCACTGGATTGCCAGCTCTGCTGCCATGCCGGAATGGCAGGCGTCTTTCTGGAGTCTTGGTCTGCCATACTGTATCTCCACTGCAAGGGTTGAAAGGCCAGGAAGCAGAATGCGACAAGAGGAATGACGGATGGTTCATTCCCAGCCTCGGCTCATCCAAATTGTAGGGGCGGAGGCTCACCAGCCACAGCAGCCACAGCAGCCACATGCCAGGCCGCCACACCCAGATTTCATTTCCTACACCCCTGTTGTGGGAGAGTGTAGTTATCAAAATCCTGCTGTTGCTATATCTCTTTGTTATAGACAGCTGGGAGAAATATTGTCCTTGTCAGCAATCTGCCTGCACATATTTAGAGTCGACATATTGAGTCGACATTGTGCGCCATCCAACAACAAAACGCGAGGGCACGAGAACTTCACGAGGGATTCCGCGCCACTGGAGACGCGGAAGAGCGACACACCGCAGCGGAGAAGCTTAGGCGTTTAGCCGAGCCTGGAACCTTGAACCATGACAGATAGAAGCCGGCGTGTGCGACGTCAGATTAGCGATGCCACCGATGACCCTTCAGAAGACTCTGACCTGGCCAGCGGTGAAGATTACAATCCAAGGCGATTCGACTCGATGAGACGGGCAGGCAAATATGAGTGAGTCCTCTCCTTTCACTTTTCTATCACAAGGACCTCCGCCTCACTTCATCGCGGCGCCATTCTGGATGGATGCGCCTACTTCCTTTTGGCCGTTACCGTTGAGACCCTGCCAGGGCAGTGGCATTAATCGCAGGGGCACACACCACCCCGCTGGCACCACCACCATGAGACGCGGCCAGCAGGTGAAGGCAGAGTCATTCCTACAGCACTGCCGTGAACGCCCAGACAATCAATTCACCCCACCCCACGGCTTTGTTCGATGCCTCTTCCGCAATTTTTAAAACTTCCTGCGTCTCGCCTTGATAGGAGAACGAACAGCAGATAGATTTCTTTGATCATGGCTTTTGTTACCTTGTACTACCGAAGCAAGCACAAGGCAGGAGCTAACCATGTTTCCAGGTCTTCGGCAGCATCGACCCCGGTGTCATCCAGACCGCGGCGGTCCGGGGGGTCGGCAGCTCCAAATAATGTCTCGTCGGCCACATTCCAGCGAGGGTCTGGCACTTCAGAAGACCGACGCCAGAGTCTGAAGCTGACTGTCAAGGCTCCTCCAAGCAAGTTGAGAGAAGTCATGCGGGCCAACGAGGTTGAATCCCTCCATGATACACTTGGCGGAGGCCAGGTCCTGGATGCGCCGCGAAGCAGTCGACGTTCAACGTTGGCTGCAAGAACCAGCACCCAAGCTCCTCAAAAATCCAAATATGCCGAGTATGGTGAGAGCGACATCGATGACGAAGATGAGGACGAAGCCGAAGAGGATGATGACGATGATGATGATGAGGAGGAGGAGGAGGAGGAGGAGGAGGAGCAGGATGGGATGCGAAATGACTTTGAAGAGCTTGGTGCCGAGCCCGAAGGTGACACTGACGACGAGGACGTCGACATGGAAGATGCACCTCCGCCACTCCCGTCTAAGCGCAACCCTGCGGCCAAACCGCCCAAGATCACACTGAAGCCCCCCGCCACCATGGACAGCAAGCAATCTGCGAAACCGAAGCTGATCGTCACCCCTGCAAAGGTTGGCCCAGTCAAGTCCGTTGAGGACCAGGAAATGGAGGAAGACACAGACGACGATGAGGTCGACGAGTCATCTGACCTCTCCGACGAAGATGACGAGGAGCAGACAAATCTCAACGACGACGACGCTGAGGGCGAGGAAGAAGAGGTTGCGCTCGACCAAGATGCACCTGGCGAAGACGAAGAACTTGGAGCTGATTTGGATGACGTGAACGACCTCGACGATAGCAGCGACGAGACTCCTGCTTCCGGTTCTGCCACTCCCGATCTGAGTAGAATGACGAAGAGGCAGCGAGGCAGACCAGAGGACCAAGGGACACTCATGGCGCTGGATATGGCACCCCAACAGCGAAAGGTATGACACTGCGCGGAGAGAAATGCGATCAAACTCACACTAACCGGCTTTAGTTCTTCACCGACGCCGAGAAAGCCATGAAGAAGGACGAACATGCCAGAAAGCGCAAGGAGTTGACAAAGCGTAAGGTGCAGGAGGAGAAGACTGCCGCCCTGAATCGACTGGTATGTAACTTGCATTTATTCTGTGTACGCCCCTGCTGACCGCACACCAGCTCAAACCTCAAGTATCCAAGACCAGAGGAGCTGCCCCAAAGCCAGAGACCCTAGCGGCGGCGGCTGCTGCTGCTGCGGTCGGTTCGCCTTACGAAGAGGAAGACATTTATCTAAGAGCTAATCCCATCTACACCAGATGGATCAGCACGAAAGACGGTGTCAAGTTGGGTGTCCCAGAGGAGTGGTTGGGCAAGAAAGTCGGACGCTGCTTTGAAACCCCGTTATCTCCAAACAATGGCTCCCTTGTCCACGAAATCGAGTAAAGGATAGATGGGTCGCATCTGATTTGGTATTACAGATGTATGGTGATTTATTGACTTCGGTGGAAAAGTCTACAAGTCCAGAGGCCGGAGCGAAGCTTTGCGATCGAAAGCAATCGACTCATTCTGACAGTATCAATCCGAGAGCATTGAGATGAGCATGGCCAGCTATTTCAGCCTTAGGGAGATTAACAGATAGCCATCACTTTCATGAACCACAGCCACGAACGTACTCTTCACTGTGTTTGTCACATCATCACACTCTTCTTTAACACCGTTCAGCTGATGCGAGCACTTCGAGCGCAAAAAGGGCAGTACTGCCGCCCCTCAAGCTTCAACGAGATTCCAAGACCGAACACAAATTCCATGCCCAAGTATTCCTTCGACTCCGGTTACTTATTCAGTCGGCCTGATGCGTCTCCCTCGCCCGAGAATGACTTCCGGAGCGAACATACTTCCTTCTACCGCTCAGGCGACGATTGTGTCTGAGATCAGAGCGGACATCCCCATATCGATCAAGTGCAATTCCGTCTCCGTGCGAATTGTGTCGGTCAAGGCTCTTTACTCGAGCCAACCCATCGCTTTTTCTGCACCACGTGGAATAGCTCTCAATGGCTTGAAATCGGCTGATATACTTCCTCCTAGTGCACGGCGCTTCGGCTGCGACGATGTGGCGGCACGTTCGCTTTTCACGTGCAGTCGATGCGGCTTCGACGTCTTTGGGTGAATGCGCCGCTCTGCGGTGACGCCGGTCGCCCGAAAGCTGCATGGGTTCCCAAGCTCCGCAGGCGCCTTTCTCCCAGCGACATCTGGAAGATCAAACTTCGCTGATTATGGATGGCACGGGAGCTCCGGGGTTTCAGCTCGCCTTGGATTTTTGCGTATTTTCATCCAGTAGTGTAGTATTATCGTTGCGAATCGCAGGAATCTCCATCATATTAGGCCCCAGGTCCGAAGCAGCGCGCTCCCTGCGTTGCGCGAAGTTGTGTTAGCAAGCGAGTATCTGGTATATATGGAGTGGCACGGGGCGCAGACGAACTCTTCCTTCAGCTTCTCCAGTTCTCGGGCTTCAAAGGCGGGCTTAAAGGTGGTGTAGCCTGCGACAGGATTAGCACAACGCGAGTATGTGCAGATGACAAGGGCTTTTCTCACCATTGAGCACGCCGAAGCCGATGACCAGGGCCCAACCGAACAGCCGGCGACTCATCGTGGCCTCTTCCAGTCCTGTAAGAGTTACTGCGTACACAGCGCTCGCTGCGAATGTTGCGGACGCGGTACTGTAAATGTCGTCAACATCTCGCTAGCCACTCGGAATTCTTCCATCGTTTCGATCCACTATCGCTTAGCATTTCGCAAGCTCCGATCTTGACTGGTACGCGCATTCGAGTCTCCGTGCTGCCTTGGAAGGTCGCCTTGCGGACTTCTAGCAAGCCTCACCGCCGCAACGCAGCCCCTGATCCAGTTGGGCGTCAAAGGGAGCGCGAAGCGAGCCAATCATCCGAGCCAGTCCGAGCTCCCAATGCAAGAAAGGAGGAGCCTGATGTTCATACACCTACAAGTCACGATGCGCCAAGTTTCTTGCGCCGCTTCAGTCTTGCACGATCATGGCAACCCGACGGTTGTTCTGGCGCTGGCGGAGGCGGGCTACGCAGGGCTACATTACGAGTTGTGTCACTTCCAGAGGCGCCTTAGCAGGGAAGGTGAGTCGCGCGCGTTGAGCTCCTATCAATTTTCATCCGACGACGATATCTTCAGCTGTTAAGCCACTTTAGCAATGCTTTTCCTCTTTGAGAATGCCCATCACATCGCTACCTTTGACACGGACTTTAGCCTGTACCCAGACAGGTTTCACTTTCAGCCTCACAGATGGCTGTGAAGATGGTCACCTGTAGGGCCATGAGGGACGTGGTCCTCGCCCGCAGAGCATACTTGTACACTATGTCGCCGGTTGTGTGTTGAGCAAGCCATCACGACGCTGTAACAACAGATCATGGTACGTTTCATCTTCTTTAGACTCGCTTCATTCCTTGAGGCTTTACCCTCAGCTGCAGGTGCGCTCAGTGACGGCCGCCGATACCGGCCTGAGGGTGCTGCGAGAGCCGACATGGAGCTCGGGAGAACGAGGATGGCAAGCGAATCATCGACTAAGGACAATCTCCCAACACGCCTGGCCTGTGTGCCTGACAACCCGCAGTGTCGTCGCCGTACACAGCCTCGGAGCGCTCCCGGGTGAATGAACCTCAGTGGGTGAACTCGTTACAAGAAGAGGAGATGCTAATGACGGGGCTCACGCGGTGCAGCATGTCTTCCGGCTCGCGAGCAACACGCCGACCGCGCACTCTTTATGATAGCTATATTACGGCTTTTCTTCGCTAGGTTTTCCTTCAACCCTGGCTGCATGACTCTGGCAGCATGAAGGATTGACGATGAGACAGAACTTGACAAGCTCCTATGGGGTGCTGAAGTAACGAGCAAACCGAGAAACCTCCCTCGTAGCCTGAGCGAGACACTGTCATCATTCTGCAGAGTCTCTCGGTTCTCAGGAGGCCCTACCTTGGTATTTCCTCTCTTCCGTAGAGGCCCTCGTGGTTTGGCACTGTTGTGACCAAAGAGATTATCGTTATCTTTCGTATCGCGTTGCAATGCTCTCACTCAGCCGCACTCACTCTTATATTGTATTCACGGGCGAATCTCTCAAAAGGCAATACAGGACACAGCCCCGAGGCAACCTGAGGACTATGTCTGGAGGAAAGTTATGTGAGCGCGGTGCAAGACCTTGCTTAGCTCCACTCGTAGTACGGTGGGTGCTGAATATAGGGCGCCGAGGTCTTCGCCCCCGGCCTAGGGATAAGGATAAAGCTGTCCGAACGCATATGTGTTGCATTTGACATCTGTTTTAGCACAACGAAAGCGGCGAAGAGCGGGAGGCTTTGAGTCCGACATCGTGCTGGGCAGGAATTAATTAGCTGGCAGGCGTCAATCGACGCCTGGCGAACTTACTCTGGTCACCCTAAAGGTATTCGCAACGATGTTTGTGAGAAACGTCGATGAGGGCTGGCCGGAGGATATATGAGAGCGTACCGAGTACCAATTTTGGAGGCGCATGCTCCGCACCCCGCGTCTCCTTGGCAACTTCGACGCGTCTAACCGCGTCTTCCATTTTTCTTGTACGCGACGGATGCATCAAATAATCAGATCCCACGCAGAATCACGGATACCATGGCCAGCGGTAGCGATGCCAAACTGGAGGGAGCGCGGATATGTGCCAGACTCCGATGACGAAGAAGAAGACCGCGACAGCGATGTCCAACACGAAAACAGCCATGACAATATCCCTGCATCCCAGCCTGGAGAGGCTCACGTGCCAACTACAGCCGAAGAAGTCACTGTGGCAGCCTTCGAGAATCTCCAGGATATCAACATCTCTCCGACAATTGATGACGCCGAGGCTTCCGAAACCCGTGCCGACGGTGAATGTCCTCGTCAAGCTGAACAAACCAAAGTGAAAGAGCACGGTCTGCAAGAGTCGTCGGCCGATTGTGGCAATGTCCCAACCTCCACTGCCACGGAACTCCAAGCAGAGATTCAGAAGGGTCTGAAGACAATCCAGGATGCCCTTGGATCTCTGCCTTCTGCTCTCGATAGCGACAACGATAGCCCGCTTTCTTCTGTTCCTCCTTCGGCGCAGAGCACACCACGAGATCCTGGCAGAAAGGCGATTCAAGATGTGCTGGGATCCTTGTCCTCGGTTCTTGACAGCCACACAGACAGCCCTCCTCCGTCGGCATCCGCCTCCGCAGGCAATACAGCACGGCAAAGTGCTTCTACCGGGAAGCGGCCAGTTGTTGCTATCGAAGTTTCTGTACCTCAACCCCAGGTCTCCAATAACATACCTCCCCATGCGGAAGATGAGGCTCCTAGAAGACGTTCCTTCAGGCCCCGTGCACCGATCCAGCTTCATCCTTACGCGCTCGAAGATGCTAGGTATAGGCAGACTTGGTCAGCAAGTGGGCTCAAGCCTGTGCGGGCGCCAGAGATCACATCAAATTCAGAGAAGACTTCCAACGAAGAATCGCAGGATACAACTGCTTATGAAAGCAGCCAGATGGGGTCTTTCGACGCCCCAGCCCGACATTCGAGTCCCACTTTTGACGATCTGGACGAGGGCTCTCGCAGTGCTGCCAACGATGAATCCCAGAGCCCAATTCGAGGGACGCGTGTCCGTCAGCCGTCGCCGTTGTCGGACCTAGGTGATGATCTCCCAGACTTATCAGAGATATTGAACGGCCGAACTACAACCTCGTCCGCATCAAAGCTGAAGAAATTGAAGCAGAGATCTTGGCGGGAGCCGCGCACGGGCAAAGATGGATTCCACATCTATGATCTTCTTGATGATGATCACATCGTCCAACCCCCATCTAGAACACATCGTGTAAGCTCGGTAACTCCTCTATCGCCGCCATGGTCTCGTGGTGGCCGGTCATCGCAAGACGGCGTGCTGGCGCCTATTGCTGGTGTGCCAGGAGGGAATAGCACGCCCGCGTTGCTTCCGACTCCGCTCGTGTCTTCCGACAAGCATGTTTCGAAGCGTACATTTGCCGAGTTCCTTGACTTCTCCGACCCGGAAAGCGACATCATCAATATCATTGATGATACAGGCGAATCTTCCTCGTCTGAAGGGGGTTCTGGTGATGACTCTCAGGGTGTCCAACAACTGCGCCGCAAGATAAAGGGAGTCCTGCCTGCTTCCTGGCTGAAACTGGACATGAAGCAGAAACCCAAGCCCCGTCGTTCCTCTGGGCACTACATGCAGCAGTCTCCGGTCAAAAATGCACCAGAAAAAGGCATTGCAAAACATGTTCCCTCTTCTGGAAGGCATGCCAGGGATCACGGTCCAACGCATGTCATCGAAGATGATGCCACTGTTCTGACCACTTCGTCGGACAGTGACGCAGGGCTCCAAGCTAACAATGAGATGGATGACGTCCAGTACGACTTGTCGAGAACCTACGAAGATGACATTATGGAAGACAACACTGTCGATGCTATGCTTGCTCCTCGTGTGAGGAACTCTAATTTCCCGAAGAGACAGCGACGCTTGAGCGGTGTTTGGTCGAAAAGGGTGTCAGAGAGAGGCAGAAAAAAATCTGGTGGTGAGCATCCGGCCAAAGTCGTTGCCCGGTCGAAGGGACACACGAGGCAGTCCAAGAAGATCAAAAGAAAACACAAGAATCCACAAGTTACGATACTGGACGCCCCTGGCTTCAAGCAGAAAGACATCCCACGCTTTCTAAGAATCGCTTCTAGGCTGACTGGGGATGCAAATACCGCACGACACCAAGATCCCTCGAGGAAATTCTTCAGATTGGCAACAATGAGAGACACTCAGGATGTAAATGAGAGCTTGAGACGCTGGACCACCCGTCGGGATGAGGTGCATTCAGCTGTCAAAGTCAACTCCGGGCACGAAGTTCCAAGACGCGCCAGCCTTTCTGTGCCTCAGTCGCGCGGTGTCAACACTGTCAATGATGAAATTACGGAGACTTTGGCACTCGGTCGTTTGCCTCGTCACGGAGGCATCGAGAATTCGGACCCTCAGCTCAATTCTTTGAAGCTGAGCACCAAAGCTACTCTCCAACGCATCCGAAGCCACCTACACCAGGATCGTTCACAGCCAGGCGAGTTTTCAGCCTCGTCTGTTGGTCCGCCCGCAGTCATTCTCGACTACTTCCAGCCTCGAACGTCACACCGGAGTCATCTCATCTCGGGGGACCTGAGTCGCGACGATCTTGGCCCGCTGGCGCCCGATGGAGCGTCCGTCCACCGGCTTGATTCCTTTGCTATTCAGAAATGCGTTCCCAGACATGCAGGCGCGAGGAGAAAACGACCGACTCCCAACGCACCTCGACAGATTCCTGCAGGAACTCCGGCTCAACCACAGCCACCGATGGCGGGTCTTTCGGCGTAAGCAATCCTACTGGAAGACTACAAGAAGCCGATGTTAACATAACGTCTAGACATGAAGGTCCCACGCCACCCTCTAGACAGCCCCCCCGGTTACGCCCTCCGAAGTGAGTCGTTATGGCGCAAAAGAGCGTGCTGTAAATGCTAATGATAGCTCTAGGAAACAAAGACCTATAGACCTGGGTACCTGGAGTGATGATCAGAGTGGCATTCAATACCTCCAAAGCCTTAGCCTCGAGGACGGGAAGGACATTATCACCAACGCCATACGGTACCCACCCGGCAGGGGATCGTTGCTAAATACTGGCGTTCCCCCAGGCGCTCAACCAATTCGTTTATGCTTGGTCCGTGGGACACTGTCGTCGATGGCCAACTCTGCTGGTCTCTTCGAGTCTGGATGGATCGGCAACACAATTACAACACCACAATCTCGGCGCACGCTCGAAGCCGCCGGCTGGTCTTCAGCCGTTGAAGCAACCCTTAGAGACTCTTTCACAGAGACTCTGGAAATTATATGCAACGATCTCGCTGCACTGGACCTGTCAACATGGGAACACATTGAGCTTCTGAACAGCGCCGCGGACTCAATTGAAGCCATAGTCATCTATGTCAACGAAAGTCTAACATTCTCCGAGGAGCAGGAGCTGGAAGCATTCCTTCTGCTTGCATCCGCATATCTGGAAAAGATATGGCGAGCCATGGCTGAATGCGAGGCTGCCACAAGCGATCCTCATGCCTCACGCATGTTGAAAGTCTTAAACGGATTGCTGCTTCTTGGCTACCAGATCGCTCAACGCGCCATGGCCCTAACATCTCCAGACGCCGTTCGCACTCACATCTTAGAGACACGGAAAAACATGGCTCGTCTTGCTTGGGAGCTTGCTTTTCGAGAAGAACATATTGCTCACCTCTTCGCGTACGTCTCTGCTCCAGCCGGTATTAATGCAGCTTTAGATGCTCGGCGTTCCCGCTACGCGGCAGAAATTGAGACCATCTTCTTCATACACACTCTCGGTCCCCACCAAGGATGGAACTTCTACATGCGAAACGTTCTCTTTACCGACGACGCCACAAGCGAGACACATCGGTTGCAATCCTCGGCTGAGTCGCTTGCATGTACAAACCTTGTTCTGGGTTGCATCCTCTCTATCTCTGGGTCAGAAGCACTCTCGTCCGCACACGACACGCAATCTTCGATGCCTCTAGGCTCGTCCCTTGTTGGCCTGCTTGTTGGCAGAATCTCTGAGTTCCTCAAAGCTTTCGTCGACTACAAGACGAAACACAGCAGGAGGCTTAGGAAACACTCTGCGAGTGTTAAAGTCGTGGAACAATTCGGACCGACCATGTTTCGATGGTGCTTCCTCCTTGCACGAAACTATCTGCACGACCTAGCAGACGATCTACTCAAAGCCATGTTCAAGTATTATTCGGAGAATGGCATGGCGGGGCTGTTTACGCCGCCTGCACCAGCTGGAATCGATCGGATGCCGCAATTCCTCAAGGATCAAGTCCCGGCAAAAGTACTCCTACCAGAAGATAACGACACAGACTTTGACATCTTCCTGAAGCTGACGGCTATAGCGCTGACGCCACGGCTCCCAGCAACCTACGAAACTGTGGAGCGTACGAAGAAGCTACAGCTCCGCAAAAGATCTCTGTTATTCTTGATGCTCCCAAATAGAGGGCGGGACTTGACTGTCGAAAACTTGTCCCTTTTCGACGAAGACAAAGATCTGGCGCTTACAGATTTCGCGGGAATAGCTAATCGATATAGACTATTCGCGACCTTGTATCACTATGCTCCAACCGAGTCGAAGCCAGTACTCGCACAAATCAGCAACTACGTCGACTTTTCTACCGCCCATGATAGGGTGCGCGAGGTCATCCTGGAATGCTGGACAAGCCTCGTGAGATCAGTGCTTTCGCAGCCAATTAATGGCGCCAGACTTCAAGAGCTAGGCCAATGGATCCGGCAGATGTTTTTCTCCATGTGTGGGAAATTGGACAGTATCCCCCAAAACAACAGCATTGCCGCTGCGGACGAGAGCCTTCGAGCCGAATACCATGTGCATCGGATCAATAGAGAGACCACGGTCGACTGTCTCCGCCAGATTGCAACGAGGTACGGTGCGGCTGTTGACCTCTGCGCACACGAGGAGCAGGTTTCCTGCCTTCTACCTCGGGAAGAGGTTAGCAGTCTGATACTGCGATGCTACACCTACCAGGGTCTGGGCGATAACGCGGTACGCCAGGTCTTCTGTCTCCTCACGTCATACATCAAAAAGGGCCTCAAAAGAGAGAGGGAAGCATTACTTTTCTTCCGACGAGACTTGCGCGGGCTCCTTGTCGATCAACTCACCCGCAATAAGGAGCAAGACGAACCAGAGTTTGAACGCCTATTGGTGTCTATGGCTGAGGCGTGGTACGCGCTCGGGAAAGTCATGGTGACTGAAGGACCAGCCCACTGGGATCAGTTCCTGAACGACTGGTCACCTATGTCTTTCCCGCAGATCACCGATGGCGAAAATGGGAGACACTGTCAGGTCCTGCTGATGAGCAGGATCGCAGCAGAGCGAGACATCGTCCTCGCAGAACCATATCCTTTCGTCCATGTCTTGGTGCGATCAATCTTGAGGCCAGTCCTGGCCGGCTCGAAAATCTCCTTCGTGCATCGACTACTGAACCAGCTCATGGAGAGCATACCCGACGCCTTCGCATTGGAAGGACTGCGCCAGAGCTTGTCGAACGGCGTTAGTCCCTTCTTCCTTGACAAGTTCGATGTCATCAACCATCGTTTCGCTATAGTCGACCACTTTATTCGCTATGCTTATGTCGTCCGACCTGCCGCAGATGGACCCCTTCTCGGAGACCTCAAAACGGGGCAATGGAACGATCTGATGGCAATGATCCCCACGACACTGAAGCGAACAACGAGACAAGGCCTTGGAGAAGCACAAGCAGAGTGGATGACGTTCGCGCAGAAAGTGCTATTCCGGCTTACCCTGTACGGAGGTCCCGGCAATGGCGGCGATTCCTGGCTCGCTGAGCTCAATGAGGGAGTTGTCGAGAGCAATGGCTTTAGACTCGAGCGGTTTTTTGTTTGTTCGCCTAGCCGGAACAAACCAGCCGACTTTGAAAGGGGACGCACGGTAAAGGTCTTCCGATCGGCTGTCGAATCGGCATGTCTAAGGAAGGTCGAGGACGTACTCGTTCCGCACATGGTCACCATCTTTGCTGCGTCCAACCCTGACTATGTCGACGGCGAGGGAAGGTTTTTGCTTGACATATCTGAGCAACTAGACTTTCTGAAGGCTGTGTTTCCGGCCTATATCGAGACTGCACTCGACCATGATCACCCAACGATGCTGCTAGCCGTCCCTGTGCTTGATATGGCAATCGGTATCCTGAGAAGCTTGGAGGTTCGCATTGACCTGGAGGATCAAACACACATGGAGTCATTTGCAGAATTGATTACGGTCTGGATGAGGGCTGCAATCAAGGCAATGCAGCACTCAATGCCAGCGCCATTGAACGAACACGGCTGGCAGGTTGAGACGGTCGGTCGTCTGGTCGACCTCGTTGCGGCGGGAAGCGGCCGCTGGGCCCATCTCCACCACCTCTTCCCCTTTTCCTTGGACATCCTTGGGTTTCAACAATTCGTCCAGACATACGCGTGCTATGCGTACGATTTTGTCTGCTCCGCGACCGGTTCCATTGTGGGCGTACCGCGTTCGGACCCTCCATTCCGGGAGGAGCGCGACGACGTTGAGCGGTGGGCGGTCGATTTCGGCTTCGAGATCGACGAGGTCTCGTTGCCGGAGCGAATTATTGCTCTGAAGAACGCCGCCGCCAACGACCTTCGAGCCGTCGGCACGGACTGGCGTACGGTCGGCTTCACAACGTACGGGCCTGTGTGGGAACTGCGTCGGGGTGGGTCGCCGGCAATGGCTCGAGCAAAAGAAGGCCCGGTGAGACATGGTACCATGTTTGTCGCGTTACAGGAGGCGGTGGCACGGCTACAGCAGGTGTTGGTTTTGCTGGGGTTAGTAAACGAGGTCTTGTGAGCGGACTGTTTGTCGTCTAGGAAGCATAGTGACCTTAAAACAAATGAGTACAGCGTACTGCTCTGTGGCAACGCATCAACGACTAAGAGAGGGTCACGTTGTCCGTATGTACCCAGCCTCGTGCCCCGCTGACGAGGCTGCAAGGTTGCGCAAGGCTGGGTGCGGTTGCTGGGCAACTGGCAGCCCGTAAACAAAAGGTTGGGCGAATTAGCACCATCCTCCACCAACCTCCCCAAGTTCGCTATGACCATTTCTTAATCCCCTGTCAGCACGAGCTCTTCTACTCCATAGTCCCTTGCCGCATCTCGTCATCAGCATCCAAGCATTCCAGCGCAGCAAAGGATGGGTGTCGAACCTCCATTCATTTACGACCGACCCTCGACATACACCTTTGGCGGGCCGACTAATCGTGGTTTCAATCCCAAGGCCGCGACACACGCATCATGGGCACCCAAGGCTCAGAAACCCAAGCAAGACGGTCCGCTTGTTGACTTTAACAAGCATCCTGACTCGGTAGGTCTTCGGCTCGCAGGAAGATGAAGCGCCGCGCCACTGACACTTTTGCAGTATATCGTCGTCCCTTACGGCAACCTGAATGCCAAAGCAATGCCTCTGAACACCCAGAAGAGAATCATCCGCTGCCGGCAGCTACAGCTCCTCTCCCGAATATGTGCATTGGTCGGGGCTCTGGGGGTTTTGTTCTGCGTCATTGCCATCAACAAGACCACAGCGACGGTGGGATGGATCATTCGATGTGCTCCAGCGATTGCCATCCTGCACACCGTCTACGGCATCTTCCACCTCGCTCGCGCACCCACAAGCCGTACAGCAGGCTCAACAGCAAGCTATATGATCTTTGCCGCCATGGTCGACACTGGTCTGATCCCTTTCTGGATCTTCTCGGCTTGGGTGGCGCATGCAGATTACACCAAGAACGAGTATGGCTGGAGCACATTGTTCAATGATTCGGACCTGTCGTACAAGATCATATACGCCTTTTTCCTGCTTTCTTGCATCGAAGGCGGCTTGATGGCGGTATCTCTCTTGCTGGATATCTACTTGGGCGTGAAGTTCAGACAAATTTCCAAGCTGCCTCCCGACATGAACCCTCTGGAGGCCAACCTCACGTCGAGGCACAAGCACAGCAAGTCCGAGATCACCGAGAAGAACATGCGATCCTCAGGGTTGGTCGCCGCCAAGCGAGAATCGCAAGCATCCAGCTTCAAGAGAGTACCCTTCATACACACGCGTACCGACTCCGCTGACAGCGTCACACTCTACGGCAGTGAAGGTGCTCGGAATTCCCGCTTCGAGCTCCGCAAGGATTTGGACGAGTCTGAGAATGATCCATGGCGCTGGTCAAGAAACTCCTCTCCCGAACGACCCCGGTCAGCCGTCAATCCCTCGCCAACATCTCGAGCTGCCGGCAGTGGCATGGATTTCCGGCCTGAGCGCTCGTCCATGCTTAAAGAGAAGCCATCGAGGCCATCGTCCTGGCTGTCATACCTCGATTATGAAGGGGTGCCCACTCCAATCAGCGACGACGCCAACGCCGAGCTTGACCATGAGGTTCGCCCCGTCTCACCCATTTCAACAATCTCCGACAGAGACGCTTCGTTCGATAAAGCGCAACGTGAACGTGCAAATTGGTACTGTGGCTCTCCACCTCGTAACAGTCAGATTCACCTACCACCGTCTGCCAACCACAGTCAAACCCAGTTCCACTCGCACAATGGAAGCAGAAACTCCCTCGCAATGCCACCTCCCGAGTCTCCTCCCAGGAAGCGAAGCCGAGAACCTCTGGGCATGAACCCTCCAACACCCACGCGTTCTCCCTTTGCCGACGAGAACGCCTACACAACCCCCATCAGGACCCACAATCCGACCTACGAAACCCCCAACCGCGCAATCCTCCACGATACCACTGCCAACAGTCAGGCCCGCCCGAACGCCACTCCTACCAATTCCCGCCCCGCCAGCTTCGTCGGCTCCGGCGGCAAAACCCGCTTCTATGGCAACCTCTGCTCCTCAGTCGGCGGCTCTCCGCTGAACTCGCCATCTCGCACCAACAGTGACGAGAGGAAAGAAGTCATCTCGGCCGTCAAGGAAGTCGAAGGCATGTACGAGCGAACCCGCACCATGCAGACCGAGTCCGACTATTCCGCGAACTTCGACGTCTACGGCTCCGAAAGCGATGATGGGGATGCCAAGTTGAGTGCAAATATCACTGTCGTGCAAACCGCGAGCCCGAGCCAGTGGAATGGTATCCGACAGCCCAGCAATTCCACCGGGTTCGACTTGAACAGTGGGTACGCCGGATTAGGCACCGAGTTTGGCAAGGGAATGGGTCGACGGAGAGATGTCAGTGGCAAAGTCGCCGAGGAGGGAAGGGCGAGTCCGACAAAGAACGGGGCCGCGGGATGGGAAAGATTTAAGGGGTTGTAGCGGTGACGAAGACTTGAAAATGTACAAAAGTAGCTTTGACGAAGACGTGGATATTGACCGATCAGGTATGTTGGTTGACTGGATATGGAGTTTATGGACGACAGACACAGCGCGCACTTGCGTTTGGGATGCGATCAACGATTGAGGATCTGAGGGCATGCAACATGGGCTTGAGATGGTTGGGATTGGAAACCGGGCCCGGACGTGGACATGGACACAGATAGATAGACTTTAATGCAAAAGTTCTAGCATACACAGGACACTACAGAGGACGGAGTACGTTTTCCTCTTCCCAATCATCTAGCCATTGAGCTATGGTCTCGAGAATCAGCACCGTGCCGGAAGCCAACGAGCCAGGTTAATCATCCATGCAACTAAGTATCTTCTGTCCCGCAAGCCTACGCCGTACGGGGTACGGGAAGAGTATACAAGTTATCATCGGGCCATACGGACGGAGCACGGCGTACTGAGCAGACAGGAGTCAGACCGTATTCCGTTGCGGAGTAATTTTTCGTGGTTATATACATACATAGTTTGGCAATGGGAATCAGAACTCCCGACGCGGGGTTGGGGGGTTAGTAGTAAATACAGAACTCGTGCTGTCCGTGCGAGTACTACACTATGTATGTAGTGGTGCGTAAAGTTTAAGGCGCCGATCATCATACCATCATACAGTATCATACGGCGGATGGGGGGGATGACCGTGCAGGAAGCAAAGCCCACGAGAGTACTATGTACTACTTAGTACTGTACACGCATGGGCGGTCGGTCGGTTTCTCTTTTGGGCGCGGAGGCAAACGAGGGCCGCGGTTTGAAAAGGGGTGTTTGGTCTACTGTACCTTATGTAAGTCCAGTACGAGGTATGGGCGCGGAGTATCTACATACGTCGTTACTTGAGTGCTTTGTGCTCACTGAGCTCTCTCTCAGGATGGAAGTGAGTGACTATGTCAGTAAGTAAGCAAGAGACGATGCGTGGGTAAATTACAGCTCCGACCCTCCGTGCTCGCTGGTCGAGCTGTTCTGGCGACCGACGAGCTGATGCGTGCCGCTGCGGTAGTACTGTTAAACTCATCAGTGTACAGTGTACAGTATAGTACAGTGCCTTCTGCTCATACTGGTAGTGGTACTACAGTATACATAGTAGATGGAGAGGCCGCCGCGTGGATATGAGATGGGGATCACATGCCGACGCTGACACTGACACTGACACTGATCCTGATACTCCGTTCGGTACGTGTAGTCCGCTCATCTGGCGACCTCTCGACCGTCCACGTAGAAGACCTACTGAAAGATGAATCAAAGGGACGATCACCTCTGAATCCCGTAGTACTCGTACCGTACTTATCTCAGCCTCGCGCCGGGATGGCTTGCCGAGACTTCAGTTGCTCTCTACTCCGCACTCCGTAGAGCACTCCACATTCGTGGGGACGCACAACTTCCGTCCTTGGGCTTGCCGTTTCGAGCGCGGATCGAGACACGCCGCTCGTTTACAGGCTAGATCCCCAGCCCGACCTGATGTTCTCCTGTCGTAAGTTTCCACAACGGTCATCGGTGGTGCTTGCATTGTTGATGTATTGGCTGGTTGCGGCTGATTGTCGACAAAACTAGGGTATGGTAGGTGCGTGGTTGCAGGAAAACCTGGTCAAAGCAAAATGGTCCTCCATAACCCTAGACTGCGAGTATATATAGCGGGCGGGGTTTCCAATGCGAAGATTCGTGCTCCGTCGTCTCCTCACTCTCTGGCTCGTCTCTCCGCGACTGACCTGCATTTCTTGCATCACGTAACAAGTCTCGGTCATGGACGACAAACAGCTTGGGAAGGCCGGCTTGGTCGAACAGCATGAGGTGAGCGGTGCTGCTCCCCAGCCAGGAGGACGTCTCGCTAATCTTGGTGTCTTTGTAGGGTCCGCAAATCGAGCACGTCAAAGTGATCAATGGATCGGAAGCGTTCCACGAGGCCCTGTTGAAGGAGAAGCCGCAGTTCTTCCACCCGCGGCTCCTCCTGCTGCTTCTCTGTACACTCTTGGGATTTTCCTGCCAGACCATGAACGGCTTTGATGGATCCCTGTTCGGCGGGTTGACGGCCAACAGCAAGTTTCTGGATTACTTCAACGGGACCAATGATGGGGTAAGTCGGATCCATGCAGCAACGAAGACTCGGCAATAACACATTCACACGCAGATATGGGCCGGCTTGGTCAGTGCCATGTACCAGATTGGCGGTGTGTCCGCTCTGCCGTTTGTCGGTCCCGCGATCGACACTTGGGGCCGCCGGGTCGGGATGTTTATCGGTTCCGTGATCATCATCGTTGGGACAATCATCTCCGGGACGACAAAATACAATCCATCAGTGGACCAATTCATGGCCGGGAGGTTCTTCCTTGGCTTCGGCGTCGCCATCGCCAGTGCTGCAGGCCCGATTTACGTCGTCGAATCCTCCCATCCTTACTACCGTGGGATCCTCACTGCGTACTGCAACACCTTCTGGTTCACGGGCTCCATCCTCGCCGCCGGATCCGTCCTCGGAGCGCTGCACCTGCCGGGCACGAGGTCATGGCAGATCCCGGTATGGCTGCAATTGGTGTTCTCGTGCCTGATCTGCCTGGGAGTGTTCTTCATCCCCGAGTCACCCCGCTGGCTTTACGTCCACAACAAGCGCGAGAGAGCGAAGAACATTCTGACCAAGTGGCATGGCTTGGGTGATCCTGAGTCTCCCTGGGTGAAACTCCAGCTGTCCGAGTATGAGCAGTTCTTGAACACCGAAGGGTCCGACAAGCGGTGGTGGGATTACCGCAAGCTCTTCAGTTCGCGCGCATCCCGCTACCGGGTGGCGTGCAATTGTGTGTTTGTCATCTTCGCTCAATGGGCTGGTAATGGGGCTCTCACTTATTTCCTCCCCGCCGTTCTTGACACGGTGGGATACAAGACCGACGACGTCAAGGCCAAGATCAACCTCGGGTACGCCTGCTTCCAGTACGTCTTCGCACTCATCGGAGCTGCCCTGGTTGATCGAGTGGGTCGTCGGCCGTTGATGCTCTTCTCCATGGGGACATGCTGTATCTGCTGGGTCGGGGTGGTCGCCGCGTCCGGCATCTACAACACCACCGGCGAGACGAACCACAACGCCGCTCGCGCCGTCATAGCCATGATCTTCCTCTTCGGCGCTGTCTTCTCGGTCGGCATCACGCCGCTGCAAGCGCTCTACCCGGTCGAAGTCCTGTCGTTCGAACTGAGGGCCAAGGGGATGGCATTCTCCAGCTTGTCTGTAAACGCTGCCGGGTTGCTCAATCAGTTCGCTTGGCCGATCAGTCTGAAGCAGATCGGGTGGAAGACTTATTTCGTCTTTATGGGCTGGTGCGTGGTGCAGACCGTGGTGTTTTATTTCTTCCTTCCGGAGACGAAGCAGAGAACGCTCGAGGAGCTGGATGAGGTGTTTGCAGCCAAAAACCCGGTCAAGGCGTCCCTCAAACGTCACGAGTTGACTGTGACGTCGGAAAAGGAAGTCATAGTGGTCAAGGACGCGTAGGGAGGCAGTAAGGAGGAAGAGCAGTGAAGAGGCAGAATGACCGAGATGGATTGGGAATGTGGTGCTTTCCCGATGCGGAACGGCGAAGGGAAGGCGCCGGGGCTAGTACGAAGTGGTACTAGTGTCCGCCTCTCCACACATGCCAAGCAACAATTTTCCAACGAAGCCTCTTTCGTGTGCATTGACTCGTCGTTACGAGGTACAACTATTTCAAAAAGCCGCTCGAAAGGACCTTCGACGGGCTGCCGCTTTGTCATAATGCGCGACACTGACCTTGACCAGCATAAATAGCCGCATGCAAGGACCAAGGCATCGGTGCAGCGTGTCCCAATCAGGAGGATGCAAATGTCCTCGCCGCCAGTCACTGCGTTTCGACCACCCGTATTGTCTAGAATCGAAGGTCAATAGATCAGAATTATTCCTTAGGTTTGTCCCTGTGATCGCCATAAAGACGCCGAGCACTACACGTCTGGTCATGTGCTGTAACTTTATAAGATGGCCGGAGTACCTCCTCTCTTTCTGCCACCCAAAATATGTATCGTTTCATCCACCAAAATGGCAAATTCGAGTCGCTGGCGGATCGAAGGCGCATGCAGCTTCAAGACTCGGATGCCCGATCCCATGCAGCCCGAGTCTCCCACCTGAACAAGACACGCAGGCAGGCTCCCTCGGGGTTCGATGTTAAACATTCGGGAAGAGTCCATCCAGGTGAAATGACCGAGTTGGGTGGCACCGAAACTCAAGACTCGTCCGCGGCGAAAGATGATCATGCGCTGGAGAGGCGCCTCGTGCACGCTCAGTCAAAGGGGCCGAAATACCCACACCGCTCGTACGTGTTGACGAAAAGCAACCGGGATGTGCCCGGTATGAATGTCCCACCCTGGTCGATACTGGCGCAGTCGACCAGAGATCCCTTTGACTCTTACCCGGGGCGGAAGCTGCCCGAACATGTCGAGTGGGCGGTAAATTACAGTGAGTACACTCCGGGATCAACAGCACGTTGCGAACATGATGGGTTTCCGTTCAAGATCTAGGGCAAAGGCTGCTTCAGCACCGAAGGACTGTGAGAGCTGCTGACACCAACGGCACGCAGTGGTCGAAGGCATATGGCCGCAAATGCTCTGCGCCGTGCCGCGAGCCAGTCTTGTGGTTGCAAGACGCGACTGGCGACGCTACAGCCTCGACGACGACTTACTCTTCCACTGCCAGGTGGCGCTCGCGTGCGGCCTGAGTCTCGCATCCCAAAAGAACTACTCAGCCCCCAGAGCGTTGGACGCCCTTACGCTCGCACGGTTCCACCACTACTCGATCGCGTTGCGTCTGCTGAAGCAGCAGATCGAGTCCCTCAATGGGAGACCTGCATCCGAGCTCCTCATCATCTGCGTCTTGAGGATGGGCGTCAGTGCTGACGTGGACCAGGATCCTATCCCGCCGGACTGCCATCCTTCTTCACCTTTAGCTACCGCTCAGTACTTGCATCTCTACGGGAGGATGTCGATGATGCCAAGCTACGCCAAAGCTCTTCACCATCTGGTCGAAAGTCGCGGGGGAATTCACGCTCTCAAGCGCATTGCCGTGCCGGACTGGCTGCTCCTGTAAGTACGTGGAAATTTGACAATCGGGCATGTTAACTCAACGCGGGTTCTCCAGCGCAGATATATACAGCGCGTCTAGAACCGGCGACCCTCTGCGCTACCCTCGTATTCGCCCTTGTGAATCGATTGTGAGGAGTGGCAAGCACGTACCGGATGGTAAGGCCAGAGACCTCTCCGAGCAATTAGGTAGCGGGTTTCGCGGCCTCGAGAAATTGTTGATCTTTGAAATCCGCAAAGCCCTCGGAAAGGCGGTAGAGGCGACCGTGGCGCTAGATCACTACGACCGCCACGAGAACAACCCGCCGCTTCTGGCCCATGTGGTGCTCGCGGCGAATGAGGCACAGCGGGCGGTCTTGGAACTCGGTGTCAACGCCGGTTCTGGGCCGGGGCAACTGGTGTGTAATTGCTGTCGAATTGCCGCGCTGGTAAGTTTTCGTCACGCACGCGTGGTAGAAGAGCTATACTAACAAAGGACAGATCTACAATGATATGGTTCTATTCCCGCTGCCGAGTTGCACGAGGCTCAAGTCTCGCTTAGCCCAAGAACTGAGACGCCTTCTCGAGGAGCTGGAACAATCGGATGCCACGATCGAAGAAGCCAGTGGGTCGGACACCGGTACGCTTGCAGACATGTTGATCTGGGTGACGGTCATGGGCGGGATCGCCGCGTCTTTCACCCCGCATCGGCGGTGGTTCACAGATCGATTACGGAGCAGGCTCAGCAGAAGCTCCCGGACCCGAAACCGCGAGTGGACTTGGCCCTCCTTTGACCGGCTTGTATCGAGCTTCCTGTGGTGGAATCCCGTGGTAGACGTCCCCGGGGCGAATCTGTGGGGCGAAGCAACTGAGGTGGACGTGGCCGACAAGGCGACGACGGCAGACGACGAGGCAACCCGAAGATAGAACCGGACCACAGTCTAACAGCTCTTTCTCGGACCAGGATGTATCAGGCCGCCATCTTGTGCAGTCAACACAGTGGAAGGCTCATACCCAGTACTGGGACGGAGTGCACGCAAGGCTGACCATGACCGAGATGGTGCAAAGTGCCATAACTCGTAAAGTACTTTTACTTGTAGCTCCACTGGCGAGACACGCGGAGCAGAGTATCTCGTACTCCGTACCTAGTCAAGTTCACTTTTCCGTCTCCGTCTCCGTCTCCGCCTTCGTATGTACAAGTGACGACGAGTGGAAGGCGCCGGAGCCAACACGCCCAGACGTGATGCATGACGTCATGGACACATACCCGGACATGCTTCTGTCCAATCACACCACACGATGTGCCCATTCGGGGACTTGACGAGCAGACCACCAGGGCGAGCAGTCATAATGTCATCAGATGTTTTGAAAGCCAGCACATGCCTGTGACGTGGAGTAGAAAGCGTCGGGCGCGTGCCCGTACTCGTCCGAGTATCGTAGTGGATCGAATTGGGGAGAGCTCGCGGCTTATTGCTACTGCTACCGGTCGTTTCCACCACATGCCGTTTCGAACTGCTGAGCCAAGTGGAGGAAATCTGCTCGTAGTCTAACTCGTCCATCATCTCATTTTCCCATCACGAGATCGGATCTGGGTTTCCTTCCCTTTTTCTCTCTCCCCATGTCGTTGTTGTTGCGAGACCCCGTCAGAGCAGCAAACAGGTGCTTTACACATTCACGACGTCCCGTACAGCTCCTCCAGGGAAAGCATTACCACAGAGGATCTCGTCCGCTCGCCCTTCTCAACACAAAGCCGAGGACCGGTACTCGTGCACCTGCATCATCTGTTCCCTTAGCTCGGGCAGTCGCCACCAGCACGGCCACGATGAAGTTCACGACGCCCTCATCGGATCCGCCCAAGCACGAGATGGCGTATTTTCCGGACATGACGACGTCGCTGCCGAGCGAGTCGGGCGAGTTTCGCCGCGTGTTGTGGACGGGCCTGTACAGCCAGCTGGTCCTGATGACCGTGCCTGTCGATGGGGAAATTGGAGATGAGGTAAGTACGGCGCCTTGTGTCCTTTGGCTTTCGCGCGCGGCTTGAAAACGGGGTTTCAGAGAGACACAGCGGGCGCGGTGCAGAGAACTTCCCATTTTTGCTAACGTGACCTCCCCCTTCGCTGCGCCGCCACAGAAACACACTGTCGACCAGATCCTCACGTTCACCTCCGGCAAGGGCAAGGCCACCATCAACGGCGTGGATCAGGATGTCAAGGCCGGCGATCTTATCATCGTGCCCGCCGGCACGCAGCACCAGTTTATCAACACAGGCCCGACGCCTCTCATCTTGTACACCGTGTACTCGCCCGCGGAGCACAAGCCGACCACCGTACACAAGGACAAGGCGCAGGGAGACCGCGAGGAGGAAGAGGGCATCGACGAGGCCCCGGAGTGGAGCCAGCGGAGTAAGAAGGAGAACGAGGAGTTGGGCCTCGTAGACGCGGAGGAGCACTAGATCGTGAAGTCGAGGCGAGGCCGAGACGTGCCGCAGCGTCGAACGGACATTCGTGCAAGAATCCAAATGACCCTTCCGGGTGCCTCTCACTTCTTCTTGTTCTTGCCCACCACTTTTGTGAAGCCCTCCTCGTCGACCTCCGGCTCGGGTTTGTGCCTCTTCGGCATCCAGTCGATGTCAATAAGAGGCGGCGCTTCGTCCATGTTGACATCCGGCCTGTCGGGCCGCCGCGCCCAATCTCCTTCTTCGTCGCCCTCGCCCTCGTCCTCGTCCTCGTCCTCGTCATCCCAATCCGTCTCCTCCCCGTCTTTATCCTCCGCCCTCACAATGGCGACCTTGCGCTCCCCGCCCTTCTTCTGCCCCTCCTGCCACTTCTCGTAGAGTGCCTGGAGCCCGCTCGTGTCCCCGTCCGCGAGCTTCGCGCACCCGCTCCAGATCCTCCTCGCGACCTCTTCGGCGCTGTCGTCGTCGACCACGACCTCAAACTCGTCGCTCATGACCTGGAGGAGCACCTCTTCCAGATCGCTGACGTCGGCCAACTGCGGCGGCGTGGAGGTCAGCAGCTCAGACACCGCGCCCGCCAGCCAGTCGCGCTTGTCCTTGGACACCTGCGCCGAGCCACCCCAGTTGTTCTGGATGGCGAGCGTCAGGGCCGGCCACGACCAGAGCTGCAGCGCGACGAGGAGGTCGATCTGCGCGGAGAGTGTGGAGGGGACGGCCTTGTCGTCTGGGAGGGAGGTGGATGGTTCGGCTTGCTGGGCGGTGGACGGGTTGGGTTGGGCCATTGCGGGTGGTGGGTGTATGTGCGTGTGCGGCTGTGGAATCGAATGTGCGCGGTTCGTGGTCAACGTGGGTACTCGGCGTGGAGGGGTTGTGGTACGAGAATAGGCGGGCGGTTCAATAATTTCTGGTCATGCTCGTTTCATGCCTGTGAGAGTGAAAGGAGAGGTCTGCAAAGCATGACATCAACTACGTACAGTAAGTAACCACTGTATTCGTGCGCAGTTTGGGAGAGATCAAAATTTCCGACGGCAGTTCGGCCAATCTTTCGCCGAGCGGCCGGGCAAAGTCACAAAGTCAGTGTGGTGGGTGAGTGGCAGGTTAGTGTGGCAAGTTTTCAGTCGCTCGGGCTCAGCGTTTTCTACTGGCGAACGTGTAAGTTATGTGGTTCCATTCTATAAGTAGCGATGATGGCGTGGCAGAATATCGTTATAACTTGATGAGTTGGGGTTGAAGACAGGCACCGAGTCACTACTAGAGACTTGGATTGGAGGTGTCTCTGAAATCAAGATCGGTCAGATATCGATCTTACTCCCAGTTGATTGCGAATACTGGCATTGACTACACTGGAAGGAGAATATACACGAAAAATGGGGGAGCCTACTTCCATACCAGCAGCACCCCTGGCCACCCAGGATGAACGAGCTGCGCTGACCTCTCGAGTCATTCCCACCATGAGTCTCTCCACCGCTGAAAACACTCTCACGGCACCGTTGCCCCCTGTCCAGGCAACCTCTGCTGCGGAGAGGGCTGCCGCCCGATTTGGCGTCGAAGGCAATGCGGTCCTCACCGGAGGGGCTGGCACATTGGCCTTGGTGTCTGCGAGAGCACTTCTTGAGCACGGTCTGGCAGCAGTCACTCTCATGGACTTGCAGTCGACCATCGACTCGTCTACCGACGCCATCGCCGAGCTCAGGGGAAAGTTTCCCCAGTCCCACATATCGACGGTTGCTGTTGACGTGACTTCAGAGTTGGGCGTGGATGAAGCTTTCAAGAACGCTCGAGACTTGATGGGTAGCATCGACATCCTGTGTTGTTTCGCGGGCATTGTGGGCTGTGTGCCCTCGATATCCGCCACTGCGAGTCAATTCCGCAAAGTCGTCGACGTCAACTTGACGGGATCGTTCTTGTGCGCCCAAGCTGCGGCGAGACACATGATTGAGTCCAAAACGGGTGGATCAATATTGTTCACGGCCTCGATCTCCGCCCACGCAACGAACTACCCTCAGCCTCAGGCGGCGTACAATGTCAGCAAGGCGGGCGTGGTGCATCTGACGCAGAACTTGGCGGCCGAGTGGGCTGTGCATGGCATCCGGGTCAACTGCATGTCGCCAGGATATATGGACACGGTGCTCAATGCTGGTGGCAATCTTCAGCCCCTCAGGGATATCTGGGCCGGTCGATGCCCGATGGGCAGGATGGGAGATGTGGAGGAGATCACAGGCCCTGTCATTCTTCTGAGTAGCAAGAGAGCTGGGAGATACATAACAGGGGCAGACCTTCGCGTCGACGGTGGTGCGCTGTGCTTCTGACTTGGCAGACATCACGTATCCGGTGTAGTGGAAGACTTCTGCGTACAGAACGTCCAGCATCGTCAAGGTCTCGTCTCTACACTACTGGGGTTTCATTTTTCATCGCAGCTCAGCCGTATCATCAGTCGAGGAAAGAGCGAGGGAGCCTGAGGCTGGCTTGGAGGTTGGGAAGCGCCCCACATGAATCTGCCTCGCGCCGTTTCTCATCAACACGAGCAAGGCAACTTGCCGAATGTGAACCGACAGGGCAGCCCCTCGAGGGTCAGGCGCGAGGCAGCGTCCTCGACAAATCCAGGGCCGTCGCCGTTGTCTCAGTGGTCAGCCCGATCGAGGCTTGCATATGTTGCAGCAGCTCACTTGGCCAATTTGTCGGATGGGGTCTGATTCGTTATGGCAGGCGCCTCACTCTCTGCCCGCCATAGAAGGAGAGGGCAACCGCCGCCCACTCTAAGGGCTCAGCCTCAGCTTCCAACTTTCCATCAACGTCCTGTTGCCGGTCCGTCATTTTGCACCAGATCACCGATTTCGTTACTCTTCACCGACGTGCTCCCAAGAAGTGCCAGAACAGACGTTGCCTGCTGTTGTTGAGGACCTCGCAGCAGGCAAACTTGCGAGTCCCCTGTAGGCTGGCACTTTCGGCAGAGTGCCGACAAAGTGGCGGCCAGAGCCTTAGGCTGGCTAAATAATACCGCATCTGCTGCGACGACCCTAATCGGCTTCGGCGTGGGCGGGTTCGAACAGGTGCTTGCTCGAGTGTCAGCCAGTTGCTCACGGCGGCAAGATGACAAGCACTGGCAATCCAACCTCCAAGGTGGTAGACAAACCAGCCGCCTTGGGTTTATCGATCGTTGTCGACCCCGAGAATCCGAACGTTGAGTATGTCTGCTCCTAAGAGCTCCCAGCGAGCAATTAGCCTCCTGCTTACCGTAAGGACAGTGTGGTCTTTGTTCACGGATTCAATGGCAACCCCGAACGAACCTGGCTGCACAAGGGTGATGCGAACAGTCAGAGAGAGGACTCCAGTGGGAACTACTCCGACGGACGGCCCGGAAAGATCCAAAAGGTTGTCGATTCGTTCAAGGCCTCACGCGATCGGAAGGCGGTTTACTGGCCGCGAGATATTCTACCACAGACACTGCCATACGCACGAGTGCTAACTTATGGCTATGACACTCACCTTGGGCATCGGCTCGGGCTTCCCAGAAGTCAGAAAACAGTCTACGATTTT